>LNAC01000095.1:3012429-3028579 GCA_002007465.1 Ailurus styani
TGGATGGAACTGGAGGGTATTATGCTGAGCGAAATAAGTCAATCAGAGAAAGACAATTATCATATGATCTCTCTGATATGAGGAACTTGAAGGGCAGGGTGGGGGGTGGGGGGTTAGGGAGGGAAAAATAATGAAACAAGATGGGATGGGGAAGGACACAAACCATAAGAGACTCCTAATCTCACAAAACAAACTGAGGGTTACTGGGGGGTGGGAGGGTAGGGATAGGGTGGATGGGTTATGGACATTGGGGAGGGTTTGTGCTTTGGTGAATGCTGTGAAAGATGTAAGCCTGATGATTCACAGACCTGTACCCCTTGGGCAAAGAATAAAAATAAAATTAAAAAATATATATATGAAAAATTAAAATTAGCGGTAAGTCAGAAGGAAGAAGATCTTAGAATATAGTGATTATGAACTATCACAAACATAGCTGAGCTAAAGTAGGATGTCAGTAATTAATGAAAACTTAAACAGATTATTAAAGGTTCTTGTACAATTTTCAAGCGCTAGTGTAAATCAGCTACATAAAGCCAAGGCCTTGACTCATTCCCCCAATACGACAGTTTTCCATGTTCTCTTTCCTGCCAATTTACTCAGAATAGTCTGTTTTTCCCAAGAACAGAAGGTAAAAAGGATATGTCTCCTAATGAAAGCCATTTGTAACAAGAAAAAATCTTTACTTAAGAAGGAAGTTAAAAGTTCAATAAAGTAATTAGGAAGCTAAAAATGCTCTTTAAATTGCACCTTTTGAAGCCTTCACATGATGTTCTTTGCATCCAAAGGGGGTTGTTTATTCCTAGACATGTGGAATTTATTTTTATCCTCCAGATACACATGCAAGGTCCTACTTGTTCATGAGACTTAGGAATTCTGCAAGATTTTTCTTGCAAATAAAAGCAAAAATGTTAATTCTATCCCCACCACATCTACTACTACGAAAATTTGCTGGTAATGAAGGTAGGAATGTTAGTGTTAGAAACTAGAAATGATTTCCATGTAAATTTGCTAATTAGTAAACAGGACTCCACCAAGTACAGATAAAATCTGGGTCTCAACTTAAAAAAAGGAAAAAGAACTCCATTAGATTTTTAATGAAATCTAAGAGCTACCCTTTGGAATGGGGGAGGGAGGTGAAGGGGAATTCACTACATAAACTGTGTTTCTGTAATAAATAGCAGCTTTAAAATTTTGAGTTGAATTAGCTTTGGTTTATTTTTAAGTGCTTTCCCCCACCTTTTTACAAATCCCTTTAAAATTAATTCTTTGTTACTAGAACAGTTTGTTGATGAGAAAAAGCTCAGTTTATTGTTTACCACTATTAGGGAGAACATTACCTTACCAGAGGCTAAGAGCATCTAGGTAGGGAGAAGTCAAGGTAAGGATATTTACTGAAGATGTGCATTCTGATTTACTAGATGACTGTAGTGGGAATGGGACTGGTCATAATTCTCTTTTTGGCATTTCTTAAATACCAGTACTATTTACCACTAGTAACACCAACTCTTAATGTACATTTCAGTGTTTTAAATTTCCCCTCCTTGGGGATAAAAGCTTATTGCCATGAAATTTTGAAAACTATTATACTTAGCACAGTGGCCTTGTTCAGAGTATATGATCAACAAAGAAATTTTTTAAATCAAGTATGGATAAAAAGTAAGAGATTTTTATTTTCCTGGTCATTAACTTGAAATGTCACCATCAAAAAACTATTAGCCCTAATAATACCTAAAATAATTTTGATGTTTGTTGAACTTCTCTTCTTAAGACTTTACCAGTTACTAGAACATTTATCTTCACTTAATAATTATGCTTATAACCTCCACTAAATTTTCGGCAGGATGAATTAATAATGGCCTATATAACAAACAATAAAAGACTTTCACCAAAAGTCTTTGGGAACAGATATAATAAGATATTCCTGTGTTATTAGATAAAACTGCCCAAATGTTTGAAAGCATGAAAAATTAAATAAATAAGTAAATAAAATCCTACCTCTCCAAGGAGATAATTATCTTGATTGTTAATTTTATTCGCCAATTTGGTTAGTCTATGGTGGTGTCCAGTTTGGTTAAACACTATTCTAGACATTGCTATGAAGTATTTTACATTTAAAACTAGTTGCCTTCAAGGACATTACCCTCCATGTTGGGGGTGTACTTCATCCAATCAGTTGAAGCCCTTAAGAGTAAAACTGAGGTTTTCTACAGAAAAAGTAATTCTGTCTCAAGATTAATATAGAAATCTTGTCTGAGTTTCCAGACTGCTGGCCTGACTATGGATTTCAGATTCAGGACTGTGACTTTACCTTTTGCCTAAGTTTCCTTCCCCCCCCCTTTTCTTTTTCTTTCTCTTTTCCTTCCTTTCTTTTTTCTTTTCTATTCTTTTCTTTTCTTTCTTCCTTCCCTCCCTTCCTTCTTTCCTTTCTTTCTTTCTTCCTTCCTTCCCTTCCTCCCTCCCTTCCTTCTGTTTGTTTTTTGTTTTTGCCTAAGTTTCCAGCTGGCTGTTCTGCCAGCCACCACAATCCCATGGACCTATATAGAGAGAGCAGGATGCCCAGAAGCCCATGGTACCTACAACCATTATACCAGAGACTGTCCCTTGGGTCACATTTAGAGTAACATGAGGATTCCCTATGACTAACTGAAACAGGGAGGAAAAGGCCTAGTTTGGTTTATGGATAGGTTGATCCAACATATGGGTCCAAGCCAAAAATTCTTTTCGGCTCTATAAGCCCCACTTAAGAAAGTCACTTGAAAGGGAGTGGTGAGGAGAAATCTACCCAATGAATAGAACTTTGGGCACTGCCCCTGGTTATCTACTTTGTGTGATAAGAGGATTGTCCTAAGGTAAAAATAAGTACAGACTCATTAGCCCTGGCAAATGGCTTTGTTTATGGATCACAACCTAGAGGAAAAAATGGTGGAAAGGAGATCTGTGAACATGACTATCTGGGTGAGAACCAAGTATGAAGATCTTTATATCATCCACTAGAGAACATCCGTCACTGAGGGACATTAAACAAACAAGTAGGCAACAGCCAGCTGAACTCAACTTGTCTTTGCTGTCAACCCCCCCAGTGCTGTCCTAGTGTACTCATGTAACTATGATGGCAGTGATAAAGGCCAAGTATGGGCTCAATAACATGGAATCCCACTCATAACACCAAAATAAGTCCTATAACTGCTTGACATCTAATGTGCTAATCATAAGAACAAAGGCTGAAATATAGCATCATCACTTGAGGCAAGTACCAGACTACTGGTGGCCAGTTGACTTATACTGGACTCATTGAATCAGGAAGGAAGAAGGATCCATCTTTTTCCATGTATTGTATGCCTTTCCCACCTCTGGGTAGCCCCAACATCCAAAAGTTTCCAATATTAGAGCCAGCTAACTCAGCATTCCACAAAATATCACCTCAGATCAAGAGACGCAGCAAAAATTGCACTGAACAAAGTAAAATAGACAAGGAAGACTTTTTTAAAATGCTGCAACAGAATAGAGAAGCCAAAGCTCAGTCTGAACTCAACTCTGTTGATAAAGACAGAAGGATTTTGAAGTGCTGGGGTGAACTAGTGGGAAAATACCAGAGGATGTTACTGGGGAGGTTGATCAATGAGATGTGTCAAACACAGTGACTTATTCTTGAGTTTGCAAATGTTTTTCTCTGTGATTAGTCATCTATATTGGCTAACTGGTGTTCACAGAAGTTAGGCTCTTATCCTCTCATAAAAGTTAGGCTCCTATCCTCTCACAAAATCTAGAAGATACAGACCCTACCTTCCTTAATCACTACATTTCAGAGAATGGCTCCAGGTGAAAGACTTTCCTGGGTTGTCAGAAAAGAGGCTTTTTTTTTTTTTTAAGATTTGTTTATTTACTTAGGAGAGAGAAAGAGCATTGAGGAGGGAGGGAGAATCTTAAGCAATCTTGTGCTGTGTGTGAGCCTGCCGTGGGGCTCGACGTGGGGCTCAACGTGGGTCTCAGTGAGGGGCTCATCAAGGGGCTCAACTCCGGGGCACCTGGGTGGCTCAGTTGTTAAGCGTCTGCCTTCGGCTCAGGTCATGATCCCAGGGTCCTGGGATCAAGCCCCGAATCAGGCTCCCTGCTCTGCAGGAAAGCCTGCTTCTCCCTCTCCCATTCCCCCTGCTGTTGTTCCTTCTTTCTCTATATCTCTCTCTGTCAAATAAATAAAATAAAATATTTAAAAAATAAAGGGGGGGGGAGCTCAATTCTGCAACCCAAACATCATGACCCTGAGATCACATCCTGAGCCAAAACTACGAGTTGGATGATCCACTGGCTTTGCCACCCAGGCACCCCTGGTAAGAGGCTTTTAAGAAACACTTACAGGTCAGAGGTGCCTGGCTGGTTCAGTCAGTGGAGCATGTGACTCTTAATCTCAGGTTCCTGAGTTTTAGCCCCACGTTGGGTGTAGAGATTTCTTTAAAAAAAAAAGTGTGATCTTTTTTAAAACTTATTTTATTTAAATTCAATTAGTTAACATATAGTATATAGTGTGTGATTGATTTCAGATGTAGAGTTCAGTTATTCATCCATAGCATATAACACCCATTATATCACATGATCTCTATAATGTCCATCACCCAGTTACTCTATCCTTTCACCCTTCCCCCCTCCAGCAAATCTCAGTTTCTTTCTTNTGAGCCGAAAGCAGAGGCATTAACCCACTGAGCCACCCAGGCGCCCTCTCAGTTTCTTTCTTATAGTTAAGAGTCTCCTATAGTTTGTCTCCCTCTCTGATTGTCCTATTTTATTTTTACCTCCCTTTCCCTATGAGCCTCTGTTTTGTTTATTAAATTCCACATATGGGTGAAGCCATATGATAATTGTCTTTCTTTGATTGACTTATTTGGCATAGCATAATACCCTCCAGTTCCATCCATGTAAATGATAAGATTTCATCTTTTCGATGGCTGGGTAATATTCCATTGTATATGTATATACATCATGTCTTCTTTATCCGTTCACCTGTCAATGTACATTTAGGCTCTTTCCATAATTTGGCTATTGTGGACATTGCTGCTATAAATATTGGGGTGTAGGTGCCCCCTCAGATCAGTATATTTGTATCTTAGGGGTAAATACCTAGTAGTTCAGTTACTGGGTTGTAGGGCAGCTCTATTTTTAACTTCTTGAGGAATCTCCATACTGTTTTCCACAGGTGCTGCACCAGCTTGCATTCCCACCAACAGTGTAACAGGGTTCCCTTTTCCCTGCATCCTCACCAACATTTGTTTTTTCCTGATTTGTTAATTTTACCCATTCTGACTGGTATGAGGTGGTATCTCATTGTGGTTTTGATTTGTACTTCCCTGATGCCGAATGATGTGGAACATGTTTTCTTGTGTCTGTTGGCCATTTGCATGTCTTCTTTGGAGAAATGTCTGTTCATGTCTTCTGGCCATTTCTAAACTGGATTATTTGTGTTTGGGTGTTGAGTTTGAGAAGCTCTTTGTAGATTTTGGATACTAGCCCTTTCTCTGATATATCATTTGCAAATATTTTCTCCCATTCTGTAGGTTGCCTTTTAGTTCTGTTGACTGTTTCCTTTGCTGTGCAGAAGATTTTTATCTTGACGAAGTCCCAATAGTTCATTTTTGCTTTTATTTCTCATGCCTTTGGATACATGTCTAGCAAGAAGTTGCTGTGGCTGAGGTCAAAGAGTTTGTTGCCTATGATCTCCTCTAGGATTCTGATGGATTCTTGTCTCACATTTAGGTCTTTCATCCATCTTGAGTTTACTTTTATGTATGGTGTAAAGAAATGATTCACTTTCATTTTTCTGCATGTTGCTGTCCAATTTTCCCAACACCATTTGTTAAAGAAACTTTTTTCCATTGGCTATTCTTTCCTGCTTGTCAAAGATTAGTTGACCACAGAGTTAAGTGTCCATTCCTGGGTTCTCTATTCTATTCCACTGATCTAGCCAACATATAGTACATCATTAGTTTTTGATGTAGTGTTCAATGATTACAGCTTTGTAATATAGCTTGAAGTCCAGAATTATGATGCCACCAGTTTTGATTTTCTTTTTCAACATTCCTCTGGCTATTCAAGGTCTTTTTTGGTTCTGTACAAACTTTAGAACTAATTGTTCCAACTCTGTGAAAAATGTTGATGGTATTTTGATAATAATTGCATTTTTGTGGAAAACCCCAAGGACTCCACCCCAAAATTACTAGATCTCATACAAGAATTCAGCAACATGTCAGGATATCAATGCACAGAAATCAGTTGCACAGAAATCAACGCACAGAAGTCAGTTGCATTTCTATACACTGAGACAGAAGAAAGAGAAATTAAGGAATTGATCTTGTTTACAATTGCACCCAAAACCATGAGATACCTAGGAATAAACCTAACCAAAGACCTAAAGAATCTGTACTCTGAAAACTACAGAACACTTATTAAAGAAATTGAGGAAGACACAAACCATGCTGATGGATTGGAAGAATAAATATTGGTTTGTTTGTTTGTTTTTAAGATTTTATTTATTTTTCTGAGAGAGAGAGAGAGAGAGAGAGAGAGAGAGAAAGAGCATGAGAGGGGAGAAGGTCAGAGGGAGAAGCAGACTCCCCATGGAGTTGGGAGCCTGATATGGGACTCGATCCTGGGACTCCAGGATCATGACCTGAGCCGAAGGCAGTCGCTTAACCAACTGAGCCACCCAGGTGCCCCAAATATTGTTAAAATTTTAGTGCTACCTATGTATCACTGATTCAGACCAATCTAGGCATTCAAAAACATGTCATCTTTAAAAAATAAAAACATTTACATGTCAAAGGAATATAGAAAGAATTTATAACTTTTCTAAAGGAAATGCTACAAGAAAAGGGAGGTGAAGGCCTAGAGCCTTTCTAAAGTTTAATCAAACTGAAAGGACTATTAAGGCTCTCTTTGTCACACTTCATGGCAAATGAGATACAGTAGTGGGCACATGACTAGGGTACCCACTGGTTCTATCAAATAAACTGTCAGTATGTTAGATCAATGGAATGACCTTTTGACAATACCCTTAAAGTACAAACCCAGAGATAAGATACTGCAAGCATAGGGAACCATCTTCTAAGATTCAGTATGTACCCTAAATCAATAAACATCATGTGGTGCTGCATCCCCAGTAGGCGGAGTTTATAGGTCCGTGAACTAAGGGGTAGAAGAAGGAGCCACCCAGTTTAACACCATTCTGTGGGACTCATTTGGGAAATTTGTCCCTGCAAATTTAATTTGCAAATTTAAATTGCAGAGACAATTCCAGAGATCATCATTCTGAGATAGGAAACGCATCTGCAATGGGGCCCAGCAATCTTCCCATTCAGTGTTAAACTATAGCTGCTGTTCTGTCACTTCAAGCTGCTGCTGTTTCTGCTGCTTCTGCTGCTGCTGCTTTTATTTCAAGTTTCTTTCTCATGCCAGGTGACCAGCAGACTCAAACTGGCTGCCAGAGCCAATTGTGTGCATCCCTTCTCAACATGTAACTTAACATTAGTAACTTGAAATTAGCCAAAATAGGAATAGTTATACCATGGAAATTGCAAATGCTACAAATCAAGGATCCTAGCCCTACACTCAGAACTGGCTGTTAAACATTTACCAGCAGAGCACTGACAACAGGCAAGGAAAGGAGTCTTCATCCTAGCAGGAGTAATTGATGTAAATGATCAGAAAGAGGTAGTACTCTTTTAACTCAAAGGACCTTGACATACACTAATGGCCATTGTTATCTCCTGATCACTTCCATGTGTCAGATAACTAGCTATTACTCTCACACATTACTAAGGAAACTCTCTGGACCCATTTACCACAAAGACTCTCAACCTTTTGGCCCTAGACAGTGGAAAGAGTTTTTTTCCTTTCCTTGTTTTCCAAAACATACCCATTCTCTCCATAGCAGGAAGGACAGTGGGAAGGGCCATTTCCTTGGGGGGGAAACCCCCACCCTTACAGGATGTGCTTTCTCCTCCCTCCCCTTTGGCATAGACAATGCAAGTCTCATCATTTTCAGTATGTTTCCTGAAATCTTGTGTTGTTCTGTCTAAAATAAAACCATATGGAAAAAAGAATTCATTATCTAAATATTTAGGAGATTTTCTCTAATTCTTCAAGGTCAAAGTTTGGCTGAAGATAAACCCAATTTGCATTACATTTTATATCTCAGTCCACAGTATCTACATTTGAAATTATTGTTCCTGTTTTAGGTGGGTAGTTATCTTGCTTTTTTCTAACTATGTTGATAATTTTTTTCTAAAACAAAGTTATCTGTGTTAAAAAAAATAACTGACTTGAACTTCAGACTCAATTTGGCCACAATTACGTGTTCATTTGCTTAACAACAAAAAAGTTCCTCTTTGTGGACATTCTACACACACACACAAACTTTTTCCTCTCTAAAATGTATTTTATTTTTAGTGTGTAGACATCTTAGGGCCATATTACATCATTTACTTTTAGCATACTATTCCTTTTATTTCCCCCACAATTTATTATTATATTGACAAATTGCAAATAATGATGTGGTATTCCTGTACGGGATATATGAGTTCTGTAACAATTTGCTTATCAAAATGTATTCCTATACATATTTTATGTATCAAATTGCATGTTACATATAGGAAAGTAGTAGAAAATCAATAAATCTCTGGGTATGCCCATTAAGTTTTTTTGGAAATAAATTCCTGGAAATGTAATTATTACTTTGATCCAAAAAAGTATGCAAAATTCTGAAATTTGCTACATCTTGCCAAGTGAATCTTCAGAAGAATATTTGGGTTTTTAGTGTTCAAAACTGAATGGGGCACATTCTTCCTTTCCCATCCAAAAACCCATCTATATAGTGGTGGTCATTTTGGCTGCTTTTTGGTTCTTGCGATTGCAGAACTATTTAGGGACCATGCAGGAGACGTGCATCTTCCAGGTCCTAGAAATTATGCAACTGGAGCAGAGAGAGCTCTTGGCATCTTTATGGATTAAATTGTGTCCCTGAAAAATCTGTCCCTAATTCCCACTGTGACTGTATTTGGTAATAGGGCCTATAGAAAGGTGAATAAGGTCATAAGAGTGAGGCTCCAATCCAACGTGACTGATGTCTTTATAGGAAGAGGAAAATGTATCAGTGTTGCATGTACATAGAGGAATAACCATGTGAATACACAGCAAGAAGGTGGCTCTCTGCAAACCAAGGAGAGACGTCTCAGGAGAACCCAAACCTGCCACCACCTTGATCTTGAACTTTCAGCCTCCAGAACTGTGAGTAAATTTCTGTTGTTTCAGCTACTCAGTCTGTGGTATTTTGTAATGGCAATCCTGTGAGACTAATACAGTATGTGACCAATCATATATGATTCCAGCCATAGCAAGAAGGGCTTGGATGGGCTTGACCTGTTGTTGGTGTAGAATAATAGCTGAAGAAGTACTTTCTGAGCTGAATGTTTTTGTACATGGAGAGTCACAGGTCAAGGCTCCCAAGGCAGATGTATCGAACCAGAAGGTCCATTCCATTGAAATGTGTAGCCCTCTCTTGAAAGGTATTTTCCAACTGTGTATTCAGATGGCAGTCATGATGTACTGGAAATGTGAGAGAGGTTTCTGGTTTAGTGTAAACCTTCACCACACCAGAAACTGCACAGTAGAGAGAAACCCTTCAGAAGTGCAGGATCTCAGATTTGAACNGTACTTTTTGAGCTGAATGTTTTTGTACATGGAGAGTCACAGGTCAAGGCTCCCAAGGCAGATGTATCGAACCAGAAGGTCCATTCCATTGAAATGTGTAGCCCTCTCTTGAAAGGTATTTTCCAACTGTGTATTCAGATGGCAGTCATAATGTACTGGAAATGTGAGAGAGGTTTCTGGTTTAGTGTAAACCTTCACCACACCAGAAACTGCACAGTAGAGAGAAACCCTTCAGAAGTGCAGGATCTCAGATTTGAACTATAGAGTCCATGTCCATAGAAGTCCTTCACATGTGGGGAGGGTAAGTTTCCTCAACCAATTCAGTTCTTCTCAAACATCAGTTTACTCATAGTGAAGGATGGAGAGGCACATAGGAACACCAAGTGGGAAGAGGGCTTTCACACTGAAAAAAGGCATGACAAATGCACTGAGTATGGGAGAAACTTTAATCACGATAGATACTTGTTCAGCACTAGAAAATACACACTGGATAAAATCCTTATGAAAGTGGTGAATGCAGGAATTATTTAACCATAAATCCATACACCATAAATCATACACCGGGAAGGTCACACTGGAGAAACACCTTACAAGTGCAGCAATTGTGGTAATTTCTTTGGCCAATGCTTTGACCTCATTCAACATCAATGTGTTGATAGTGGAGAAAAGACTTTTGACTGCAGCAAATGAGGGAAATCCTTATCTACAGTGCCACACTTATTGAGCACTAGAGGATTCACCCTGGAGAAAGGCATTTTGAATGTGGCAACTTTTTTTGTTAATACAAAATTTCTAACCTCATTAAACATGGAAAGCATTCACAATGGAAAAAGGCCAAATGAATGGAGTGAGTGTGGGAAATTCTTTAACTACACCCCTAGCCCAGTTCAACACTGGAGAGTTCATCCTACAACAAGGTCCTGTGAATGAAGTGAATATTGGATATGATTTAGCAAAAGGTCCAACTTCATTTGGCATCAAACGTTTACAGTAGAGAAATGTATTCTGTGCAGAATGTATGAATCAGCCAAATGTGTGTTCCTGATTCAACAGCAGAAAATTCACAGCCCAGACAGGCCTTCTAAGTGCAGTGAATGTGGGGAACACCTTAAGCCAAAGGCCTAACTTTTTTCAGCACCGGAAAATTTGCACTGGACAAAGGTCTTAGGAATGCAGGGAATGATTTGCATCAGAGAGAAGCTATGAAAGTAGCTTTTATGAGGGAAAGAGCCATCATTTGAACCTCATTTATCCATATATGTACACTGAGGACATTCCTGGGAGCATTAGGTATGTTAGACACCTTCTGAAGCTACGTGGTGTATTCTCACATGCCCAGGAACTTTACCAGAGCTATAGCTACCAGTACATGTGGCAGAAGCCATCTCAACTCTACCAGCTGTCACGTGTCCACATTGTACATTAGTATCTCAATATGCTTAGAGAAGGCAGACCTCTGTTCCTTCTCTCCAGTTCCTGGAAGGAATCTTGAGTATCCTGAGCTCTATTAGAAGTCTCAGTCTCTTACCCACTGCTTTACTCAAGTATAAGACCTGCCTGTTTTAATCTTTTCCCATTCATCCCATCGATGGGGAAGGATTCCCATCAAGACTGGGAAATGGCTGAACACATGACTCCCAACACTGGACAGATATAATTGATAACAGTTTGATAATTATATATATATTCCAAGACCAAGGGAGGACACTGCCTATCACACAGAGTCACACAGGTTGCATTTAAGAACAAAGTGGATAATCAGGTACTATGGGAAATAAACTTTGTAGTATTAAGAAGGTAAAGTGACTCCTGGTTCCCATGGGAATGGCTGGCTTGTTGGAATGATTCTACAGGCCAGTGGGGAACTGAAATCTATTACTAAAGGATAACCAGGCACTCTGCCAAATCTCCTTGATTAAGAGGTTTTCTGGTTAGAGCCCTTAAGTTTGGGGGCAGAGTAAGAAGGGAATGTGTAGTTATTAGGCCATTCAGGGCCCTCTTGATTTCACCATATGTCAAGACAGCATATAATTTGGGGCCTTAATTTTAGGTCTTACACCATACCATCTTTGGCCAAAAAGATCTGAACTTGTTCTGCCTGCAAATTGCAGAGGCTTACCTTCTTCATGGACATTCTTGGTCTCAGATGATGCTCATGACGGATTTTTCCAGATTAACTATCATCCAACTGGAGAATAATTTATTTCACATTGCTTTGGTTTTTAATGATCATAAAAGACTTATGTGAAAACAAATAATTAATAGGCTTTATTTTTTTTAGTCCAGTTTTAAGTTTATGGAAGTTGAACATAGTGCAAAAAGTTTCCATATACCACTTCTGTCCTCTGATCTCAGTTTTTCTGTTAACATCTTGCCTTAGTGTAATACATTTATTATAATTGCTGAACTGATATTCATTAACTAAACCTTACAATTTACATTGGTGTTATTTTTTTGTGTAGTACAGTTTTATGGGTTTTCACAAATGCATAAGTGTCATAAATCCATCATTATAATATNTCATTACAATATCCTACAGAATATTTTCATTACCCTAAAATTCCCCTGGGTTCAACCTACTAATCTTTTCCCCCCTCCCACTGAACTCCTGGAAACCACTGATTTTTTTTTACTATTTCTACAGTTTTGTCTTTTCCAGAATGTCGTATAGTTGGAATTATATGCTTATGCAGCCTTTTAAGACTGGCTTCTTAAAAAAGAAGTATCTGCTAAAGGTTCTTCTAGGTCTTTTGTGGCTTGATAGCTCATTTCTTTTTATCACTAAATAATATCCCATTGTATGAATGTATGTACTATAGTTTTTTTGTCCATTTACCTTCTGAAGGAATTCTTGGTTGCAACTAGGTTTTGGTAATTATGAATAAAATTGCTATACACAAAAATTTACTAATGTGATGAATGAAAATGATATACTATTATTGATTTACTTGCATGTTTCCATTTATTTTATTTGCAAGTGATAGTGAACAGTCTTTCAAGTTTATTAGCCATTATTTTTTCTTTTGTCAGCTGTCCATATCTGCTCTTGTGCTTTTTTATTTTTAAAGTAGGCTCCACAGTGGGCTTGAACTTATGACCCTGAGATCAAGACCTGAACAGAGATCAAGAGCTGGACATCTAATCGACTGAGGCACCCAGGTACCCCACTTTTGTGCTTTTTAAGATATATCTATAGCTAGTCCTTATTTAATATTTATAATGTAAAAGGGACAATGTATGTCTCCTTTACCCCTATACCTACCTTAACCCTATATCTACTTGTTATATTCTGTTATGTGACACTTTGCAGCTGAGGAAATGAAAGGAAGGACAACTTACACAGTTTTCTCACATCATATGGCTAGTGAGTATGGGAGACAGATTGAATTAAGCCATCATCTCCTGTCCAACCAATTTCCATACTATTCTAATTGTTTTCATATTTTTTTCTTTTTTGAAGTATAATATATATGTAGTAAGCCATAAAAATGGGAAGTGTATAGTTTATATAAGTTGTGTAGATATAAGTTGACCTTATATTCAACACAATACTGCTAAATCAAGATAAATAAAATGTTCAGCATTTCTGAATGCTTTCTCATTGCTTTCCAAACAACATTCTTCTTCTCACAGAGATAAACATATTCTAACTTCAGTCACCATAGATAAGTTTTCACTGCTCTTAAACTTTAGAATGGAATCATTCAGGTTTTTTTTTAAGATTTTATTTATTTATTTGACACACAGAGAAAGAGATTAGATCACAAGTAGGCAGAGNAGGCAGGCAGAGAGAGAGAGGGGGAAGCAGGCTCCCTGCTGAGCAGAGAACCCAGATGTGGGCCTCAATCCCAGGACCCTGAGATCATGACCTGAGCTGAAGGCAGAGGCTTTAACCCACTGAGCCACCCAGGCGCCCTGGAATCATTCAGTTTTATACTGTTTTCTACTTAGTTAACTTCAATCAGTACATGAGATTCATTCATCCAAATTTTTGCATGTAGCAAGTGTTATTTTTTATTATTACATGGAATTTAATTTTATGATTACAGTATGATTTATTCAATTTTAACACTGATAATTCAGATAATTTCCAGTGTGTGGCTATTTTTTTTTAAGATTTTATTTATTCATTTGACAGAGAGAGATTACAAGTAGGCAGAGAGGCAGGCAGAGAGAGAGGAGAGAGGNACAGTATGATTTATTCAATTTTAACACTGATAATTCAGATAATTTCCAGTGTGTGGCTATTAAGAAGTAGCAACAACTAACATTATTAAGAAGTGGAATTTGAGGGTTATTAGTATGCATATGTTGAACTTCAGGTAGATACTAACAAACACCAATTAAACTTCCACCAGAAATGCACATATATCCTCACCAACTCTTGTTTTTGTTAACCATATTACATTGTAGAAATTGAGGTAGGAGTACATTACTGGGTCATGTGGTTTTTATTTGCGCTTCCCAGAGGTCTGTGGGACAAGCACTGTTTCATATGCTTATTGGCCAATTGGACATCCTCTTCTCTGAAGTTCCTATTCAAACATTTTACATGTCTTTTAAAAATGGGCTTTAGCTTAGGGGTGCCTGGGTGGCTCAGTCAGTTCAGCATCTGATTCTTGATTTCGGCTCAGGTTGTGATCTCAGAGTCTTTATTAGATCAAGCCCTGCATTGGGCTCCACACTCAGTAGGGAGCCTGCATGAGGTTTTCTTCCTCTTCCTCTGCCATTTTCCCTGCTTGCCCGTTCTCTCTCTAAATAAATATATAAATCTTAAAAAAATGGTGTTGCTTATCTTATTCTTTTTTATTATTAGGAAATATTTATACATTTGAATATAAGCCTTTATCAGGTATACATACTGAGAATATTTTCTACANTAGGGAGTCTGCATGAGGTTTTCTTCCTCTTCCTCTGCCATTTTCCCTGCTTTCCCGTTCTCTCTCTAAATAAATAAATAAATCTTTAAAAAAATGGTGTTGCTTATCTTATTCTTTTTTATTATTAGAAAATATTTATACATTTGAATATAAGCCTTTATCAGGTATACATACTGAGAATATTTTCTACAAGGCTGTAGTTGGTCTTCTCATTCTTTTAATCATACCTTTCCATTCTTTTAATCATAACTTCAATAAACAGAAGTTTTTAATTTTATTGTTTATTGTTTATCCATTGTTAGCACCTTTTTAAAGAAATATTTGTTTAACACAGTGTCCTGAAGATATCTGCATGTTTTCTTCTACAAATCTTATTATTATATTGATCACACTAAGGCCTATTTTCCATTGTAAATTGTGTATAGTTATATAGAAAATCAAAATTCATTCTCCCCATATAGCTAGCTATCCAATTGCTAGAGTACCATGGAGAGACCATGCTTTCCTCACTAAATTGTGGTGGCTTCTTTTGTCTAAAATTTGGTGACCTTACATGTATGGATCCATTTTTTTCATTTGCTGTTCTCTTTCAGTAGTCTATTCACTTATCCTGGTATCAATAACACATTGTGCTAATTAATGTGGTTTTATATTATATTTGATACCTGGAAGTGTCATTCCTACAATTTTTTTCTTCTTAATATTGCTGTGGCTATTATAGCTACTTTGATTCTCTTATAAACTTTAGGAAGGGGGCACCTGGGTGGCTCAGTGGGTTAAAGCCTCTGCTTTTGGCTCAGGTCATGATCTCAGGGTCCTGGGATCGAGGTCCACATCAGGCTCTCTGCTCGGCAGGGAGCCTGCTTCCTCCTCTCCCTGTCTCTCTGCCTGCCTCTCTGCCTACTTGTAATCTCTCTCTCTGTGTCAAATAAATAAATAAAATCTTTAAAAAAATAAAAATAAAAAAATAAATAAACTTTAGGAAGTTTGTCAATATCTACCTATCCTCTCCCCCCAAAAATCACATGCTGTATTTTAGAGTCTGATATCACTGAATTCAGAAGCTAATGTAGGGAGAATTGACATCTTACAAATAGTGGCTTGCAAGCCATGAAAATGTCATAAAACTCCATTTATTTGTCTCCTTTAATTTCTCTCAGCAATGTTTTCTTGAGTAGAAATCTTGCACATCTTTTGTTAGATTTATCACTATGTATTTTTAAGCAATCTCTACAACTACAAGTTTAAGTGGGGCTTAAACTTACAACTCTGAGGTCAAGAGTCACATACTCCATTGGCTGAGCCAGCCAGGCCACCCCGATAATTGAGGTACTTTTATACTCTGTTAAATGATGCTGCTTATTTTTCTTTTTTTCCAAATTATTTGTTGCCATTATATATAAAAAAATTAATGTTTGTCTGTTGACCTTTTATATTCAGCAATACTGCTAAATCTGCTTAATTCCAAAACTTGCTTGATTTGGGTATTTTCATGAATACCTGGGTATTTTCTTATATACAGTCATGTCATTTGTAAAAGCAGATAGCTTTGTTTCTCTTTTTCCTATATTTAT
>LNAC01000095.1:3028840-3094174 GCA_002007465.1 Ailurus styani
TATATACAGTCATGTCATTTGTAAAAGCAGATAGCTTTGTTTCTCTTTTTCCTATATTTATATATTTTATTCCCTTATTTTGTCTCCTGAACTGGCTAAAGCCTTCATTAAAGTGTTGAATAGAAACAGTAATAGTGGACATAGCTTCTGTGTTCCAGAATTCAGAGGAAAAGTACAGATCTTCCTCACCTTGCAGTGGGTTACATCCTGATAAACCCACTTTAAGCTGAAAATATCATAACTTGAAAATGCACTTAATATATCTAACCTCCTGAACATATAGCTTAGCCTAGTCTACCTTAATCATACTCAGAACACTTACATTAGCTTACATTTGGGCAAAATCATTGACACAAAGTCTTTTGTATAATAAAGTGTTGAATAGCTCATGTAATTTATTGAATATTATACTGAAAGTGAAAAATAGAATGGTTGTGTGGGTACAGAATGGTCATAAGTGCATTGGTTGTTTACCCCGGTGATGGTATGGCTGACTGGGAGCTACAGCTCACTGATGCTGCTCAGCATCATGACAGAGTATTGATCATCCACATATCACTAGCCCTGGAAAACATAAAAAATCAAAAATTTGAATTACGCTTTCTACTGAATGCTTGCTTATATCTTTTGGACCATCATAAAGTCAAAAAGCTGTAAGTCATACCATTCTAAATCAGGGACTGTCTGTGTATAATATTCCATCAGTATAAATGATGTTATATGTAGACATTTTTTATGGAAAACTTTATTAAATTAAGGAAGTTCTGTCTGGTACTAGTTTACTAAAAGCTAAGTCGTGAATGGGTGTCAAATTTTATCAAAACTTTTTTCTATATCTTTTGAAAAGATCTATTAACTTCTTTCTATGAACGTGATGATATCCAACTGGTTGATTTTCAAATGCTAGACCAAATTTACATTCCTGGAATTAATTCCACTAGATCTTGTTCTGTTATTTACAGAAAAATTTAGTGGAAAATACTGAGAGTTCCTATTTACCCCTTAATACACCCTCTACACTCCCATACTACATGTAACCTTTCCCACTACCAAGATTCTGCACCACAGTGGTGCGTTTGTTAAAATCAATGAAGCTGCATTGACACATTATTGTCACCCAAAGTCTACATTAGGGTTCCTTCTTGGTATTGTATATTCTTTGGGCTTTGACAAATGACTAATGAGAAGAATCCGTCCATCCAATCCATGCAGTAGTTTCACTGCCCTAAAAGTCCATTAACTTTTCTGTGAACCTAAAAATGCTCTAAAAAATAGTCTATTAAAAAAAACTGATAGAAAAGGATATTTTTTATCTTGATATAAAGCACAAATATAAAATATTAATAGGATATGAGAAGACTAACACTTTTTCCTGAAGAATTATGGACAGTAGAGCCATTAATATTTGAAAATGTCATTGATGAATATCAAAATCTCTCGATGAAATTTTTCCACCTAATATTAGAACCAAAAAATCACAGACCTTTTAAACCCTCTATATTTACCTAACTACAATATTTATTTTTTAATATAATGTTCTGACTATTAAAGGTCTTAATTGTCATGCCAGTAAAATTGCAGAGAGATTACCACCTGGAACCTCAGCTAATTTCTGCCAAAAAACTGTCTTCAATTTTATAAGCTAATGATTTAGGTGGAGGGATGTTAATCCTTATATGAAACAACACAGTTGGTTGAGTAGCAGGCCATTCGTTTGTCCTTGGCAAGACAAGGCAGGTTTCATAATCTTAAAAAGTTATTTGAATGCACTCAATAACCGTCAAATTGCTTTAAATGGGCTGTCCTGTTATAATATAGATATATTAGCTTTCAGCTATGTCTTCTATCCCAAGATATAGTTGCAACTTTCTTTGAAGAAATGTCCTTTTCTAATAAAACAAGTCCACACTAATGGCTATGCTCTTTTTCTCACATATTGTACTTTCTTTTGATAAAATTCTAGACAGTAACTGGCATCACCTGTTATTTTAATATCTTTTAGTATGTTTGTATAAACTCATACATAAAAACATTTATATAGCTTACATCTAAAGCCCAAAAGAGGAAAGCTAATTACTAAAACAAGTACAAAATCCTATCTGTCTATATGTGAGTGATTGCCTTCAGATAGCCAGAAAGTATAATATGAACAGTTAAATGTGTAGAAAGGTTAGACTGAGATAATATTTAGGCCTCATTATATAAATGAACTTATGTGTATATATCCTGTACCTTGGCTAACCAGTCTTTGGGTATTTCACTCAATCTAGAATCCCCTTTCTCGTTTTAAATATACTAAAATTCCTCATATCTTCTAATTTGGCTTTTAGTCAAAACATGAATCTTTGTGGTACAGAAGAAAGAGACTGGATTTGGAGCTGATTTTTTTTAAAGATTTTATTTATTTATTTGACAGAACGAGAGAGAGAGAGAGCACCAGGCAAGGGGAGTGGCATGCAGAGGGAGGGGAGAACCAGATTCCTTACTGAGTAGGGAGCCCTAATGTAGGGCTTGACCCCAGGACTCTGGGATCATAACCTGAGCTGAAGGCCACCATGCATCCCTTGGACCTGATTTTTAATTGTATCATTATCATTTAGCATTGGTATGACCCTGGCAAGTTAATGTCTATGTACCTCAGTTTTCTCATCTTGAGAAATTATTAGATGAAAATATTAAATTTTCATTTAAAAATACATAAATGTATGCAAAGTACTTAACATGAGTCCCAGCACTTTGCAAATATCATGATCCATAATAATATTATCATAGCTAATATTAATATGATCCCTAA
The DNA here is from genome assembly GCA_002007465.1 of Ailurus styani. NCBI lineage: Eukaryota > Metazoa > Chordata > Mammalia > Carnivora > Ailuridae > Ailurus > Ailurus styani. The sequence continues at coordinate 3,031,635 of LNAC01000095.1, forward strand.
AAAGAGTTATATTTATAAAAATATGGTTGTTTTTATATGAAGCTGTTACAATTTCTTCTCCAAAACATACACTTTTTGAGGCAAATATAAATGAGTTCCTTTTTACAATAATTAATTTAAGGAACAAAGTAATTTACTGGCATTTCATTATGGCTTGGTACAGTTTCACCTATTAAACCTCATGTGTTTTTGATGTAATTCTTCATCCACTGACTCCTCTTATTAGCCAAATATCTGACTCCAAATGAAAAGGTCATCTCTCATGAGAATTTATATTCCATGTGGGAACTTGGAAGTGCCCCATCTCTAATTTTGCCAAGATAAGGTCTTTAGTAAAATCTTACAACTCATTTCCTTAAGGTATGTTCTAAAACAAAATGCTTTCTTTGGTGGAGGGGGGAGTGAGAAGGCTCTGTTTTTAAAACTAGAAATATTAAGCTAAATTAAAACCTTAAAACATGTTTTATTAAATCCTAGTTCTGTCTCCTACCCACCCACGTGCACATGTGTGTGCATGCACCCACACACATACATACACACCATTCACAAGCCTGCCAAAGTTAATAGTAAATTATACTTCATAACAATTGAGAAAAAAATGTTTCCTTTTAGAGTTCTTCTTCCCATATCTCTGACAAAGTTTTAGATATATTAAAAGTCTTCATAATTTAATCAGAGCAAGATATAAGGCTAAGGGACGCCTGGGTGTCTCAGTAGGTTGAGCAGCTGTCTTCAGCTTGGGTCATGATCCCAGGCTCCTGGGATCGAGTCCCGCATTGGGCTCCTTGCTCGGTAGGGAGCCTGCTTCTCCCTCTGCCTGCCACTCTGCTTGCTTGTGCTCTCTCTCTCTGACAAATAAATAGATAAAAATCTTAATAAAAAAAGATACAAGGCTAAGATACTGTTTTTTTATTAGAGTAGTGGCTGTGATCTCAACCTTCATCTGTTTTCTGTGTAACTAAAGTTGAAGAATACTGTTTTTTAGAAAATATCTCTTTGTCCTGAAAATGTATTTCTTGGTTTCTTATGCTTTGATAGTAAATTTCAGAACACATAAATCCTAATTAACATATAAACTCTAGATAAAATTTAGCCTTCTAGAAAAAAAAAAAGACTTCATCTTTTCCACCAATCAAAACTCAGGAATCTTTAGTTGGGTATTCTTTAGTACTTACTTGTCACATTCACTGTAAGACACAGAGTTGGCTCCTTCTATCTGTGATTCCACAAACTCAGAATGTGGCTGGCATCTCACAGTCTCAAATGGATGCTTGAAATGCTGCCACATTCCAGTAAACAGGAATGTGAGAAAAGAAATGAGACAGCTGACTCTTCCCCTTGGGAGTACAACCTAGAAGTTGCACTACCACTTCCACCACAAACATTGGCCAAAATGTGGTCTCATGATTTCATTTAGCTTCAAGGCATGCTGGGAACTATTGTCTTAGTTGGTTTCAGTATACTCAAAATTGAGAGAGGAGGCAAAGACACGTACAGGAGAGAAAAATAATTCAATCCTAAAGGAAAAAGGGATAATGGATATTTGGTGAAAGTCTCTGTCATGTGGATTGAAATCTTTGCCTATTACCACATTTCATTATAGCCAAGATATCAACAAATGTACAATTAATTTATATACATTATGAAAAGAAAAAAAGTTACACAATTAATTTCTTATCCCTGAATATTTTAAATCTTTTGAAAATAGACTTTCAGACTTATTTAGAGGTATATATGATAAGACTTTGATTGGGTCATCAAGGCCTATGTTTCCTGCATAGCACCAGCCTTTGTGCCTATAAAAACACTGGTGATGCAGCATTCTCAACGCTGTGATTTCTTCGAAGACACTGATGCCATCTGTAAATTTTGATGCTGACACTTTTTGATTCTATTAGAAAGTCTCAAAAAAAGTTTTTCAGAAGATAACTAAGATTCATATGCCTTCCTCAAATGATTTATTGGCCAAAATCTGGAAGTTGCATTTTTTTTCCTTTCATGAAACTGGAAATAACATCTAAGTTTATGATATATTTTTTTAAAAAGTGCCAGGCCATTGGGAAATAATGGTGTTTTCAGTGTTGGATGTATCCTGATTTTGGAGATGTTAAACTATGAAAAAATGCATTTTAGAATCAATAAATTAAGGTATTTCAACTTAGAGAGACAGTACTGTAGAGTATTTAAAAAGATGAATGTGATATGACCTTGTGCAATAAAATCACTGTTCTACCTCTTGTTGGCTGTATGACTGTGGGCAACTTACCAATTTGTGACAACAGTTTTCCATCTGTTAAATGGGAAGAGTTGCAACATCTCAAGTATACTAATATATGTAAAAGTTTTAGAACAGTTCTTGACACATATAAATGTTATACAAATGTTGGCTATTATTTTTTCTTGAATGCTCTGGAATTGTGAAATCCAGAGTCCCTCATCTATTCAGTTTTTCTTTTTATTCTTATTCCAATATTGAAATTGTATATTTTCCCAGAAAACTATCCATTTCACCTACATTTTCAAATGTTCAACTATTACTTAGTAGTTATTCATAATATCCTTGCAATTGTTTTTTGATTATTGTTCTTTCTGAAGTAATATCTGTTCTTTCATTCTGATATTTTTTATTCTTTTCTTGCACCAGCTTTGCCAAAGATTCAACAATCTTATTAATATTTTTAAAGAACTATCTTCCAGTTTTGTTATTTATTTTTTTGTGTGTGTATGGTTATTGTTCTTCAGTTCACTGTTTTTTTCTATGTATTTATTTCAATATGTTGTCCTTGTTTTTTTTTTTAATTCTAAGTGTTTGTTAATTTGCCTTATGCTATCCCTTAATATAATGGTATATACTTTTAATTTCTAAACAAATAATATTTTTAGTTGTTTTCTCCTCAATTTAATATTTTACTACATTGTCATTAAAGAACATAATCTATAGGATGTTTATTTTTTAGATATTAAGTATTCCTTTATGGTTTAGTTTGACTTTCACGATTGTTCCATGTTTGCCTCTAAAGGAGTGGTTTGGTATTAACTGAAAGTAAAGCTCTACGTATCTATTTCAATCTATCAACTATGGTTAAATCTTTTATTTCAGTGGCCATTGTATCAACAAATGTCTCAGATTGATAAAAGCATTGGACACAAGCAGTGATTGGATATGGCAACAGTATTTTTTTATCTAAGGATTTCAAAATGAGTTAAGTATAGTCAGAATACATGACACAATCTACAAAATTATCTTATGTATACAGAGTTGAATCCCCACTGGGGAGATACATAGTTACTGAAGATAATGTTTGAGATGGAGAGAGCCACATCAGCCCTTGTAGAAACTTACCTCCCCTTAGGTCTTTTCCTATATATATAACTCTGGGCAATTCTGCAATAGATTTGTATGGATATGTGTTTGAGACCAACTCATCCTGATCTGATTCACCTCATCACAGAGTTATTCAATATAAAAGATGGTTGTGCATATATATTTTTTTAGTTCATTAATTCTCCTTTGGGTCATGTTCCTCAAATATCTCCTTATATTTCCTATATGTTCATGTTTACCAATCTGATCCTTGGCAAAAGGAGCAAACACTTGGTGGTCAGTGACTGCTCCTCTAGTGAGTTTGGGATGGGTGGGAATATTCCTGGGGTGGAGAGGCTCTGGTATTACTGTCAGGTAATCTGTCTCCATTTGCCTAGTAAGCGTAGCCCTACCACTGTTATGGACTAATTGTGTCCCCCCTAAATTCTTATTTCGAAGCCCAAACTCCCAATTTGGTAATATTTGCAGGTGAGGACCTTGAGAGGTAATTAGATTTAGATGAGGTCATGAGGAATGAGGTCCTCATGATGGGATTAGTGCCCTTTTAAAAAGAAGCTTAAGAGTTTGCTCTTCTCTGTCTCCCTCCCACCCTCCCTTCCCATACACACTGAGGAAAGACCACATGAGGATATCTGCAGCCCAAGGAAAGACTCCTCAGAAGATACCAATCCTGCTGGCACCCTGATCTTGCACTTCCAGTCTCCAGAACTGTGAGCAATAAATTCCTGTTGTTTATACCACTCTCTCTGTGGTATTTTGTAATAGTAGCCAGAGCTGATTAAGACAAACGCACTCCTCTGCTCCTTTTCAAGATTTGGGGTGAAGTGGTGGGAGAAGGTGGAAAGAAACAACATGATTAGGATGCAACAGCTACATAAAGTTCCTTTGTTGCTTCCTGTTAGTAAAGGGCTTATTCTGGTTTTTTCCCTCCTTCAAGTAGCCATGGAGCAAGTTAATATATGCTTAAGGTATGGTGAGAAGAGGAAGGAACAAAATGAGAAAGCTATCTCTTTGACACCTAACCCTCTTTTTAAGTTTTGAATAGAATTTGAATTTGGGGATAAATTTAGATTTATAAAAAAGTTGCATAAATAGTACACAGAGTTCCTTTTCTTCATCCATCCTTCATCCGTAATGTTAACATTTTATAAAACTGTGGTATATTTGTCAAAACTATAGTACATTAGTATGACCTAAACTCAAGACTTTACTTGGGTTTTGCCAGTTTTTCACTCATGTTTTTTTTTCAGTTCCAAGATCCAATTCCGGATGCCACACTGCATTTAGACATGACTCTCTTTTAGTTCAAAGAGGCCACCTGTTTGGGAGCTATGTTCTGAAAATCCACAGCCCTACAATGGATCTTTCTACATTTTCCATTTCAAATTTATCCATACCTTACTACATGCAGTTCCCCCAAATTGTGGCCCTGTGTGCTTGATCATGCTAATTAATTTCTCTGCCTCAAATACTCTATTTTTAACACTATCATCCCTTCTAGAACTAGTAAAAAAATTTTTTTCTTTTTTTGAAGACTTCCTGAAACTACCCACATCCACCCCAACAGAACTAAATGCTCATTTTGCTGAGCTACTTTATACTTTTTTTACATCCTACATTGAATTCAGAGTCTGAGTTATACCTTAGGTGACTGTAATGTGTCATTCTCTTTTGTTAGACCAGTCTTTCTCAACTATTCTTTTTCTTTTCCTTTTTTAAAAGATTTTATTTATTTATTTGAGAGAGAGAATGAGAGAGAGAGAGAGAGAGAGAGAGAGAGAGAGAGAATGAGAGAGAGAGAGAACGTGAGATGGGGGAGGGTCAGAGGGAGGTCAGGCTCCCAGCTGAGCAAGGAGCCTGATGCAGGACTGGATTCCAGGACTTCAGGATCATGACCTGAGCTGAAGGCAGTCGCTTAAACAACTGAGCCACTCAGGCACCCTCAACTATTCTTTCTCTGCCTTAACATGTAAACATTCCCATCAGAAATACTGACTTGGTGTTGAAGTGATTCTCAACAGAAAACTTATATGAATCTTTCTCCAATAATGTGTTCTCTCATATCCCCAAACATACATAAACTCTGCAATGAAATTAATGTATATATGTATATATATATATATATATATTATATAGAGGTGTGCATTTATGTGTATAGGCAGATGCTATAACAATATTTTAGCTTCTGTGCCTGTGCATTGACAAATATTTTTTTTCCAAAGAAATTAAAGCTTAGCGGGAGTAAAACTATCCATGTGGAAACAAGGTGGATACTGTTAGTGTGATGTCTTAAAGTATGAGTGATAAGAATCTAAGATCTGTTTTTTACTACCTTTACTACTGGATATTTACTTAAATACTCTAAGCCGCAATTTCTTCATTTATATAATGCAGGTAATAATAATGATATCTATTTTATAGGATTGCTTTTTAAATTTTTTACATTTTTCCAAAAGTTTTTCTATAGGGTTGTCTTAAAGACTGAGTAACACAATGTATGTAGGGCTCTTAGCATGTGGTAAATGCTGTAAAGTATTATGGTGATGAGCACAAAGAGGAGGAGAAGGATAGAATGAGAAGAGAGATTTGAAAAGGATTGTGTTTTAAGCAAAACTAATCCACAGTGGCAGAATTCAGGATACAGGTTACCCCTGGGAGTAGATGTCGTGATCGAACAGTGCATACGTTAGGACTCTGGGGGCTGGAAATATTCTGGTTCTTGATACAAGTGCTGGTTATGTGGGTTTCTCCCACATCAAAAATTCATCAAGCTGTGTAATTGTGATTTGAGTACTTTTCTATATGTATGCTGTACTTCAATAAAAATACAGTTTTTTTAAAAAGTTCTCGACACTCCCACCATCAACTGCTCTGTGCCTTACACATAATATTTACTGTAGTCAATTAACACTTTTGCATGACACTGCTCATCAATCTTCAGACTTTTTAAATTCTCTTATACTTAAAAACAGATTGTTTTCATGATTCATTTTGTCAGACTCTGCCTCTTGAAATTTCTTTCTTTCAATTTCTCCAAATACTAACTTAACAGCATCTTTTATTTTCAAATATGCAGAGATGAGTTTTAAAATATATTGATGCCCATCAAAGTACTTTTTAAAAAAATTTTAAATCATGGATTTTGGTGAATAATAACATAATTTAAGATATAGCTGTCAGTGGGAGAATGAATAATCTAAATGAGTTAATGATAGCCTCATGTTTTTTAATTAAACCATATTTTGCTTGATGTTTTGAGTTTAAAAGATTTGAAACACAAAATATATAAATTGTTTTAAGTTATATTCAGTAGTTGAATTCATGCTCAAATAAATCTCAAATCTCTAGTATGTACGTTCTTAGTTCAAAATTCAATTGTATGATAAATCATGCAAAAATATACATCTTACACCTAACCTATCTAAAACTCTAATGATGTTATATTTAAACTTCTGCACAACTGAACATTATTTGCTTTTCATTAGCCTTATACTTCAGTAAGGGAAGGATCAATGCATACAAATGTCCAATTTTTTGCTTTTGGAGTCAACAAGTAGATGATTAGAGTGAACCAGGCCTCCTGCCTTCTCCTTACTTCCTTTCTCACCCACATTAATCCTTAACACACATAGGCACACCCAAAAGAGCAAGCACAAAAGGACAATTATCACATTTCAATTCCACATTCCTCCTCATTTTTGCATCTAGATCTACACATATAAAAGGGTCTGCATGCCCACATGCCATATGTTAAGCAATCCTGGTTTGCAGAAACTGTGGAGTGCTTGGTGGAATTTGTAGATGTGCATTTATTTAAAGCTTTGCAGGGCTGCATGGCTCTACAGAGTTCCTTGGGATTGCCCTTACATTACCATCACAGTAAGAATGTGACTACCTCCCTCTGACCTATCTTACAACTCAATTCCATCCTCAACCTTTCCTGATAATTTGAGATCCCTTACTTAGATATTAAGCAGATATGTCTGTGTTTCCAACCCCAATATGTTGGCTTCTTATCTATTTCTCTGAGCAGTTCCATCCTCAGGCTCAAGCAGGAATTTATTCTGGTTTAGTGATATTATCCTGCCATCATCCAGCCGGCTCACATCCTCTGCACCATCTGTTTGTGATATATCTTCACTACAGCTTTTGTTACAAGGAGGAAAGTATTTAACTGGAGTTATTTTTTTTCTTTGATAAGCATATTATTATAACTTCAGAAACCTTGGAATACTGTTCATTATATGTTCAAGGATATTAATTTTTAAAAAAAAGCTTCAGTGTTAATGTGGTAAAAGGAATTATTTACCCTTTTTGTTCTAGGTTGTATTCATATTGTATTTTTTTCAACAGTAAGAATTACTACTAAGAGTTTTGATTAATATTTGTTTTCTTGTCCTTCCCAATACTTTAATAACTGTACATAGTCCTTCAAGTAATTGATACTATAGCAGACCTCTTTTTAACTATTAAATTCCAGAGGGGAGGGGAAGCTGGATTTGATTCAGCAAATACTGATGAACTAGTAAGGATAACAAGAATACCATATTTTATTTCCCTTGTTATAAAGTTAAATAGAGTTCTTTTCCTTTAACATTCTCTCAATTTCCCTGATACTTCACTTGAGTTAAAACATTACCAAATAACAGTTATTTCATTTGTTCAGGAATTCTCCCCTTTCATTTTGCCTTATCTCAAATTCCATCTGATCAAACATCTTTTTTTTTTCTGTCAGGGATTCTCAACAGGTAATTCCAATTTCCTTTCAGTTTTACACACACACACACACACACACTCTCTCTCTCTCTCTCTCTCTCTCTCTCTCTCTCTCTCTTAAAATGGTAATTCTCAGCTTAAACCTTTTGATAATTTATATAATGATAGCCTTGGGTATGTATATGAGGTAGAGCTTTTTGCTGGTAAATGTTTAACCACTGGCTCTTGGGATAGAATGGGGGGAGGGAAAACCCTCTAAATGGGGTAAATTCCACCATGATTGAATGAAACATCACTGAGTATGCTATCAGGATGTCATTCACAGAGAACAGATTGCTAGGGCAGACAATATGGGGAGAAGAGCAAAGAGGGCATCTGGGGTGGGCAAACAAAACACATTAGCTCACCACATAAGACAATGAATTTTATAAAAGCTGAAGATAAGAGATTTGGTAGATGAGGTTTTTGTTGTACTTAGGGTATGTGTTTTTGTCTAAAAAAAATTCACATTTCACTGTGCTCCAAACATACATTTCTTCTCTGTCTTGTGTGCATACCAAGAACTTTCCTGCAAAATTATTTGTAATTTCTGAACACAGTAAGGAATTTAAAAATTAATTTTTTCATTTTATAGCAAATTTGATGTGATTTAAAGTTAACATTTAAATTAGTATTTTATTGGGTGCCTGGGTGGCTCAGTGGGTTAAAGCCTTTCCCTTCGGCTCAGGTCATGATCTCAGGGTCCTGGGATCCAGCCCCCACGTTGGGACCTCTGCTCAGCAGGGAACCTGCTTCCCCTTCTCCCTCTGCCTGCCTCTCTGCCTACTTGTGATTTCTCTCTGTTAAATAAATAAATAAAATCTTAAAAAAATTAAATTAAATTAAATTAAATTAATTTGTAAAATCTGTAGTATAGTACAAATTTTAATATTTCTCATTTTACAAGTGGTGAACACAATTTTATTAATTTTGAATTAATTATGCAAAATTAAGCATGATTTATTGATGATTTCTAAAAAATAAGTTAGATTTGGTGTATGGGAAAAGATATAGTAAGGTATGTATTGAAATTAAAATTCATGGTATTGAAAATAGATAAGCCTTTTTTCACTTGCTAATATATATTTTTTTAATTTTATTTTTATTCTTTGCCCAAGGGGTACAGGTCGGTGAATCATCAGGCTTACATCTTTCAAAGCACTCAACAAAGCACAAACCCTCCCCAATGTCCATAACCCATCCACCCTATCCCTACCCTCCCACCCCCCAGTAACCCTCAGTTTGTTTTGTGAGATCAGGAGTCTCTTATGGTTTGAGTCCTTCCCCATCCCATCTTGTTTCATTATTTTTCCCTCCCTACCCCCCACGACCCCCCACCCTGCCCCTCAAGTTCCTCATATCACTTGCTAATATTTAAAATTCATATAAATTATAGTTTTAAAAATATAAACTAGCTTGAATTTGCAATTTTTGTGTTTGAAAATGAAATGATTACATCATTAGAAATGATGACAATAATGCTTTAAGCTGCCATGGGTAAGCACTTTCCATAAAACAGATCTATGGAGGTATAAATAATATAAATAGTACTTTTTTCCAATATGTAAATAAAAACTGTATACAATTGTTAGTACATTTTCTCTTCTTAACATTGGCATTTAAAATACTGGACATTTTGATACCTCAATCAGTAATTTTGGTCAGAAGTATATAAATTTGTGAAAATGTAATTTAGGAAATAATATATGAAATAATTCATATATCTTTATTCTGTTTATTATTAACATATTTTTTTCAACAGCATGTTTGTACCCAAAATGGATGGTAAGGTATGATCTAAAGACAGTGTCGGACATCTTACATCTTTATAATAACCAATCATTTAGAAATATAGCATAAATTAACAATCTTGTATTTTCTTGTCATGGAATAATACTCTAGTTCGCATCAGGAAGTCTGACTTCAAAGTTAAAAGACATGTATTTCTAATTATAAAATAACACATGAATAGTTACTAAAAATAATATAAAAATCTTAGAAAAGCCTAAAGCAAATAAATTTGTTAAGATAACCAATAATTTCAATTTTGCTTCTCAATCACCATTACCATAAACATTTTAGTATGTAATTTCTCAGTAATTCTACATTTATATACACACATGCATGCAAAGATATTTACTTCCTTTTAAAAATATATTGTAGTATACATTGCTTTGTAGCCTCTAGCCCTAGACTGTGAATATTTTACAGTGGTAATAAGAATTTTTCTGTAACATGATTTTGTACATTATAGTACATTATATGAGTAAACTAAAATTTGCTTAAATCACCCCCTTTTTATTTACGATATAAATCATTCTTATTTTCTTGTATTTATAGAAAATGAAACTAATAAATATTCCTGTTTTGGTCCACATCTGTATGGATTTGTTTGGAAGAATTCCTAGACCATTTGTCACACACATTTTAAGACTTCTGATACATAATGACAAATTTTCCTATTAAAAAATGTGCCAAATTAACATTAGCAGAAGTACCCATTTTTCTAAGATCTTACCAGCACTGGGCATTACTATTTCATCTCTTCTAGTTTTATGACAACTTTAGATTAATTGTACTTCTTCATTTCAAATTTTTTTAAGATTTTATTTATTTATTTACCTATTTGACAGAGAGCGAGAGCACATGCACAAGCAAGGGAGGGGCAGAGGGACAGGGAGAAGCAGACTCCTCATGGAGCAGGGAGCCTGTTTTTTGCTTAAGGTGAAAATAGCGTGCAAACATAAACCAGAGGACATAAATTCATGTCTCTACATACACTCTTATGACAGGATCATGTCCGCCACTATTTGTTGGGGCAATATAAGAAAACTCTTAGGATCTCTCCCATTTCCACAGTCTTGTTACACCCTTTGTTATCTTTTCACAGACACTTGTATGGGGAATAACCATTAGTTAGAGAGAGGGTCTTCCTCTAGGGTGGCGGGAAGTTTGTTTGCATCCCAAGATAATAAAGAGATACTTCTGTTTGTGGCAAAGATTGAGCAGGTTTGCTTACAGCTACTTTAAAGGAAGGAGGTTTCCTAAGCTCATGTTTCTTTAAGTTTCCTCAAACCCCACTGCATGCACACATCCTTCTTAGTTGCCCTTCACCCAGGTCTATGGGACTTGGGTAACAATGCAAATATGAAGTTAATGGTGTCTGCTCTACTGAAAGTAATGAAGTTCTCTGTCTCTTGCCAAGAGTCTTTTATCTTGTGTCAATACCTATGAAACTGGCAGACTCAATTGTTAGCTTGCAATTAGGATAAAATCTCACACCCTTCAGAGAAGATCTTGACATGGATCTTGATCTGAGTCTTACAAACAAATTTGCTACTATATATATATATATATATATATATATATATATATATATATATACTTCTAAAAACACTTTAGGCTAGAGTGCCATGTTAAACAATTCTCTCTTTCAGTGAACTAGAGAACTTGGCATAAGTAGTGGGAGGGAGAGTGAGAGGAAGTGAAAAACTGAGGTAGAGAGGAAAAGAGAGATGCATATATGTTTTATGGCCATTTTATACTTAGTCCTAGTCAGAAAACTCAACTTTTTGCTAAGTTCAAGAGAGTCACCCCCTTCCAGCCCAGGAAACAGGTGAACCACCTTTAATTCCTGTTTTAGAAAGAATACAGATGGAATTTAATCAATTAGTCAGTAACTCAGATGTGGATATATGTGGCAAAGGTCATTTCTGAATATGAACCATTGATTTTAAAATGTATTACTTATATCACTACTGTAAATTGTAGTCATGAATTTGTGAGAGACAAAAATCACTGGAAGGGGTATTAACAGGTCTTTAGAGAATCAGATATTTAACAAATTATTCTAGGAAATTGGATTTTTGATCTAAAGTCAGTTCTAGTTTACTAGAATAGCGATACGATAAACTAACAGTGTTTGTTTAGTATTTTAATTGATAAAATGCATTGAAAACTTTATGTATGAAGCATCTACAGTAAGTGTTTCCCCTTTTATTTAAATCTAGGAAATAAGGTTCTTAATATTTGTCATACCTCTTTTGGTTCACTTATTTCTTTTATTTTTTTCTTTCTTTTTTCTGGGGGTGGTGGGGCTTTGCTGTTTGTTGTACTAAAAAATGCATCGTCAGAGTGCATATTGATAAAATGCTGAATTTTGTTCAAGTCAAAATCACAATCATTTATATTTTATCTAAACAAAAAAATAGGGCGCCTGGGTGGCTCAGTGGGTTAAAGCCTCTGCCTTCGGCTCAGGTCATGATCTCAGGGTCCTGGGATCGAGGCCTGCATCGGGCTCTCTGCTCAGCAGGGAGCCTGCTTCCTCCTCTCCCTGTCTCTCTGCCTGCCTCTCTGCCTACTTGTGATCTCTCTCTGTGTGTCAAATAAATAAATAAAATCTTTATAAATAAATAAATAAATAAATAAATAAATAAACAAAAAAATAATTGAAATGATTGCTTACTTCATTAGAGGTGTTTGACAGATTCTCATTTCCTCTGTACTTCAGAGACTTATCACAAGTTGCAGAGCTTCTACTTGCTTCAGAGAAAATGTTTAACATGAAAAAAAATAAACGGAAATAAAGAAGGCTAGGAATTTGTCATGTTGTGACTACATGTCTTGTACTACATTCTGTTTCCAGAATTAATTTAGGAATAAAAAAGGACAAATAAAAATTAGTAGTAAGCTTTATTCTTACAGTTGTCATTCAATATATCATTTTCCTTTATCTTTAATGTTATGATTTTTCAATATGGCATTAATTAGCATAATATCTAGAAAAATTATTGTACATGAAACTGAAAGACCTGGGTTCTGGTTTCAGGATGCCAATAATATGTGTATTATTTTGGGGTTTTTTTTTTGTTTGTTTTGTTTTGGTTTTTTTGATATGTGTATTGTCTTTACATCTCTCTGGGGTTGGCATGTAAATTTAGTGGGATGATCTCACTGGTTATTGACATTTTAGGAAGTCACAGCAATGTATGAGAATTTGCAAAAAGCTACAGCAGTAAAGTGGTAGAACACACAAATACTAACATTTTGCATGTAAACTGAAACGGATCACCTACATCTCTAAATTGATAAACCAATACTAAGAAGCTCTTAACTAAATGATCCTTAAGATTCTATGATCTACAATTTAGTCTGACCTAACAAACTGTTGAAATACTAAGTCTCTGCTATTAGTGATAATAAAAATGACTTCTATAACTGGCAATTGCTACTATGAATAAGTGACTGAACACTACCAAAGGAATATCTAGGATAACAAAAATAAATAATTTATCCTGTTCTGTAAGAATGTTTAGAGAGCTAAAGATATGCCATGTGTCAGGGAACCTGGAGGACTCAGTTGGTTAAGCATCAGACTCTTGGTTTCAGATCAAGTCAAGTCATCAAGATTGAGCCCTGCATTGGGCTCCCTTCTCAGTGTGGAGTTGGCTTGAGATTCTTTCTCCCTCACTCTCTCTCCCACCTCTGCTCCTCCCCTCCTCACCTCTCTCATGCACACACTCTGTCTCTGAAATAAATAAAATCTTTAAAAAATATATTGTATGGTGACTAACATAATTTTAAAAAAAAGATACGCCAGGTGTCCTTAATATAAACAGAAAACCTACCTAATTTCAACTTTTTTCAATATTTATAACTGATGTTAGATGAGCTACTTTCTAGAAATTAATAAAAGGACTAAATTTATAGTAACAAAATAGAAAATTATCAAATATTCATGCTACATATTGTAGGGATCTCTCTAGAATATGTGCATAGGTATCACTGTGGTACTGCTATATTAATCAGAACTTTGCCATTTCCATTATTTTTGAATACACAAAAAGCTAATTTATAAAATATTCTATCAACTAGAAAGCCAATTCAAAAATATTTATTAAGTGCATACTATATGTAAGATATTATATTGGGTAAAGCAAAAGATACATATAAATAAAATATAACTTTTTTCTAAAATAGTATAACTTACCAGAAGCAATGAAATAGACATATACGCAACTGATTTCCTGAACAGAGGATTTTTGGAATAAAGATATATATATATTTTTTTTTTTCCTTGAGGAGGGATAACTCACTCCACCTGAACAACTGAGGAACACTCATGGATAGCTGGCAATTGATCTAGACCATGAAGGAAGGTGAGGATCTTCATTGGCAGAGATGACAAAAAGAATTCCATATGGAGGGAGAAAGGGGCATGAACCAGAAACAAAGATCGGGAATCTCAGAATATTTTCAGGAAGTGCTCGGTTATCCAGTATGTGGTGGATGCATCAAGTTTAGAAGTTGGAAGTAAAGAAAAACATAGAATGAAATCAACTTATGGAGATATCTCCTGAAAATCTGTGTTTTATTCTGTGCATAATGGGATACCACCAAAGGTTCTAAGGACAAGAACAGCATAAGAGCTGTACTTTAAGTAAGACAACTGCACCAGCCTTCAAACTCACATCTTTATGCACAGTACTGAATGCTTCTGAGTTTGTTTTCTCAACTGTAAAACTGAACTATTAATCATAACTATTCTATGAGAAAGATAAGATTAAAATGCTTTAGCGTATGTCAAATCCTAACATAAACACAGACGCAATAAATATTATTTCCCCACCTGCAAATTTGTGTGAAAAAATACTAAAATAAACCATTAACTAGAATTCAGTTCATTTATATATAATGATGAGCCACTGAATCAAAGAAAATAAATTATCACACTGATCTTGGTGTTCGATAATTTTTTGAAAAATTTGTAACACATAGGTGAATTATGTTTTTTCTCCATAATGTATGGTGACTTTTCTCAACCAAACTCCTTTTATAAAAGAGAACATTCTATACTCTGGTTATGCTATGTAGCATTTACGCACAATGTGTTCAACTAGCATGACCATCTGTCTAGATAAATGACTCCAACTTTAGGAAATATATATATATATTTGCTACAAAATCTGTAGTCCAAAGTTTTACATAAAGTTCATTGAGGCAGGGAAATGACAAAATATGAATAATAGAAAATAGGTTTTAGAGTTTCTAGGAAAGAAGAATAGTAGTGTACAAATCAGTGATGGCTGTACTGTGCATACAATAAGAATGTTTGAGCCCATTCTCCATCAGACATGAGTGTTTTCTTTTACATTATAGAATTTAAACATATAGCTTGTGTAACAGCAGTACAGCCCGAGCGAACCAAATAAAACCTATGTTAGCTATCTACTCTTATAACTCATTTCCTTTCAAAGTGTTAATCACCTCAAGGGAAAATGAGGGCTGTCATTTCCCCTCCACAGGTTCACAGAAAAAAAAATATTTGATACTTTTAATTTTAATGCTTTTAAAAATTGCTCTAGGGATTCCAGGTGTTGCTTAATTACTGATGGTCTTTATGAACCCAAAAGTAAAAAGCAACCACATAACCACAACCAGGAATACACTGAAGCTGTATACATTTTAATAATCAAAACACTAATTTCCATCAATAAAGGGGAATACCTTTCAGCAGGGAGGGCAACAAATAAATTTTGTTTCTTCATTATAAAAAGACTAGCCTAAGGACTCTGCTAAAGTGAGTCTTCCCTCTCTGCTCTCCCTATCCTCTCTCTCTGGTTTAAACCTACATGCAAAAGCAAGGCATTGCAGCTGCCCAAGCGAACACCTGAAGCCATCTCAAATGTATAAGCTTGTATTATTTGATGGTATTCCACCTGCAATTCAAAAGTGTACTTGTTGACATTAATTATCTGTTTTGGCCTATGAGCTTCATGAATTGAGACATGTCATTATCCAAATACCAACTCATTTATCACTATATAGACAATCTTAAAAGAAGGAAAGATAATACATTTAAGCTATATAAGAGCAGGGCGCCTGGGGGGCTCAGTGGGTTAAAGCCTCTGCCTTCAGCTCAGGTCATGATCTCAGGGTCCTGGGATCGAGGCCCACATTGGGCTCTCTGCTCCGAGGGGAGCCTGCTTCCTCCTCTCTCTCTGCTTGCCTCTTAGCCTACTTGTGATCTCCCTCCCTCTGTGAAATAAATAAAATAAAATCTTAAAAAAAAAGCTATTTAAGAGCAGATAAAATTTAAAATACTATACAAAATAAGGATAAAATAATTTCCACTTTCACATATGCTTCAAAAGTTTCAGGATTTAAATTTGGGTTCAATTTAGAGAGGGGGGAATTCTCAAAATTACATCATTTATCTAACTCTCCAGAGTCTGAAAACCAGATAAAAAATATGTATCATATGAGATTGTATTTTGCTCATGAGATTTCTGGCATTTTTGCCTGCCTCTAGAGTTAATAATGCACAGGAGAATAATGATTCTTTTTGAAGTTGGCAGTGTAGAGTCCAATACCTGCCAGTGAATTAGAGTACTGGTGAAAAATTCCAACCTGGAGGTGAAAGTTTCCAAAAGACAATCAGTTGGCTTTGTTAAACAAGAGAATGGATATGGGAACAGTTCCTTCTTTTCTTCATGGGTGATTAGCAAGTACTATGAGATGAGTCTGACATGGTACCATATTTTTTCTAATTGATAAATTTTACTTATGCTTTTTTACAAAGAAATCCAGTTCTAAAATCATAGTTATTTTTGAAAAATGTGCAATTTGAATGACTTAAACAATTAACTGCACTGAAACTATTTCCTTTCATTTCTTTTAAATTTATAAATTTTCATGTTGTAGGCTCATGTTGTTCTTTCTTTTGTGATCTGTAGCAGTGAAATGGATCAGATGTGAGTTCATGAAAACAAGGATAGAACACGGGATCCAGTTCAGATTTCAGTCAGAGCGTTAGTGAAATTATCAACCTGATACCTCTGCCTTCTTCATATATAAAACCTTTATAGACTTCCACATACAAAATTGTCTTAGCAGTAGAATGCACGACTTTGTCAAAAAATGAAGAACAGTGGAACCATAAAGACATTTTTATTAGCTCGCCACTTTTAAAGGAATTCAGACACCAGTTAATACCTACATAGGGGGAAAATATCTATGTGGGAGTTAGGGAGCAGGGAAGTTCCTTCTGCTCTACAAAAGGGGAATCCCAAACTGCATCTTTCAATATGCCTGAGAAGTCTTTAGTGACAGAAACAATCTGTAGCAGTCTGAATGTTACTCTTCCTGAATCACAAATTTCTCTTTCGCAGGTTTTTGTGAATCATTTCCATTTTTAAGAAGATATGGATAGCCAGGCAAATGTCCACATATTTCTCATCTATATTTTGAAACTGTGCATTTCCATCAAGATATAGTTTAGCCTCAAAAATATGGTTAACTAGGAAATAGCTGGAGGCTGCTTCAATAAATCAGAAAGATAAATTTTAAAAAGAAATGTGCTGCTGTGAAAGATGTAAGCCTGATGATTCACAGACCTGTACCCCTTGGGCAAATAATAAAAATAAAATTTTAAAAAAATATATAATAGAATGATAATAAAAGTCCCACATAAATGTAAAAAAAAAAAAAAGAAATGTGCATATAATCAAAGCTTGAAATTCACTTCTACAGGAAATCAATAAGCTATTTGAGAAGGATTGAAAAGGGATTTTATACGTATAGGAATAAAACTGACATTTGTCATAATATTAAAAAGACAAATGACAAGAATTTTGTATACTTGAGCTTTATGAAATAAATTTAATTTATGTAAGATGGAGACATCTTTCTTCATTTTTTGAAAAACACCACTGAGTATATTTGGAATAAAATTTAGAGAATATATTCTTGTATGTTTATGTCTGTTTGTGTATGGGGGGAGTATATTGTGGTAATTTAAAAAATGGTTACTGTGGTAAAAAAGAATCCCTTGACGTTAAAAAATAATTTAAAATGTATCTTTTTATGTCTCCTTTTTCATGCATATTATCTTGGCATTGGGAAATAGTAACCAATCCAGGAAACAAAGCATTTATCAGTCATCATTCACATGAAGCTAACAGCAGATGAGATGATGATAATTGGAAGATTATAATTAGAAAAGGTATTTCCCACAGGTAGGGGAAGAAAGAGGTAGTAATGATACTAGGCTGCTGAGCATTTGTACCAAAACACTCTCATGGATACACCTATTTTGCAAAAGAGTGAAAACACACTATTTTCACTAAACTAAGACATTATTAAACCTAATTCTCCCCAATGCCTGTCAAGTTCTGCCAGACAGACACATGCAAGCACTATCACTCTTAACGTACCACTTTAATTACATACTAACATGTTACACTAGTGCCTTAAAGTAATGTCCTCCATAGACATCTTAATGCTAAAATAACTGCCTTCACAGTTCATTGTCTAATCTGTCCTGTTAAGTCTGTCCTTTCACGTCTCCTCTGTGTGCATGCATGTTTATGCTACATTATCATTCTACTTGCCCATATAATACTTTGGACAGCTTCATTTTGTATCATTTACATCAATGTACATCTTCTTTCCCCAAACTGTTATCTTCTCTTTCCTTATGTTCTCTCCATTTAACACTCAAATGTGTTATTGGAGGTGAAAGACTGTTGAAACATTTTGCTAATGGGAAGATTTTGAGTTATCTTGATGCTAGTATCACATATTTCATACTTTATAATGGCATTTTTAAAAAGATTTTATTTATTTGAGAGAGAGAGAGAGGGAGAAAGAGACTCCCTGCTGAGCAGGGAGCCCAACATGGGGCTTATCCCAGGACCGGGGGATCATGACCTGAGCCAAAGGCCGATGCTTAACCGACCAAGCCACCCAGGCACGCCCTCCCCCCACCAATGGCATCTTAAGAAGAAAATTAGTTGAAGCTAATTATGATCATATCTATTTTATGTAAAAGAAAAAGAGGATTGAGGGGGAGGAAATGTACTATAGCAATCTCAGTTGTGAAAATACGTATAAAAATGTAGGCTACTAACAAACGGCTTCAGCCTAATACTGGTTCACTTCCTACATTACTGAGGACTAAGACTAGCTACACTTACTAGAGAACCTTGATAATGATGGGTCAAACAAATTAGAACCAGTTTCTTTTTTATTTTTTTATTCTTTGCCCCAGGGGTACAGGTCTGTGAATCATCAGGCTTACATCTTTCACTGCATTCACCAAAGCACAAACCCTCCCCAGTGTCCATAACCCATCCACCCTATCCCTACCCTCCCACCCCCCAGTAACCCTCAGTTTGTTTTGTGAGATTAGGAGTCTCTTATGGTTTGTCTCCTTCCCCATCCCATCTTGTTTCATTATTTTTCCCTCCCTACCCCCCACGACCCCCCACCCTGCCCCTCAAGTTCCTCATATCAGAGAGATCATATGATAATTGTCTCTTTATCATGTGAGAAGGCGAGCAAGGTGAGCAGGGTACCTCACAGGGACCCAGGCCCCTTTCTGCCTATATGACCTTATCTTCTTGATCTAAGATGTGCTGTAAATCCATTATCCATCTTCCATCAGTAGCAAGAACTGAAGAGGCAAGCAGACTCCACAAGCTTGCACAGGATATTCCTGTTTATATCTTCTTGACCAGAAATTATAGCAGCTTGGCAGGTTGAGAAATGCAGTCTCCATTCTAAACTGCTGTATGTCCAGCCAAAAATCAGATACTCTGTCACCATGAAAGAAAAAAATAAATATTGGGGGGAAAAGTGTGGTCTTTACTACAAGCCAATGCATAGTATGCATATACAGGAAAACACATGAGTTCTGTGACCATTTAATACCAATAATTGAAATAATTTCTCTTGCATTTTTTTTAAGATTTTATTTTTCACTTGAGAAAGAGAGAGAGCATGAGGAAGAGAGCACAAGCAGGGGGATCAGAAGAGGGAGAGGGAGTAGCAAACTCCCCACTGAGCCGGGAGTCGCATGTGGGGCTCTATTTCAGGACCCTAAGATCATGACCTGAGCTGATGGCAGCCATTTAACTGACTGAGCCACCCAGGCACCCCTCTTATATTTTAATAAGACAGTTATTACATATTATATTCATAAGACAGCTTAACATTTTAATTTCTACACAGCAATGCTGGAGCTCAAATATATTTTTTGGATTTTTAAGTTATATGTTATTAAATTTTTTAAATTAATCTATGTGCTAGAAGAAAGGAGCCTATAGTTCCAGTTATCTTTTGCTGTGTAGCAAACAATCCCCAAATTAAGTAACTTAAAGTAACAACTGTTTTATTATCTCTTACAATGTTGTGAGCATCCTGAGCTTACCTGGGCTGTTCTGCTCCCCATGTTAACAGAGGCTGCAGTCACTTGGGGACTCAACCGCACTGGTTATGTCAGGAGAGTTCACTTACCTGGATGGTAATTAGCTCTGACTGTCAGATGGTAGCTCAGCAGGAGTGTCCCTCAGAGAGCCTTGAGACCCACTAAGTACTGTTCCATGTGTTTGGGGCTCCTCCCAGCATGAAAGCAAGGTTCCAAAAGTCAGGAAAGTAAAGCTGCCAGTCTTCTCAAAGCCTTGGTTCAGAACTCCCAGAACGTTACTTCTGCCACGTTGTTTCGGTTAAAACCAGTCACAAGGCCATCACAGAATCAAGGCTGGGAGGAGATCTGGCAGGAGTGGGAAAGGTTATATACTCAACTTTCTGATGTAAGTTAGCTGGCAAGCTCTAAGTAGAGGTATGTGCATAAAAGGAGAGGAGAGAGTATTTAGAGGTCATCTTTGGAGACTAGGTACTATCTATAAGATAAAAACTAACAGAAATAGCACAGAAAAATCAACAATTTATTGATAAAAATAAAACCTAAAATTCTACCAGAAAGTGTTGGTAGACAAATAATAAAGTTATTGGAAGTGCCCTTAGGGTGTCCCATTTAGGGTCATCCACACTGCAGAGATGATCCAGGTCTCTCGTTTAATTAAATAGATTGATTTCTGTAAAGATAATGAGACTGCAGGTTAGCTTTCAAAAATCAATTTTCCTCATCTTCATTCAATAAGCATTTACTGAGTGCCTTTCATGTTCCAGATGAACGTCACATGTTGAGTTTACGTAACTTGATCCTTGATCTCAAGGACACACACACCTGGCTGGATGGGCCCTTGGGGCAAGGCACTGTTGCACTATAACTTTCAGTGGGCGTGGGTGGGTGGGCAAGGTATCCATGAGGACTGGGGTCTGTGTGGTAACTGTTGTGAGCCAGATGCCTCATGGTTAAGTCTGGGAAGAACCCAAGTGTTTCTCTAAGGGACTCTCCTCCACCCTCGCCCCCCAGAACTCCTGATATTCCGTGAGATCAGGCTTCCTCTGAAATCAGGCCTGATTCTGCCATCCTCTGACCCACTGCTGACTCTCAACACATAACAGACCATCCTCTCCCTGCCTTCATCTGAACCTGTACTCACACCACTACACACATCTATAGCACAAAGCACAACCTACAAGTTCCAACTGTGCCCTGTTTGCCTTCCTGGGGGGAAAAAAATCCTTGATCTCAGGAATGTACTTGTAGTAGACTTAGAGTACACGTTAGAGCAGAAATCTTACAACCAGCTGTTTGAGCAAAGAGGGACACCAGTTGTGAAGATGTGGGAGAGGGAAGAAGACTGATCCAGTTTACAGTGTCTTCCTAGAGATCAGGCAAATAAAATACATGACTGATTTTTTCATTTGTCTCTTAGATTAAGATAATTCCCTTAGAAGACTAATTTACATATAGATAAAGATCTATTGGTTCTATAAGTTTCAGGCTAATTCTAAGATCCATGTTCTATTACATAATTTAGGAACTCAAGGTACAATGGATAAATTTTGGTTAAATAGGGTTATTAATTCTCTTTCCCTGTGTCAAATCTCCCACATCTTAAATACCTTCCTTTTTTTAAAATTTAAATTCAATTAGCCAACATATAGTACATCATTAGTTTTTGATATAGTGTTCAGTGATTCATTAGTTGCATTTAACACCCAGTGTTCATCAGATTACGTGCCCTCCTTAATGGCCATCACCCACTTACCCCATCCTCCCAACCCCCACCCCTTCCACAACCCTCAGTTTATTTCCGAGAGTCAAGAGCGTCTCATGGTTTATCTCCCTCTCTGATTTCTTCCGAGTGTTCCTTCCTTATCTCTCTCTCTCTCTCTCTCTGTCTCTCTCTCTCTCTCACAAACACACACACACACACACATAATCTTCAAAGATGAGATAAATTAAGAGGTGTCAATTTGTATGACTTTTCAAAGACTGGTCTTTAAAAAAAATACAAATTCTTAAAAGGATTTAAAGGAAAAGTCCAGATCATTTGTAGCCACATGTAAAATTAGTTTCACATTTTGCCCCAAAGCACTTTGTTTTAAAGAAATAGACCTTTCCCCTGTTCTATAGGTCTTGCCCCTGAGTATTCAGTTTTAGTTATATTTCAAAATATATGAATAATTCTCCAAGTGAAAATAATCTGCCAACCAAAATATTGAGCCACCTACTATGGATACCAATGGAAACACATTTATTATTTGATGTAAGAACAAAACAACCAAATATTGGAAATGTGGTCAATATAATATTTGGACTGTAACTGAATTGATAGAAAACGTTACTCTTGCCTGATATTTAGCATGTGTTGAGTTTTCAAACAAAGAAGAAGGAAAAGCCTCTTAGTTGAGATTTTAACCTAAATGAAAGGAGGGCACTGAAATGGAAAAATCATTTGCTTAACTCCAAATCCAGGAAGTTGCCAATTTCCAGTGTCAATAAAGTTTGTCTATGTTTCATGTAGCCTATATAAATGTTATAGGATGAAAGTAATTTTAATTGATTTTTGTTAAAGGATTGTTCCTTACTCTTTTTTTATGGCTATATTTTTCAGGTATAAGCAGAGCAAATTACAGGGTCAATATTTAGCATTCAAGATAAAAATATACTCCTTTGACCTAAGGCTGCTTTCAGGATGAAGATTTAGTGTAAGCCAAAGTTTTCTTCCTATATATTAATGCGACTCTATCAATTTTCATCTTTCAACTTAGGATATATGATGGAATTACTCCTTTGAGTTACTGCTTATGGATAATAAGTGTCTGTTTGTGATAATAACCAATTTTCTACAGCTTTTTACCTTTCCCTTTTTCCTGCCAGTCATCAAGTTCTTTCAATACTGTTACTTTCATACGTTACTCACCAAGTTTCATCAAGTTACTTTCACACTGTATTTTTCTGCAGACAGCACCAGGAGCTGAAGCATCCCAGATCTTTTCTCCCGCTACTTTTCTGCTCCTTCAAGGGAATCAGGCACTTTCACTACTTACCTCCTTCACTTTCACCTGATTTTCTCACGTGGGACACACGTGGTTCCTTCTCTAGCAATAAATCTCTGCCTTTGCTCAACCACATCCCTACCATTTCTCAGCCAAATCAATGTGCATCATGTCTCAACTAAATTAACTATTGACAGGTTTGTGCTTTAAAATTTCTTCTTTCGCCAGAGCTAGTATAAACCATTGTCATTTCTACCTCTCAGATCCCAGTTTTTGAAATCATGGAATAGAAGGGTTCCCTCCCTCAGAATAGCATATTAGTTAGGAATAAAAGGTCTTGGAATCACACTGTGTCTATTCAAATCTCATCTGCCCCTCAGTAGCCATAAGATCTTGGGACAAATTATTTAACTTCTCTCCATTTCAATTTACCTTTTATGGGAAATAATAGGAGTAGCTAGTTCATATGATTGTTTTGAAGATTAAGTTAATATTAAGATCCTAGAACAAAGCCTAGCCTATAATATTTTGAAAATATTAATAACTAAGTTATTTTTCACGTCTAAAATATTTATAATAGTATTTTTATAAGCCCAAATCTATTTGCCACTTTCCAAATAAATGTTTCCAATTTCTTCAGCTATTCTTTTTTTTTTTTTAATTATTTGCCCCAGGGGTACAGGTCTGTGAATCATCAGGCTTACACCTTTCACAGCACTCACCATACCACAAACCTTCCCCAGTGTCATGCTATTCTTAACACAACAGACCTTCAAATTTTTTATCATTCTTGTACTTACCTAATGTTAATACCTAATTTGAATCCTGAGTCTTCCATCATGCTTGTATTAGTTTCCTATTGCCGCTGGAACATCTTACCACAAACCTAGTGGCTTAAAATGCCACAAATTTATTTTTTTTTATAGTTCTATAGGTTAAGTATTCTGTGGATCTCACCAACATAAATCAAATTGTAGACCTGGCTGCACTTCTGTTTGGAAGTCCTAAGACAGAATCCATTTCTCTTGCCTTTTCAGCTTCTAGAAGCAGCCAGTATTCCTTGGCTCATATTTCCCTTCCATCTTCAAAGTCAGGAAAGGCTGTTGACGTCTTTCTCACAATGCCATCTCTCTTGTTCTGATTCTTCTGTCTTCTTCTATCATGTAAGGACTATTGTGATTACATTGGACCCAACTGGATAAACCAGGATAATCTCCCTACCTGGATTAGCAACTTTAATTCTATCTACAACCTACATTTCCTTTTGCTATACAACCTAACATATTCACAGGTTCCACGGATTATAAAATGGACACATTTGGAGGGCCATAATGCCATCTACCAAACCACTCAATCCTATATTCCATTTTTCTCCTTTTCTCATTAGTTTATGTTGTCTCTGAACCCATTAATATAATTCACTATATTTGTCATAGTGATGAGTTTAATGAATACTTGATTGATGCAAAAAAAAAAACAGGGCTCAATCTAAATATTAAAGGGTGAAAAGAATTTAAATAGATGGAATAGAGAAGGAAGGTCATTGGAGACAGATGAAATTCATGAAAGAATAGTAAAAAGAATGAACAAACATAAAGCATAAAGTACAGTAAAATTTTTGGAGCAAGAGCTTCATTTCAGAAAGTGACAAATGATAAGAGTAAAATGAACACCGCAAAGAGAAGAGTATACATAGTTTTCTAGTCACAGCCAGCCTTGAGATGGAATAAGAAATTGTGTGTGTGTAAAACACTTTATTTGTGAAATGATATGAGGCTTATTTGCCAAAATTTTCGCTCCTAGGCAAATTATGAATGCTTATAATCCTCTGACTACCAATATATTTCTTTTAGATTTAACATTCTCTTTTTTTTTTAAGATTTTATTTATTTATTTGACACAGAGAGATCAGATCACAAGTAGGCTGAGAGGCAGGCAGAGAGACAGGGAGAGGAGGAAGCAGCCTCCCCGCTGAGCAGAGAGCCCAATGTGGGCCTCGATCCCAGGACCCTGAGATCATGACCTGAGCCGAAGGCAGAGGCTTTAACCCACTGAGCCACCCAGGCGCCCTAACATTCTCTTTTTAAATACTGATACTGCTGGGGGTGAAGTCCTGAAGATAAACCATTAAAACAGTAACTAATAATGAAAATTACTCTACAAATATTGTCTTAGTTATATCATGAAAATACTAAGGCTAGGGTTGGGGATGGGAGACTGGAAGAGATTCATAAATTAGACTGGCTGTGGTTGGTGAGGGGCCTGAACTTAGCAGTGAAGAACTTCAAAGACAAATTTTACCTACCTCATCATTTTGCCAATGACTTTCCTATTCTTAGCCAAAGGGAGCATCCTTTTTTTTTTAATTGAGCACTGATGTGTTAAAAACAACATTTTTAGGTATTATTTAAATAGGTCAGATTTGAACATATTAAGTCTGAGATGAAACAGACATGAATACAACAGCTATGCCTCATCATTCCCTCCTTTGTCATTACCAAAAGCTCAGGCTTGTTTACAACCTCCTGGTGTCTGTAGGAGAAACATCTTTGAGTGAAGGAGAAAAAAAAATACATGACTCCTCTGATAATATCATTAGACTGTCCAAACAAGAGCAATTTAAAACTTTCATATCCATGAATATTAACAACTTACTTAAAATAACTTACTTGGGAGTAAAAAAATATTAAGAAAAAATAAATTAATTATAAATGTGAACTATTTCACAGATAGGAAATGTACCATGTGAACCCTAAGGACCACTCTCTCCTCCTCTTGTACCTATGACAGACCTCACTATCTAGAGTAGCACTTATTACCACTCTCTAGTGATGGTCCCATTGTTTCAAATGGTGCTCTTGGCAGCCACTTTAAATTAATAAGCGTTTACACAAGAGATAACGTCTAATGTTTGTTGTGCTAGGCTCTGTGAGAGGTACTTCACTTATTTTATCATATTATATTGTTTTTTAATTTACACAACAATCCCATGAATTAGAATACACCATTTACAAATTAAAACAATAGCAACAACAATGACACTACTTCCTAGATAACAAATGTCAGCCACCTTGGGGATGCTATGTATCTGCATGTATGGATTGGGAATTTGCAGTGGTGACACAAATTCTAGAATTTTCCAGACATTTTCTTAACTAGCAGGTATCAGTTAGCCTGTGTAGTAAAATGTTAATATATGTTTTCCTGGTGTATCCCCAAATGAATGAAAAACTCAAGAAGAGTGTGATGACCTTTCCTCATTTGTTTATACTACATGATAGCTTGTTCACTGTCTGGTTTGCAAATTCCAATTATTCCCTGATAACTTCAAACTTGGGGAGCAGCTATGATGACGGGCTTGTTGAACACTTGTAGTGATATTAGAAGGTTTTTTTTTTTTTTGAAAACTTTATTCACTTGAGAGAGAAGACAGGTGCATACAAGGAGGGGAAGGAGCAGAGGGAGAAGGAGAAGCAGGCTCCCCACAGAGCAAGGCTCAGTCCCAGGACCTGAGATCAGGACCTGAGCCAAAGGCAGACAGACGCTTAACAGAATGAGCCACCCAAGTCCCCTGGAAGTGGTTTTGTTTCATTTTGTTTTGTTTTTAAGCTGAACTCTCTATTAGGGTGATCATATAATTTGTCATCCGACAGAGGCTCTTTTTGAGACTGAAAGATGGAACAATTAATACTCACCCTGAGCAAAAAAGAAGTAAACAAGACTATTCAGGGTAAACTAGAATACATGCTTACCCTATGTGTAACCAAGTTGTACCATCAGTATGGGTGGAAACTAGGTTATTCAGTTTATATCCACATTTGGTGGGACAAACACAACATGAATTTAAAAAGCAAAGGTATAATGACTATGTAGTCGACGTTGGAGAACAGAAGCAAGTATTACATAATACAGGCTACAGAAACCTCAAGTTTGAAATTGTGTGACATGGGAAAATGTCCTGGGAAGCACGGACTTTGTAAGACAGTCAGTGTGGGAAAGCCTACCGGACAAAGGCAAAGGGCATCTATTGCCTAGGAACTGAGAAAGGCGCAAAAAGCCTTTGACAGTGCTGGGACAAAGCACGAGCTTCTGCAAGAAGTCTTAAGGAGGAAATAGGAAGGGGAAACGGGCATCACTGAAAGAAATGCTTACAATGAGTGAATTTCATGGCATGTAAATTACACCCTAATAGAACTGTTAAAAATAATTTAAAAAAATCATAATGTAATATTGTGTTTTTATTTTATCACATCTTTTATTTCATCTATTACTTTTTAACACCGTATCATGGACACACCTTTTACATAATTCTGTTGAATAACAGCACCAGGGAATGGTAATGAACAGTTCTTTGTCATATGGAGGATCTCTCTAGCAACACAGCAAAAGGCTCAATCATTGAACCAGTTAATCAATACTTGTGTTCATTACTTGGATTAAGACATCTGTGGCTACTTATCAAATGTTCAGGTGATCCCAAACTGAAAGGCATTGCTAAGATGATTACAGAACCAGATTCAAAATTATTCTGGCAAGCTGAAAAGCTAGGCCAAAACCATTACAGTAAAATTTAGCAAAAGTATATGTAAAATTTTATCTATAGGTTAACTATAGATAAGTATATGCATCCAAAGTATAATGTTTCCAAGATGAGAGGTGGCATTTTCCTGTTATAATGGACTGGCTTTTTGAAATTTACCGGTTTTGAACAACACAGGTTATTTCTTGCTCCTGCCTGTTGTCAACAGGGCTCTGTGCATCAGAGAACTGAGCTTTAAGAACAAAACAGCCCCATCTCAGTTATTTCTGGTTACTGTGCCAGAAAGAAAGTCAAAGTTGCTAAATCCCTCACTAAGACTTCCATTCAGAAGCGACACATGTAATTTCTCTCACAATCCATTGGCCACAGGAGGTCATGTATCCATCCTTAATTGCAAGGGGGCAGGGAATTGCCATTATACCCTGTGCCCAACAGGAGGATAATCACAAATTATATAATACAAATATACATTACAAACTGTCTGAAAAAAAATCAGTGAATTGGTGGGCAGAATTCTCAGATGGCCCCCATGATTCTTGTATTCCATCCCCTCCCTGTCTAATAAGGAATAAGCCCTGTATAATCCCCTGCCCTTGAGTGTTGCCTAAACCTGTGGTTATGATGGATTTCACCCCTGGGATTAGGTTAGTTTATAGGACCAAGAAATTTTGTAGATGTAATTAGGTCTCAAAATCAATTAACTTTGAAATAATCAAAAGGGAGATTACCTTGGCTGGACCTGACCTAATCAATTTAGCCCTTGAAAGGGACAGGAAGCTTCCTGAAAGAAGAGATTCAAAGCACAACAGGTATTACTCTGCTGACTTTGAAGAAGGAAGCTGCCATGAGAGGCAGCTAAGTGGCTAGGACCTCAGGCAGCCTCTTGTGGCTGAGAGGGAGCACCACTCCCAGCTAACAGCTAGCAGGGAAAGAGGGACCTGTCCTATAAACTAGTCGGAACCTGTCTAATAACCTGAATGAACTTGGAAGAGGAAGCTGAACTCCAGATGAGAATTCAACCCAGCTAATACTTTGAACCCAGGCTGACACTCTGAGAAGAAAACCTACTTATGCTGAGCCTGGATTCCTGATCCATGGAAATTGTAAGATTAAAAAAAACAAAAGTTTGTTGTTTAAAGCTACCAGGTTGTGATAATTTGCTGCTCAGGATAGAAAATGAATACAATTACAAAAGAACAAGTTCATAATATATTTTAAAAACCCACCACAGAAAATGCAAAAGACAATAATCCAATTTTGGTTAAAAATCAATATATTTGTATAGAAAAATAACTGTAATGTTTCTATTGCCCAATATATTTTGTTATATTTATAAAATCTTATCTTCATAGTAACTTTAAGGTATTTATTTTTACCCTCATTTGTGTACTTTGAAAAACCTCTGCTTTTCTTTCTCAAGCTTTCATGTATTTTCCAAATTATTAGTTACTGTGTTTTTCTTTTGTGGTTAGATAAGAATAAAGGATTTTTTAAAAAGTATTTTAATAAAGATATTTTTATTTTAAAAATTATTGCCCAGATTTATAGAGGAGTAGGTAGTAATTTACATTTAAAAATTCACAAATTGTGAACATGACCCCAAATTTAATGTGATCCAACAACAAAATGAGACTACAAAGTAACATTAGCCCTCTTAATCTAATTTAATAGATTTTCTTGAGTTGTAATGAATAGTGTAGCACGGTTCATCAAATTCCATTCTCCTTTCCTCTGGTTCACGTGGCTCAATCATATTTCCCACATCGCTTGAATTTTGGCATGACCCTGTAAGTCCTAAACCAGCAAAGGGCCTCAAAATGACATAGGCTGCTTCCATGTTTGGCACACAAAGCCTCCCTTTCTTGTTCCTCTGTTCCACTCTATCCCTTTTTCTTGCTAACTGGGAGGTCATCCATGGTGACCCTGGAAGCCCATGGTAAAGATAACAGAGGATCCACTAACCTGGGTCTCTGAAAGACTGTTGGGAGTTTAGCCCCTGCCTTAGTCCATCTGGGCTGCTATCACAAAATACCATAGACTGGGTGGCTTAAACAACAAACAGTTTTGGGGCACCTGGGTGCTCAGATGGTTAAGCGTCTCCCTTCAGCTCAGGTCATGATCTCCAGGTCCTGGAATCGAGCCCCACGTGGGGCTCCCAGCTCAGTAGAAAGTCTGCTTCTTCCTCTCCCTCTGCCCCTCCCCCTGCTTGTGCTCTCTCTGTCTCTCTCTGAAATGAATAAATAAAATCTTAACAAAAAAAAAAGTTTTGTTTGTTTGTTTCTTTCTTTTTTTTTTTTTTTTTTTCAGAGTTCTAGAGGTTACGGCCAAGAGCAAGGTGCTGGCAGATTCTATGCCTAGTGAGAGCCCACTTTCTGGTTCATAGATGGTCATCCTCCTGTTCTGTGCACACATGGCAAAATGGAGAAAGGAGCTCTCTGGCGTCTCTTTTATAAGTGAACAAATACATTCATGAGGGCTCTATGCTCATGACCTAAACATCTGCCAAAGGCTCCACCTCCAAATATCATCACACTGGGGATTAGGTTTCAACATATGAATTTTGGGGGAACAGAAACATTCAGTTCAAAGTCTCCCCAGCCCCATCCCACCCATTTCACCCATGTGAAAATGCCTTGAGTTTATGTGAATGACACATATTTTCTTTTGTGTTGTGCTATTATATATTAGATCTATTACAGAAGTTAACTGAGTACTTACTTTATTCCAGACCACATGCAGAGATACTACATACATTATCTTTGATCATCATTATCATCCCAGTTTCACACATAATGAAACCAAATCTCAGAAAATTTTAGTCAATCATCCCAGACTGCCTTTTCAACTAAGCTAAGTAATAGCTAAGTAAGAACTGGAATCCAGATCTATTTGGATCCAAATCTTTTTACACAATGCCTCCACAGTATTGCCATAATTTAAGAACAATAAAAAGAAACCTGATTGAGTGGATTTAGAAGGAACAGTAAGTGGCTGCCTTAGGTTCAGGTCATGATCCCAACGTCCTGGGATCAAGTCCCGCATTGGGCTCCTTGCTCAGCGGGGAACCTGCTTCCTCTCTGCCTCCGCCTGCCACTCTGCCAGCTTGTGTTCTCTCCCTCTCTCTGCCAGCTTGTGTTCTCTCCCTCTCTCCCTGACAAATAAATAAATAAAATCTTAAAAAAAAATAGAAGGAACAGCACATTGGAAAGTGTCTAAACATTTTCCTGTTAGAAATATTATAAGGAACTGAGGTATGTGGCCTAAAGAAAAGATCAGCTTGAGTATTTAAAGGCTTGCTGTTTGGGAATA
This sequence comes from Ailurus styani, assembly GCA_002007465.1. Taxonomy (NCBI): domain Eukaryota; kingdom Metazoa; phylum Chordata; class Mammalia; order Carnivora; family Ailuridae; genus Ailurus; species Ailurus styani. The sequence continues at coordinate 3,062,759 of LNAC01000095.1, forward strand.
GGAAATAGAGTCATTCTTTGCAACTGAACTGGGAGGTCTAGGGAAGAATTTCAATTCAGCATAAGAAATTTTCTAACAACTAAAGCTGTCCAATAGTCAGATGCATCGTCTTCATTTATTAAATCTTCCATTCATTCAACCAACACTGTGTCCACATTATATACTAGGTGCTCCATTAGGAGCAGATGATACTAAGATGAATAAGACTTAGTTTACGTCATTAATAATTTACTTTCTTGAAAGGGAAGCAGCATGCAAAAAAAAAAAAAAAAACCAGCTGCAGTACTGAACAGTAACTGTAACAATCACCTGGAATTGAAAGAGATTGTCCTTGTTTGCCTCCTCTCTGGAAATTTTTCTAAAATACTGCTCTGTAGAACAGAATCTATCTAATGAAGTTTTTGCCAGTCCAGAATAAAAAGACATTGACAAGAAACATACACTGATATTTCTGAAAGGCTAATTATTTTTATTGAATCTATTTACATTCTTCCCCTTTATATTACAAATTTTTATGAAATGATGTGATTGCAGCTGATACCTTGTTACTTGTATTTTATTTGATGTTAATTATCTTTACTTTGCAAAATAAAGCTTTAACAATCCTCTATTGCCCCTACATTTTCAAAATGAAACTTCACTAGTCCGGTATAAACTAGTCGGATAACCTAAAGAGTATGGACTGGACACAGAAAGCAAATCAGAGGCTTATCAGGTAAGTGGAAGCTTTCCAGGCAGAGGTGTATACTCAGAAAAGCACATGGAATCAAACACTGCCTGGCTTCTTCTGTGACTCCTAAGTAATTTGGTCTTGATGGAAGAATACCGAATATCCCAAGGAGAGTGGCAAAAAGATAAGGCTGCAAAAACTGAAAGAGACCTCATCACTTATGGCCTTTTGTACCAAGCTAAGGAATTTTGATGGGATAAGGGCATATCAAAAGTTTTCAGCATCAGTTAGTACAAAAGCATCATTTTTAACATGGATCCTCAGACTGCTATTCTGTGCACTTTTATCTGTTACTTGGGTTTTACAGTCTGTGCCTGTTTCGTCTTTTGGACCTAGCTGATCTATGAAATGAAAAATAGCACTCATGTTAGACCTCTCTTCCACCCATATTCCAAAAACAGTACTTTTCAGGATGTTTTTATTTGATTTATTTTTAGTAGAAAAGATGAAAATAGTATGATCTCGCTTATGTTTTAGAAAGAGGATAGCTTTATGTGGAGGCTAAATTGGAAGGGGACAGTGCACTGGGACAACTCAGAAGCCTGATACAGTTGTGAGCTTCCTGATATTGAGAATATTAGCAGCATCAAATATATCACAAGGGCTCACAGTCCTTTTACTAAGGACTTTACTAAGTCCTTTACTAAGGATCTTTTCAACTGTTAAGAGGATGCATTAATGTCCTTTAAAAAAACCACAGACATGAAAAAATAATACATGTAAGAATTGTCACGGTAGAGACCACAAAAAGACTGCACTTCAATCTTTGTCAATGCTATCTTGTTTTCTCTGTTTAGGCAGACTCCACGTTTCCCTCCTTCCCTCAATCTCAACTCTTAAAAAAACAGAAACACAGGAGAAAAAAAAAAAAGAGCAAAGAACACTTCCCTGACATCATCTGTTCAAAATGTGTAGTATATTTGTGAGAGAAAACACCACACATAATGTACCCATTTTTGTGCAGAACCAACTACAGTCTGCTAATGTACAGAATTCTTGTCCTACTTTTTATCCTCCAGGCAACATATGTACTTCGAGTTTACTAAAATTCCATCAGCAAGATGCCCTTATAAAATAAAATCCAGAATCACAACAAATTGTCATTTCAAAAAGCCTTGTTAAATCAATACCTAAAAATAATACTCGAATTTAAATTCTTGAAAGTATGTGATTTGAATGGAATCAAGCATAGCTATTCCAGCTGAGACTCATATTTAATCAATACTGTAATACTCCTTGGCTTAGGTGTGAATTTCACTAAAGGTCCTGGTAAAACTGCATCAGACACCATAGACAGCTTAACTTTCCCTCAACAAATTACTTCTTGATTTCTAGTACTAACAGTTAGGAGGATATAGTAATCAGGTTAAAAAAAATTAAGAGTTCAGTTCCTAGAAACTGCTGCTAACTTTTATATTCTACAATGATAAACATTAATCTTTTGTCTTTTCATCTGTTGGTGGTTTCATTCACTGAAGATCTATAGTAACTATAGCTGATCTTATGATGAGCTGCAAAATAATTTCAATATAATGATTCAAGCTTTAAAAGATACTAAAATTATCTTACAGATAAGTTAGTTTCTCAGTCAATGCAAGAGTGCTTTTAATATGGACGCTCAGACTGCTATCCAGTGTTCACTTCATTTTATTTTTAACTTTGGTTTTAGTCTGTGGTTGTTACCTTTTTAGACCTTACAGATCTTTGCAGTGAAAAATAGCATTCATTCTAGACATTTCTTCTATCCATTCTTCAGAAACAATAATTTTTAGGGTGTTTCTTTCTCCCTTACTTCTAAATGGATGAAATTTGAAAGAAATATACATGGCAACTGTTTTCCAAAAAAGCAGGATACATCTGCAAAGGGAGGGATGACTCAATTCTATATTATGTGTCCTCTCTTGAATATCCCAGCATTGTGAAACTGAAATCCTACGTGGCAAGTTCTCTGGAATTTTACACTGTGATTCTGTTCAGTCAGTAAATGTTATTTTGTTTGGTGCTTAATCTAGTTAAATAAAGAAATTTCCACAAGGCTACATACTGCATCCAAAACCAACCTTCTAAAAAAAGCATAATCACTGATTCAACGACTCTAAGGGTCCTGAACTTTAGGGTGTGGGATCATACCACTCCCCGTGCTGTGCTTGTACCTGGTGTTTGCTGTTTTTCAGTGTTTATGCCATGGAATCACCAGTAACCACATGACATGTTAGATAAGCAAGGTGTTAGGGTGAAGTCGATACTTTAAAATGGTTTGAAAAGAAATCATTGTTATTTAAATTTAAAATAAACAGAGCAAATACACATGTGATCTCAGGTATATCCACAAAGAGAATAGTACCAAATAAATATCTGTAAGGTAGCTTAGCTGCCTCACTTTATATAAACAGCTTTTATTTCTAAATTCACTGTGGTAATGATATAAGGTAACATATGTAGTCTACAAGGTCACGTTCCACCCATAATCCAACTGCTCTGGTGGCTCCATGGTGGCAAGCTGTACATTCTTTGTTTTTAACTCAATGGCCACACGTTATGCCGTTTTGTGAGATGTGAGGTTCATTAGACCTTCTGTTCAAGTGCCTTAAGGCCACAATTCATTCTGACTCTGCAATTACCGGTGACAGTTTTTATGTGCATCCAAATTTTTCAATCGCAGTGGGAAGATTTGCATAATTTGTGGCTCTTTGCTCTTCTCTCTGATAATCTCACATTGGAAAAAATATTAAAAATGCATGCCGTTTTGTGAGATGTGAGGTTCATTAGACCTTCTGTTCAAGTGCCTTAAGGCCACAATTCATTCTGACTCTGCAATTACCGGTGACAGTTTTTATGTGCATCCAAATTTTTCAATCGCAGTGGGAAGATTTGCATAATTTGTGGCTCTTTGCTCTTCTCTCTGATAATCTCACATTGGAAAAAATATTAAAAATGCATCCTGGAAAAGCATTAATGCTGCATGTACCATTTTACTATTTTTCAAAAGAATGGACTCTAGGGAAAAAATATGAGGAAGTAAAAGATATCAGCACATCTGTTTTTTGGTATACAGTTTGCATTGGCTTGTGATAGAATATAAACTCCAAGAGAAGGGGATAGCTGCTAATCTTTTCTTGTTGGTCATATCACGTAAAAACACCATTTTTCAAAGATGTTTAATTCTTTGAAATCTGTTCACTGTAATTTACACCTTTAGGTGAGTTCTCTTATAGTGCTTTTCAAATTAATCTTGAAAACAACAAACATCCATGAGTTACTATCACTAAGACTCTTCTACCAATTTAAGAGATGCTGAGTGGAAGTCAGTGAGGCAAGAATTTAAATTACTTCTGGCCAAAAACTTGGAGTGAATCCATTACAAACCTGATGGTATGCAGAGACTCTAATTGGAAGACAAATAAAGATAGAGCTATTCCTATGCAGGATCTTGGGGTGTGATTTGTAGGTTATCAGTACATGCTGACCTAGACCAGATTTTACAAGACAGAAAAGTCTGTGCATTTAAGTAAACAAATGTGAAATCATGGCAACTGACCATTATTTTCCAAGATTAAAGGCTGAAACCAATTCATTTCAACACAAAAGCTCAAGAGAGATTATTTCTACCCTGGAATCTTGTTGATGTTTGTGTAGAAGTACTTGAAGATCAAAGACAAATCTGGGAAAAAAATATGTTCACATGTCATAATATTAAAGTAACCCTGAGAAAGAAAGTAAAAGGAGAGAGAAAGAAAGAGAGAATATCAGTAATATGACAGTAACAGTAAAGGTGTACCATGAGAACTAAATTAAACTAAGTTTAAACAAACCACACACATTCTTTAGCCTGGAGAGAAATTGTGTATTAACAGGCTAGCATTCTCCTGGGGCTCTGTGTTGACCTGCAAACCCGGAGATGAATAAATCTGATTTATATTAGAAACACTGAATTCATCTTCACTCCTCAGCAGCAGCTCTGTTGCTTGGACCCAAATCAGAGGCCTGGATTCCAATCCCAGTCAAGGCCAGGGACTAGATATGCCATTTAGGATGAATCACTTTACTTTAGTGAGCATCAGTTTCCACAGCAGTAAAATGTGAATAATCATAGCTACTTTCAAGGACCATGGAAAGATTTAAACAATATAACTTATGTAACTATTCAGGCTTGGTAGTAGTAAATATTCACTACACATTTGTCAACTCTGTTAATTTTGGGTGGCAACAGACTTTTCTGTGAAGAAACAGCACTAACTAAAACCATAGTAATCTTATGTTCATTGGAGGAAACAAAATGGAAGAAGTTAGCCTACTGATAACAAACACCACCTGGCATATAATCATTATCACCTCACTTCCCGGGCTTGGCAGTTTCCCCATCTCAACATTGGCTAGTGCCACAAATTCCTGGAATTGATTCAGTGCACACGTCCTTGTTTCCAAGACCCTAAGTAAGTTGCTAGGATACCGCTGGGACCTTTTAACACTTTATTTTCTTTTTCTCAGTGTACTGCTCCAGAGGTAGGTCCTTTTATGAATTGGAACATAATATATTTCTCAACTTGACACATGGCAATGTATAAGACTAAATAACATATAACTAGCCATGTTAAATTTAACAATGTTAAGCTTGTTAGATGATCATTGTTGGACACTTCAGACTTGTATTTTTTAATACTTTAATCTTTATTATATGCTTCAAACACTTCAATCTATGCCATAGTCATTTCTTGAAACACTGTCAATTAGTGAAAGTAAAAATGTGGTAGAGTAAGAGAACCTGTAGGTAAAACTGGCATCATTTTCAGGCATGTGTGTTCCAAATATTTTAGTTATGCTTAAAAACAAAGGTGCAATATTTTCCAGGTAAATTTATAATTAAATTTTTTTTGTTTCCTTTCATGCTAAATGAATAACCATGTATGGAATATTCAGGCTCCACCCTACTCCACTTTCTGTCAAGGGAGAGAAAGGAAAGGGAACATTTTACTTGATTGTTGAACAAGTGAGTTGCTTAGCAACAAAAAACAAGGTGCAAAAGATTAGGTCAATAATGTCCAATGGAATCCAGTAACTGTCAAAGAACATACCCTTGTGTGTCAGACCCCAACCTGCTTAGAAAAAATCAAATATGTTATCTTTACTATGTATTTTCAATAATACCAATTATTGAATGTAATACAAAAAGGTATGTCAAAATTACAAAACTAAAATAACCCACGGTGAAATCATTTTCTTTTTTTATTTATTAAGGTTTTATTTTAATTCCAGTATAGTTAATATACAGTGTTATATTAGCATCAGGTGTATAATATAGTGATTCAATGAAATGATTTTAAATATTATGGATTTCTCCCAATGTTTGGGTTCAAATTGACCTAGGTTTGTTTCTGGTCTACTTACTATTACAGGAAAATAATTCACAGCAGGAAAATTAGTCTGTCGCTTTATGTAATGACAGATGTCCCTTCACGTAAGCAGGCTTAAGCTTTCTCAGTTTGGGTGAACTAGTATATGTATATGTGAACCACTTGGTAAAATCTACCACTTTAACCATTTTTAGGTGTATAGTTCAGTGGCACCAAGTATATTTACATTTTGTGTGGCCGCCACCACCATCCACCCATTTCCAGAACTTTTTCATATTTCCAAACAGAAATTCTGTACCCACTAAATAATAACTCCCCATATCCCTCCCTCTCCTCACACTCTGGAAATCACCATTCTATGAGTACTCTAGGTATCTCTAGACTACTCTAGGTAAGTGTAATCATACAGTTTTTGTCCTTTCCACTTTGGATAATATCCTCAAGGTTCATTCATGTAGCACACGTCAGGATTCCTTTGTAAGGCTTAATAATACTGTAACGTATATATCAATCATATTCTTTATCCATTCATCAGTCAATGCACACAATTAGGTTGTTTCCCCATTTTGGCTATTGTAAATAATGCTGCTGTGAAGTGTGTGTACAAATAAAAAAAAAATGGAGGGGTGGAGTCCAGGAAGTCCAAATACCCTAAGCAGCTTTGGGATTTTGAATTTACAGAAAATTTTATGGCCAAGATGGAGAAGATGGTCTGTATCTCACACCCCACAGAAATAAGACTAACTGATCTTCTATTCATTTTGTTTTAGCAAGTTACCATTATGCTACCATAGGTGGTCCCCAGGGCCTTTTTTGTTTGAAAAGATGAAAAAGTTCAGGAAATAGATAGTTGTGACAGTCACACAACAAATCCCCACTCTGATCTGCTGTGTGCCAAGTGTCTGAACTTTAGTACAATTCTTCTGCTCCAAACATGGAACTCAGCAAGACCAAAGGAAGTGCAGCCTTATGTTGTGACTTCATATGATCCTGGGGAAAAGGACTATTGCCCCCATTACTCCCAGAGGAATTCTCCAAGAAATTCTCCAAGAAATTCACTTCTCCAAGAAAAGTCTCAAGTCCTGGCTAACGTGTCAACTGAACCACTTGCTGAAAAAAAATTTTAAAAAGATCTGAGCTTGGGGCACCTTTGTGGTTCAGGGAGTTAAGCGTCTGCCTTTGGCTCAGGTCATGATCTTAGGGTCCTGGGATCAAGCCCCACATCAGGTCCCTTGCTCAGTGGGGAGCCTGTTTCTCTCTCTGCCTGTGCCTGCCGCTCCCCCTGCTTGTGCCCTCTCTCTGACAAATAAATAAATAAAAATCTTAAAAAAAAAAAAAGATCTGCACTTAAAGCACAGCTGTTTGCTGAGACATCAAAGCTGAACATGACTGCTCCATACAAGAGTTGAATTCCAGTGTCTAGGATAAGCTCTCCAGGGCCCATTCACAAAGAGATTTGAATGCAGATTTAAAGAGAGGGGAACTTTTAAATTAGTACACAAAGGGAGACTCTAGGAAAACAGTAGAACTTGTGTGCCTTGTGTGAAGAACCCATTCAGCTACCATTCCTTTTCCCAATTTCTATAACCTTTTACCCAGATTCACACTCAGCAAAAAGGCAACAGGCAATAAAGCAAGGAAGAAGGAACTGAACTACCTCAATAGCTCATTGAGTTCATGAAGGTTTTCTTACTCTAGGATGTGGTCAAAGATAAGGAACAATTGGAAGAAACAGGCAAAACCCGATTTAGTAAAGGGTTGCTCTTTTCAAATATAGGAGATTGAACTGGTTCTAATAATGAGTGGATTGGGAAACATCAGATTGATATTGTTGATGCTTTTTTCCCTATTCACCAGCACTTTCACATGGAGTCCTGGGTGAAAAATTCACCCATTCTTCTCTATTTTTTCTCTAAAGAAAAAAAGAAGACCATTTGAAGTAAACTTGTCAAAGTAGCCATGATCACAAATTACAACAGAGTTAAATGCTTAAGTCCACATTAGCTACTGTGTTGGTAGCAATAACCCAGTAGCTTGGCCCTGAGAAAGCCAAGGAGTTCTGGAATTTGTTTTTTTCTCTCAGTTCTCCTGCCCACGACATGTCTCTCTATCCCACCTTCAGAAGCTGAGCTAGACCACATTATCACATCTAACCTTATGTCATAATTGAGGCTAGAGTCAGACTTAAGGAACTAGATCCCACTGGCTCTTTCCCTCATCATTTTTTTTTGCTCGCCTTTTCAAATTATTTCATTGTTTCTCTGATTTACAGCAGGTTTATCTCACAGGTGGCCTAAACTAGAATTAATAATCCAAGCTGCCCAAAATACTTTAATTAAAGAAACTTGCAGAAAGACACATTATCTTCAGTTTTCTAAAACTCCACAGCAAGTGATAAAGATGGTTAAACTAAAATAATGCAATGGATTTTATGTCACTCTGTTTGGTTTTAAAACAAGGATATGTCAGAACTTCTATAACAAAACAAGTGTTGTCCTTCAAGATGGTCATATCCAGATGTTGAGTGCTTTTTCCAACAAGGCTCTCATTATTCAAAATGTTCTTCGGAACTTCTGTTTTAGAATTACCTTCACTGCCAATTTACCCAAAATATAAAGAACATCTCATTACTTTATGACCTCACTTTACAAAGTTCATAATTTTCTTGGAGAAAACAAAATGTTGCGTTTTAGACACAGTCAAGTTTTCAAGCCTCTGTGAGAAATGATCCAGTGTAACTATTCAAGACAAAGGCTGTGGAATCTTAGAGCAGAGTTTCAAGTCAAAACAAAAATAAAGTAAGCTGCTCCTTCTATACATGCCTGAGGCTATGTCTACAAAAAATTTCCATTTAAGAGTAAAACATTCAGCCAATTAGTTTCTTATGTACTGCCAAGAACCTGATTTGATCTGGTTATCTATTTTATTTATTTTTCTTTGCAACCTGTTGCTTAAAAGAACTGACCCAAACAATTAGTTATGATATGTTCATGGACTCAGTTTCAGAATGGCCCCTGCTTCAGGTCTATGCCATAATCATTAAGCTATTACATAACTAAAATCTTTTCAAGAATTTTATGACTTAGATAATTATTCTGAAATAAATCCTTCAGAATCATGATGGTTTATATTATCTCTATAAAAACTGTAATAAGTTATAAGACATTAAACTTCAGATGCTTCAGCACCTAACATAAGTTGAATTAGGTACAATAAAGATTTATATGAAAAAACAGCTCTCTTTTTCCAATGTTTAAATGTTCAAATATTTGGAGTGCAACTATATAAGCTATCATGTTCACCTAGGGGAATTTAGATGAAATACTCTCCATAGAAAAGCTAGGAGGTTATAGAATCGAAAGTCAAGGTCTAAATTTTATGTTAATAAAACAGAGTACTGTATGTTGGAATGCCTTGAGGAACGTGGGGCAGCAATAAAAAAGTCTCAACAGAAAAAGTGGCTCATTTGTTATTTGGATTTCAAGGTCATTGTGCTGTTCTATACAGTAAGTGTGAAATTAATTACCTCTTATTTTAACAATAAGACAATAAAGCCGAAGTGGAGATAAAGATATGTAGTTCAGCAAACAAGACTGTAATGAATTGTAATACGATCATGGCTTACTGTACTATTAATAATCCAACCATACGAATCCATATGCAGAGAGCACAGATGCACCCACATAGAGAGTAGTGACTGTGTAATTTAGAATTTGTGGAATATGTTTATGTGTTATATTTCTTTAAGAAACATTAACCAAAAACACTTTTCAAAGTTATAATAATCCTTCATATATCAAAAAATATACTTGCAAAATGGGAAGGTGGGACTCAGACATTCAAACAAAATTTAAATATTGGAATTTTATTTGGGTCATACCAGATTACTGAGGTGGTATGTACAATTTATGGTGAACACTATAAATTTTCCTGGCTTGTGTAATGCGATGTATTCTATCGTTATTAACATCATGGTTTTATCATCATTTATATATAACATGACTGAATTTTGATTATCTACAAAGTATCTACCTGAAAAACTAATTCTTTAAAAAATGGTGATAATGTGGCTATATTTTATTTTTAGTATCTTGGTTTATTAAAGAATGTGTAAAAGATACTCTACACACTAAAATGCAAATTATCCCTAAAAATCGTATTAATTTAAGGTTTTGTGTTACCCTTGCTTAGCTTTCTGGGGAAGGGCTGAGAAAGTGGTAATTCTATACATTTTTTTTTTCTTGATAAGTCTCTTCTGTAGGAGTCCCTGATCAGTTGGCCGGCACTTATAAAGTATGTTATATACAAAGGTCCCAATGAAATTGAATCCAGTTTAGCCAATGGAAACCTGGCTGCCAAAATCTACTTCAGCTTTTATTTTATTTTAATTTTTAAATATTTATTTATTTATTTGAGAGAGAGAGAGAGAGAGAGAGAGAGAGAACGAACAAGTGGGGTGAGGAGCAGAGGGAGAGCGAGAGAGAATCTCAGGCAGACTCCAAGCACAGAGCCTGACACTGTCATGACCCTAAGAGCAAGACCTGAGCTGAAACCAAGAGTCTGACACTTTAACCAACTATGTCACACAGGCACCCCTGCTGCACCTTTTAATGTTTTAGACTTTTATTTGCTAAGTGGACGTGAACCTTGAGTAAGTTTCGGTCTATTCTCCAAAAATGAAAACTGCCCTTCTCCGTAAATTTTATCATCTGCCTGCAGTCCAGTCATGATCCAGCATGTGTAACAGAATGAATACTGCATATGGACTCAAGACGCAGTCAGATCCAAGATGTATAAACTTTTAGCTGTGTAACTTTGGGCAACACACATATTTTTGACCCTCTATCTCCTCATTTTAAAGAATAGAGATTTTAAACATGTTTGTATAAATCTGGAACAACGCATGGCACAGAGGTTTGAAATGACAGGTGCCTTTTACAAAACTATTTTTTTACTAATGTGCATTTTTTATATTCTTGAATTTATGCTTATCAAGTAATATCTATAAATCCTACCCCAAAATCTTTATCTCTTCTGGTGTCTTTCCATTACCTCTTTTAATCTATTAAACTATATGTATGTATATTGTTATTATGGACTGTTTATGCCCCCCCCATTTCATATGCTGAAGTCCTCACCCTCAATGTGATAGTATTTGGAGGTAGAACTTTTAGGATATAATTAGATTTAGATGAGGTCATGAGACTGGAGCCCCCATGATGAAACTGGTGTCCTCCTACAAAGAAGAAAGACCAGAACTTGCTTGCTCTCTCTCCCCATCATGTGAAGACACAGTGAGAAGGTGGCCATCTGCAAGCCTGGGAATAGTCCTCACCCAGGGACCCAATCAGATGGCATCATGATCTGGGACTTCTCAGTCTCCGAAACTACGAGAAATACGTTCCTGTTGTTGAAGCCACCCAGTCTATGGTATTTTGTTATGGCAACCCAAGCTGACTGTGAAATATATCTATATATTTCCTAAACTTCAGTTTTCAAAAGGACATGTATAATCCAAATGTCCAGGACAAATTTAGCCTCTTCAATTTAAGTATTTTTCTATATCCCTTCTCTTGCTGTTTAAGGTTTGCTGTAATTTGTCTCTTCTTGTCACTGGAAACCTCCTCTCAAGACCCCAAAAGAGGGAAAGGATTTGGATTTTATTCCAAAAGTAATAAGAAATCACTCTACATACTTGGACAGAGATTTAAAAAAATAAAGAATATTAGTCTGGCTACTCTGTGTAGAATATCTAAGACAGAATAGAGGTTAGAAACTCAGAAGGAAAAATGATGAAGGCTAATACGGTTGTTTACGGAAACACGGATGACTGTATTCTGCTTTGGAGCTGAACAGGCCTGGGATTAGTTCTTGCTTCCCATTTACGCTAGCAGTGTGGAATCCAGTAAGTCTCTGGATTTCTCTAAGTCTCAGGACCTTCTTCTTAAAGCAGGATTAACAAGGTCGACCTTCTCATGGTTGTTACGGGGATTTAAAAAGCCAGAGTTGATAGTGACTAGAGTTGATATTTGGCAGTCAATGTCCAATGACCAAACTGGATCTGGATCCAGACAGGCATGGAGTTGAAATGGGACGGTAACACACAGTTCACACTCTGATTGGTAGTTACTGTTCTGCATAGAAAACCTGAGGGATGTCAGCTGTCATAATCTTGAAATTGGTGGAATACAGAAAATATGTGAGAAAGGAAGATTTTACATTTAAGATTTGGGTCCTAAACCTAAGTTTGATTTGAATCTACAGATACTACCAAGGTTTTAGATTGTGCTAGCAGAGTTGAAGGAAGCGTAAAAACACATGTAGAAGTGTAAAAGCCTTTTCTCTTTAAGAAAGGCTCTTTCTTTATGATCTGAGAATATTAATGTCATAGTTAAAAATTAAGGATTTGGGGGCACCTGGGTGGTTCAGTCGGTGAAGCATCTGCCTTTGGCTCAGATCTTGATCTCAGGGTCCTGGGATTGAGTCCCACATCTGACTCCTTGCTCAGCAGAGACTGCTTCTCCCTCTCCCTCTGCCGCTCCCCCTGCTTGTTTTCATTTGCTCCCCCACCCCTCTGTCAAATAAATAAATACATCTTTTTAAAAAAATAAGGATTTTGAGAAACTGTAATATTATGCCCTAATGAGATAGAAAATGATGACTTTAGATTTGATATGTTAAATTCCAAATGATTGAGAGTGTCTCTGAGTATTAGCAGGACAAACATGGAACTATCTAGCAGAAATTTAAAATATAGGAATATATAAAAAATGCAAATTATTATAGACTCTTGGTAGGTAGTCTTCCCCCCCCCTCCCGTAAGAAAGACTTTAGCATAGATAACTTGAAAATGGAGCAAAAGGCACTTAGGAAATTTTGTGTTTTTTATGAGCAGATTTTTATGTCTTCCTGGATTAAATAACAGAAAATTGTAATCATACATTAAGTGTTTATATCATTAAAGAGCATTGTCTTCTCACACACATTGTTTCTTAAGTTCCATATTAGTTAAATCCAAGACTAATTAATAGAAATATTTGCTTAAAAATCATAATAGTATTAATATATATCACAGAAAAATCTATTACAGAACCATAAATGCTTGATGTGGGTTACAAGCATCTTTCATTCACTTTGTCTGTTATATTTAAAACATTACATTAGACTTTTCTTTGCAAAACTATACTTAATAAAATATAAGTTCTTCTTTCAAGAATCATCAATCTAGGGCACCTGGGTGGCTCAGTGGGTTAAAGCCTCTGCTTTCAGCTCAGGTCATGATCTCAGCGTCCTGGGATCGAGGCCCGCATCGGGCTCTCTGCTCAGTGGGGAGCCTGCTTCCTCCTCTCTCTCTGCCTGCCTCTCTGCCTACTTGTGATCTGATCTCTCTCTCTGTGTCAAATAAATAAATAAAATCTTTAAAAAAAAAGAATCATCAATCTATTAGTACAAAATTGAATGAAGAAAGGAAATAAAAGGAGACAATAGAAAAGAACCTAAGATGAAATTAGATTTCAGAATTTAAAAAAAAAATATTAAGTTAAAAAATAGCTGAAAGGTGTATAATTTTAAATTAATGAAAGTGAAATGTCCTTATTGCATAAAAGCATTGTCTCATTTATATAGGCAATAAATTAGCAAGTAAAATTTATTTGTTGGTAAAATTACAAATACTTTTTCAATTATATATTGTAAAACAGTGGTTCTGGATGTTTGTAAAAAATGAATCTATATTTTCCTTTGGAAGATACAAATTCAAAACATTTAATTTAACATTTTCAACCTTGTAGTATTGTTTCAATGTTTTCTTCAGAATTATCTGTGATAGAAACAAGTATCTTCCTCTAGTCTGCCTGCCTCAATAATTAAGTACTTACGTATTGCTGATATGTATACTGGGTATATGAAACTTGTCCTTTAACGATGGATGTGAAATTTGGTAGATTGCAAGAGCAGAAGCAATCTGACTGAAGAACAATGTTTTCATCAACCCAAGATGAGGGATGATGCTTAAAAAACTAAAAAAGTTTTTCAAAAATTAATTCAGTAACCTCACTGATTTGTCTTCCTGATGACCCATACATAACTGACAAAAAAAATAAATAATTTGGCTCACTGAAATTGTCTTAACCAAAGTTCACCAGATGTTGACAATCACTCATTCTCAATCCACATCTTATCCGATGAAAGAAGAGAATCCCACAGCCACCTGGCTATTCATTAACTAGTCAAATAGTTCCATAGAGGTAAGCCCTCCCGGCCCTCCATTGCTCTTGTATCGAATATAACATTTGTGGATTTTTCTTCAGCCGTTATGTGAAGAAACTTGGTCACAATTCTTCTGAACATTTCAGAGTTAATAACCTATCCAGATGGGAACACATTGTTTTCATTCTTTATTTCTGTTGAGATATTCATAATTCCATCCCTACTCAGTGGCAAAGTCGTTTTTATATTTGGTATATATATTTGTCAATTTTCACTCCCCAAGCTCCCACAGCCAGTTGTGGAACCCTTTCAATCCACTCATTCTCTACAGATGCTCAGTTGTTTTTCCTCTTTTCAATTCCTACTTGCCTTTCACCTGAGCTACTGAAAGAATCTTCTATAAATATTCTAGATAGAATATTTTCTATCTAGTCTCTCTTCTATCTAGTCTCTTCTGGTTTCACTTGATTTTCATTATTTCATAGAATTTTGTGATCCATCTGGAATTAATTTTTACGTATGGTGTATAATGTAAGAGTTGAGGTTTACTGTTTTCCATAGGGCCATAAGTTGGTCAGCACAATTTACTGAAAAGACTTTCCTCTTCCAATTGCTTTGCTTTGTTATCAGTGCAATGAAATGGAATGACTACATAAACATGGATCTATTTTGAGGCCTTCTCTCCTGTTCCATCATGCTATTTGTGAATCTTTATTTCAATGCCTCAATATGTTGACAACTGAATTTTGACTACTAAATCTTTATAATTAGTCTTGAAGACAGGAAGTCCACCAACTGTCATTTTTCAGAATTGGTTTAGCTATTTTAGGCCCTTGCCACATCCATATAAATTTTAAGACCAGTTTGTCAATTTGGTAGGTAAAAACTTTTTAAACTGTATGCTTTAAATATATGCAGTTTATTATACACAAAGATTTTTTTTAATAGTGTAGGCTTTCACTTACAGGAAGATGGAATAGACATACTTTTAAAACTCAACAATAAAAAACAACAAATCCAATTAATAATATGCAAAAGACATGAAGAGACATTTCACCACAGAAGAGGATACTGCAGGTGGCAAATATGAACACAAAGAGATGTTCAACATCAGTAGTCATCAGGAAATGCAAATGAAATCTGCCATAAGTTATTACAATATAGCTATCAGAATGGCTGAAATAAAAAAATAATGACACCACTATTACTGGCAAGGATGTAGAAAAACTGGATTACTCATGCATTGCTGGTAGGAATGTTAAATGGTACAGCCAATCTGGAAATCAGTTTTTTAAAATCCAAATCTGTAAATACTCTATCACGTAGCAATTGCATTCCTGGGCATTTATCTCTGAGAAATGAAGATTTATGATCATACAAAACCTGTACATGAATGATTATTCTAGCTTTATTTGTAACAGCCCCAAACTAGAAACAACCCAGATGTCCTGCAACAGGTGAACAGTTAAATAAAATGTGGTACCTCCATTAAATAGTGCTCAGTAATAAAAAGGATCAAACTAGTGATAAACACAACACTCCAGGTGACTCCAAAGAATGCTGAATGAAAAAGGCCAATACCGCCAAATTACCTACTGCATAATTTCATTCTTTATTTAAGATTTTATTTATTTATTTATTTGACACAGAGAGAGAGGTCACAAGTAGGCAGAGAGGCAGACAGAGAGAGGAGGAAGCAGGCTCCCCGCTGAGCAGGGAGCTCAATGTGGGACTCGATTCCAGGACCCTGAGATCATGACCTGAGCCGAAGGCAGAGATTTTAACCCACTGAACCACCCAGGCACTCCTGCATAATTTCATTCTTATAACATTCTAAAGAAGATAAAATTCTGGAAATGGAAAACAGATAAATGGTTGTCAGGAGTTAACAAGAGACTAAATGTAAAGGCAAAGTCAGTATAGCTATAAAAAGACAATGTAAGGAGTCAATGTCATTATCCAGCTTGTGATATTGTATTACCTAGTTCTGTCAGATGTCACCTTTGGGGGAAGTGGCTAAAGTGTATATGATATCTTTCTGTACTGTTTTTTACAACTGTATGTGCATCTACATTATTTCAAAATAATAAGTTTAATAAAAAATTACAAACATCACACAGAAAATAATATTGTACTAAAGCATGTGAAATTTAGAAATCTTGCTGCTCTTTAGGTCTATTTATTCCCTTAAGCTATTATATGAAACAATGAAGCAAACCCACAATACAATGCTACAATTTTTCCTTTAAGTAGTCATTTTTAAAGGTCTTAATAGGAAAACATGGAGTTAGTTCCCCATATAGTCACCATTTCTAGTGCTTTTTTTTTAACTTCCTGAAGATATGAGCCTAATGAAATTTACCCAGCCTCTTTCCTTTTCCTAAGTGTCAACAAATGGTTCCTGCTTTTGCTTATGCTATATGCTTGTTTTTCACATTTTATTCTGAGTTCATAATTCTTATCTGTAGAGTAGCTGGTCTGATAGAGGTTTACCTGACCATTACCAGAAGCAGAGCCTTGTACTTACAAAGCTTTAACCATGAGTAACATAACCCCCAGTTTCCTCATGTATAAAATGGGAATTAGAGATAATGTACAAAACCTGGAAAATCAGGTGCTCAACAAATGTTAGCTTCCATTTTTTATTACACATCCATAAAACCCCAGAAATACTGGGTGGCCTGTCATTTCCCCAAATTCTTCTTTTATTTTCTATAGCCTTTCTTATGATGTTCCTTCCAGTTATAGTGTCTTCCTAAATCCCCAACCATCCTCCCCAATTTTTCCTACTGTTTTTTTTATCAAACACAAGTATGTTTTAGACGCTTCTTTGTTCCAGGGACTTGTTATCATTTGGGTTACAGCCGCGAATAAGACAGACACAGGTTCTGCCTTCCACACCTACTTCTTTTTAAATGTCATTTGCCAAATGCAAATCTTACCCTTCCAGAAAGGTTTTCTTCAACCAGCTGTAACTGATTCCTCCAAATCTCCTTAAAATGTAATTCCATCTCGTACTACAGTTCTTTTTTAGACCTGAGTCATCCCCCCTACACACACACACACACACACACACACACACACACACGCATGCACAGAGAGAGAGAGAGAGAGAGAGAGAGAGACAAAAAGAAAGACTAATCTTGAAAGAAGTGCAGTAAGTTCATGATCGTGCCTACCAGGGAAGAACATTGTCTCTTACCTGTAATAGATACTGTATAAATTAAGAAATTAAAATAAAAACTATTGACTCAGGGCTCCTGGGTGGCTCAGTCTTCAGGCGTCTACCTTCAGCTCAGGTCATGATCCCAGGGTCTTGGGATTGAGCCCCACATCAGGCTGCCCGCTCAGGGGGAAGCCTGCTTCTCCCACTCCCCCTCCTTGTGTTCCCTCTCTCACTGTGTCTCTCCCTGTCAAGTGAATAAATAAAATCTTAAAAACAAACAAGCAAACAAAACTATTAACTCCCCTCATCTTTCTCTTTTCCAAATTAAATATTAATTTCTTTCCATTTCCCCCAATATATATTTTAAATTGTCTGATTCTTTCACTTCTTCAACATCAGAAACATGTGGTATCCATAATAAAAATTAATACTTTATTAAACTCCTGATCTGAGCTGAATATGCTAGCAGTGAGATTAACAATATGTCCTGATGGCATACTTTTATTTTCAAATGCTTAAATATAAAAATATTACAGTTTTATGTTCAATTTCTGGATTTTTTTTCATCCTTAGATCTGTAAGTTTTAGTCTGCTTGGTTCTTAGGTAACTTACTACGCATATAAGTAGCTAAATTTTTGGAGTTGTTCAAATGTACTTCTGTTGTTCTTTGTATCTCCAAGGCAATGTTTGTCATCCAAATACTAAACAGATTTTGGTTATGATTTTGCATTTCCAATTTATGCATAATTTGTTGCTACTATTTGAAAATCGTAGTGGATTTATGTCTTTGAATTAACATATTGTCCTACTGAAATAATACCATATTAGGAAACTGAGTGATAACAGAAGTTAATGGAAAGATGAGGCTTTTGCTGAGTGTACATATTTGTACAAATAAAATATATGAAGTTATTTCTGAATAGAAGAACATAAACTATAATTGTCATTAATAAAAACATGTCCTGATTTTATAATTCCAATGATGTAGAAATATTAGGTAGGATTTTTCCAGTAGCCAGTGGACATGCACCTTATTTCAGTAGTGTGTAAACATAATTTACTCTGAGGAGAAAAAGTGGCATAAATGTAAGACGTATATGACCACACTTTCAATCTTTTAATACATCCTACAATATTTAACTAAGGATTTCTATGGCTTCAGAGGTTGAATTCATGAGTGGGAAAAAATATTCATGAGGAAAAAAATATTTCTTCCTTTACCAATTAAATTTCATTTAATGGGGCCATCAAGAGCAATTATTTTCATTCTATCAAATATCTACGAAATAAAAGAATTAAAAAGAAACAAAGGATTCAATCATATGCTTGTATTAGAAACAAGATACTCAAGGAAAACAATCTATATTTGTGCCTTTGTCCCAATCCAATCTCATTACCAAAGATTTTGGCCTCAGGGAGAAATATCCCAAAGACAAAAACCAAATTATTACATTTAATAGGAACCAGCTATAATCGTATGCACTGGTTCAGGGGCAAACTCAAGATATTTTTTTGCCAATAACAGAGCAACCAAGTGAGTGGTACATGAGGAATCTGTTGTGCTTATTGTAATAATTCCACTTTGCCACACACCACCAATGGATGGTGCCAAGTGTGTACTTGATAGAGCCAAGCAAGTCAGGTAAACTATTTCTCCAGTTGGATGATAAAGGAAGCAATTAAATTTCTGGAAGACTGCTGTGAAATTTTGCTGGCAAAGAGATGTTCCTGAAATTTCTGTAAGTTACATTTTAGAAAATAACTTCCAACTTTAAATAATGGAGCAATCCAATATTTAAAATTATTCTGAAGTAAAATTTAAAGTGTAAAAATTATGTTGGAAAGTGAGTAAGTCCCCAGTAATCTGTTTTCCAACTCCTGTTTTAATTACTAGATACAGTTTAAAGCAGGGTACACCTATGGTAGAAATTCCTAAAGCAGGAATTAGAAACCTTGACTTCTGTCATTTTCCTTTAGGATATAGAAACTGATTAACTCTATAAGGTATGAATAAAACTGTAACCAATACAACATGCTGAGAAAAATTGCCTAAGTCTTGAGTTTAAACCATTATTTATATAAACACAAATGTTTTTATTAAGATAAAATTCACATGATGTAAAAATTAACCATTTCAATGTGAACAATTGAGTGGCATTGAGTACATTCACAATGCTGTGCAACCACAACCTCTAGCTCGTCCCCAAACATTTCCATCACTCCATAATAAAACCCCGTACTTCTTTAGTAGCTATTCTTTAATTCCTTCCCCCTCCACCAGCCCCTGGCCACCACACATCTGCTTTCTTTTTCCATGGATCTATTTTGTATAGTTCACATATAAATGGAATCATAGCAATGTAAGCCTTCTGTGTTTGGTCTTCTTTCACCCAGCATAATGTTTTAGAAGTTCATCCACGTTGTAGCACTCATCACTAATTACTTCGTTCCTTTTTACTGCTGATTAGTATTCCACTATATATAAATACCAAATTTGTTTATTCATCTGTCCATGGGCATTTGGGCTGTCTCTATCTTCTTGTTACTGTAAATAGTGCTGCTATGAACATCTGCATACAGGTTTTCCTTTGATAACCATTTTCAATTCCTTTCATTACATACCTAAAAGTGGAAATGCTGGGTCACATGGTAAATCCATGCTTAACTTTTTGAGGAACCACAAAACTGCTTTCCACAGTAGCTAAACAATTTTATATCCCCACCATCAATGTACAGAGGTTCTAATCTCTCCCCATGGCTGAAAACATTTGTTATTTTCTGTTTTTTAAATCATAAACCCAATTTTTTGCAGTATGAATTCAACAACATATATTGAATAAAATTACAGACAGTTGATTATTGTTGGTCATGCTTAACAGTAGTCTAAATTATTTTTATGGGGCGCCTGGGTGGCTCAGTGGGTTAATGCCTCTGCTTTCAGCTCAGGTCATGATCTCAGGGTCCTGGGATCGAGGCCCGCATCGGGCTCCCTGCTCAGCGGGGAGCCTGCTTCCCCCTCTCTCTCTCTGCCTGCCTCTCTGCCTCCTTGTGATCTCTCTCCCTCTGTGAAATAAATAAATAAAATCTTTAAAAAAAAAAAGAAATCTTATAAAAATAAAAAAATTATTTTTATGCATATGGATATTCTTTATTAAAATATCCAACAGAATTTAAACTTTTTTTTTAAAGATTTTATTTATTTATTTGACACAGAGAGAGAGAGATTACAAGTAGGCAGAGAGGCAGGCAGAGAGACAGGGAGAGGAGGAAGCAGGCTCCCTGCTGAGCAGAGAGCCCGATGCGGGCCTCGATCCCAGGACGCTGAGATCATGACCTGAGCCGAAAGCAGAGGCTTTAACCCACTGAGCCACCCAGGCGCCCTAAACTTTTTTTTTTTAAAGAGAAACAATGTAATTTGTGAATGAACATGGGAAAATTCCACAGAATATATTCCTCCAACCTTAATTATCTACAAAGAATATATTCCTCCAACCATAATTATTGACAAAGAGTTTGTGATGCTTTCTCATGCACAGGCATACCAATGACATGTAAAAATGGTATAAGTTAAGGAGAAGGCTTCCATCTTGCTAAATACTAGAGTATAACAATAAAATAAATTGCCAGAGTTGGCAGTGCCTTTCATAAGTACTCCTTGGAAAGACTCTGAAATTAATCAGCATTATTTATTCTCAATGTCTACCTCCATTTTTTCCTGTGGCTCTGATTTCAAGGTCTTTAAAACATGTTGAGCACCATTATTCTCCATGCCTCTGCCATCATGGGGAAATAGATGAAATTATTTCAACACAGAGGCATAATGATCAAGGAAGTAGAAGGATAAGAAATTCAGATTCAGAAAAGTAAAGGAGGGGCACCTGGGTGGCTCAGTGGGCTAAAGCCTCTGCCTTTGGCTCAGGTCATGATCTCAGGGTCCTGGGTTCGAGGACCACATCGGGCTCCCTGCTTGGTGGGTAGCCTGCTTCCTCCTCTCTCTCTGACTGCCTCTCTACTTGTAATCTTGCTCTCTGTAAAATAAATAAACAAAATCTTAAAAAAAAAAACCAGAAACGTAAAGGATAAGAAACAGAATGATTATCTTCCTTGAAACTATCAAAGTGGCTTTTTAGCATAGCACTATTAGTATCCTAACTTGGGACAGGTCCTCTAATTAGGATCTCACTTGGAAGCTGGACTCAGAAGCCATACAAAGAATGTTATAAATCCTATTAAATTGTTTGTAACTGATAACAGCTTTCAGCAGACCCCCATCTCCAATCCCACACAATAATCCCATAGAAGATCTGGAGCTACCATTTGTAGAGAGTTAGCTATCTGGAAAGATATATGGCATTTGGAAAGATACACTAACACTGTGCCATGTGGGTCAAGATACTATACTGTGCACATGAGGAAATGTATTTCAAATTAGATCATATAGGCAATTTTATGATCTTATTCATTACAATAGCTCTTTCTCTAAAACAATTATCTATTGAATGTTCCTTTCTGTCTTCTCTAGCATTTCTGTCTGCCTCTTAAAATAACTCCTCTAGCATTTCACATTACTTCTCAAAGCATATTTGACATGCTGTGAGTCATATATATTCAATATCCAATTCAAGTCCTTCATACACTCTAAGTTGTCTGTGATTTACTAACAGGAAGCTCCCTATTAATTTTTGCTTTTGATTGGAAAGATAGTGTTATTAAACTAGAGGGAGATTTTAGGGAAGAAGTCATGATTATAAGGACCTTTAGGAGAGACAACATCGCTCAGTTAGGAGTTTTCGCCTTCATATTTTGCATAGGGCTTTCTGTAGTTGCAAGATTGTTAGAATTAATCTTTTTCTATAGGTGTTCTTATGAAGGTAGGTACCTAAAATATCTAAGAATATGGTGACATTTGTATGTATATGTCCTCTTCCAACAATTCTGATGAGGTCACCAGACATGAGTATTTCTTCTCTTTTCACTGAATTCAGGGAATGTGAATTTTGGAAATGTCAGGTACTCTCCCAAGTCACTAAAATCTCATCTTGCAAACAGGTGTGGAAGTTAGTCTTTCACACTTCATTCCATTTATTTTAGTCTTCTCTAGATAAGTGGCAATGGGACTGTAAAGAAATAATAAACACAGCATATCAAAAGTCCAAGTCTACTTGGGACTACAGTAATGAAAATTTGACTTCAATTCACCTCTGCTATTTGACAATAAAGTCTCTTATATTTTCTGAAAGACTGAAACAAAGAGAAACACACATACTCAATTATGAAATATTTTAAAGCAACATGTGACCAAAGGTTGTGTAAGTTTGACTTACTCTTTAAAATTGAATATTTACTGGAAAATGAGATGTGATACGAGTTGGCCTGCGGCATTTCCAATAGCAATTTTTACATCATCTGTTTTGTATTTGTTTTTGTGGAGTAGACAAAAGTTCCTGCTAACTTTTATGAATGTAGGAGGTAAATTACCGCAAGCCTCATCAGCCACAGTATTTTGCATATTTATTTTGAAAATAGCATTGATAAAGCTTCTATCATGGAATTAAAAAAAAAGGAAGTCAATGTCTGAACCTAAAGGACCATGGCTCTTTAGAAGCCCAGAGCACAAATGGGTAAAACAATGTCAAGAGAACCATGTATCTACTCAAATTACTATGTCATGAGTTAGTAAGAAGGACCTTTTAATAAATGAATACATTATGTCCTGAGATAGTTACCAAAAAGTTCCTGGAAGTTAAAGTGTAGAGGTTTTATTACCAACTCCCCAGACTTTTTACTCTAAGATGTTGAACTATGAGATCTCAGAGGTTTCCAGCAACTCTGAGAGTCAGTGAAGTGCAGGAGTACATTAAGATTAATGATTCAGGATGCTAGAAATACAATTTTTAGTGTTTAATTTTTCACCACCTTTCTTAATCATACAAAAGCTGGCTTTCATCCACATAGGTGTACTGAAACTGCTCTCCTGGCTGACACCAATGATCTTGTTTAAAATTCAGTAGTTATTTCACTACTTCATCCTCCTTGACCTTTCTTATGTATTTGTTACTAGTGATCATTCTTCCTGAAACCCACTTCTCAAGGCATCCCTATTAATAGACTAACTTTGTTCTCCTTCAATCTTCAACTCTTCTTCTGAGTTTTTTTTTTCCCACTGGTTCATCACATGGTCCTCTTAGGTGTATGTAGCTCACCAATGTGCCCTCTATATATTACTTCTTTTTCTCACTCATTCACACAACTTCTACTCTGCCGATGTGCTGTTGAATTCCAAAACTTTAAATCCAACCCTGAGTCATTATATGTTTTTTTTTTAAGATTTTATGTATTTATTTATCAGAGAGAGAGAGAGCACAAGCAGGGGGAACAGCAGACAGAGCAGGCAGAGGGAGAAGCAGGCTCCCCGCCGAGCAAGAGGCCCGATGTGGGACTCGATCCCAGGATCCTGGGATCATGACCTGAGCTGAAGACAGCTGCTTAACCAACTGAGCCACCCAGGCATCCCAATTATATGAGTTCTAATGATGTATTTTCATTTTCTTACTAAAAAATTCTATCAAATTATTCTGCCATGACCTCAAATCCTATCTATCATAATGACTCATTAATGAAATTATTCCCCTTTCTTTTCAACTTCCTATTCTAATAGGGGCACCACCTTTTACCTCGTGCCCTTGAATTGGTGTTTGTATCAAGTTCCTTAGTACCCTCTGTCATGACTTTTTGTATTTAGTCTCCTGAGTAGTTCTCTTCCTCTTCATTCCCACTCCCACAATTTTAATCAGGCCATTGTTTCCCCAAAAAGCCTCTATATGTTTACTTTCCCACCCTCTAAGTGAGAAGAGCTGTTCCCTTTCTACAGGTCTAATCTTCTTCATTTTTTCTTGAGCCAATTCTGGCCTGAGACAGGAGATATACAAGTCCCTCCAGGCTCAAATTAAAGATTCTTTATACTGCATTATCTTCGGATCAAACTGAGTGTGGTTGATGACATACAGACATTTTGGGACAGATAATTCTGTTCAGAATCTGGCAGTTGAGATGGAGTTTAAAATGTGTGGGTACTATCCAGAATCAAATCACACAGTGGCTAGCAGGCTAGGTGGGGGCAGTAGAAAAAAATAATGTCAGGATCAAATAAAATACATGTGATGAAGGACTCCAGATTGGGTTCCATCAGTGTGGCTGAGCACCAGGTAGTAACTGTATCTTCAGGACTGTAATCCAGATCAGGATTCCTAGACCTCTGAGAAGAAGTCAGAATCACATTTTGAGTCACAGTACTGGGAGGGGTACCAGTGGATGTGTGGTTACCAGGAAACAAAGAAATAAATAAGAAAAAGAAAAACAACTAGGGCAAAAGAGGGATCTGGCCCATATTGAAGGAGGGACAAAAGACAGGAATGGAGACTTGGCAAAGAAGCATAAACCCGTTTTATTTTTTTTAAGATTTTATTTATTTATTTGACAGAGAGAGAGAGAGAGGTCACAAGTAGGCAGAGAGGCAGGCAGAGAGAGAGGAGGAAGCAAGCTCCCCGCTGAGCAGGGAGCTCAATGTGGGCCTCCATCCCAGGACCCTGAGATCATGACCTGAGACGAAGGCAGAGGGTTAACCCACTGAGCCATCCAGGTGCCCCATCATAAACCTGTTTTAGAAGTAAGGGTAGAAGAGTTTGAAATAGAGACTTGATGCTAAGCCTTTGAATACTGGTGTGGAGAGCATAGTAGCTAATATTTATTTAATGTTTATTGTCTGCCAAGTATCTTATGTGTATTTTCTTATTTTATTTCCAACCACAACCAATGAGTGAGATACTATTATTATCCCCATTCACAGGTGAGGAAATGAGGCTCAGAGTGCTTCAGATACTCTGTTCAAAGAGGCAGATGACGAATTGGGATTGTGGTCTTTCTGACTCCAAAGCCTGATCTCTTGACTACCATGCTTGAAATGCTGAGGAATCTTCTCCCACAAGAAGGATTTTTTTTTGGGGGGGGGTGTATAGAGGGGCTGATGACTGGATGGGAGTAGAGAACTGTATCATCTTACCTGTTAGGCAAAGGCAGGGGACTGGGTTTCATAATTAGCCAGGCCTTACTGCTCACCTTTCATAAACTTGGAATTCTAAGCTTACAGATCAGAAAGGATGTGGTGAATTGTTAAGTCTTATCAAGGCAGCAGTGCTCAGAGCAGAACTGTGAGTTTAATACTTACTTAGCTTGCCTGACTCAACAGTCTTCAATTTAATTACTGTTGAGGCAAGAATTTGAAGTAGAATAATATCATACATGAGCTGAGTCTTTGAAGTCATTAAATGGAATGACCAGTAGTCAAGGAAGAAACTATATTGGCAGTTATGTTGAATGTTTCATCAAACAGTATTTGGGAATAACTCTGTGCAGGACACTTGGTTACACAGTTGAACATGGCACAGCTCTCCACTGATATTAAGACAGACATGAGCATATAAATTGGAACACAGTAGAATAAGCATAAAGAATCAATCGCAAAGTTAAATATGAAGATTTAGAGAAACATTATCTAATCAGACCTGTGTGGCAGGAGAAGGAAGGTATTCTAGTGTGTATTTTATATATGTGTGTGTGTGTGTGTAATATTGTAATATATACATACATAATACAAATATACATTTAATACATATAATACATATAATATGTATACATAATAGTTTAATAATAAATTTTTATAGCATAATGTAAAATATTTTTGCATAACAAACCACCACCAGCTTAGTGGCAGTAAATTAATAACTACCATTGAGTTATACTGATGCAATCTGCAGTCAGGAATTTGGACAGAGTAGAGTAGGGATGGCTTGATTTTGTTCGATGATATCTTATGCATGGTCTAGGAAGACTTGAAAGGCTGAGGATTAGAATCTTCCCCAGCCTTCTCTTGCATACACACCTGGGACGGGGCTGAAGTTTGGGCTCAGCTGTGACTGTTGACTGGAGCACCTATATTTGATCTGAAGTTCTCACAGACTGGCATCTGGGTTATAAGGGGTCTCAATAGTGAGCATCCTAAGAGAACCAGGAGGAAGATGCTTGGACTTTTTATGACCTTATGTCAGAAGCCACATGCTCTTACTTGTACCACTCTCCAGTGGTAGGAGCAATCACAAGCCCATGTGGATTCAGGAAGAATAGGTACCTGATCTCTGAATAAAAGAAATGCCAAAGATTCTTTTAAAACTGTCATAGTCTGTCCTTCAGCAGGCTTCTTAAGTCCTCTAAAAGTCTCATCCCATTAACAGTCTTTGGCTCAGTGCAAGGCCCAGGGTTTCATCATCTAATGCAGACATGGATGAAGCTCTTTGGACATGGTTCCATTGGTCCCTTTCAGTCTGGACACTAGTGATATAAGAGGCAATTTATTTGCCCTCACCACACACAAAATATAAAATGACAGGAGAACCCTAGACTACATGTAATATACACTCCATTTTAGGACCAGCTGCAGAATTTGTGGGTTCCAGTGCAAATTTAAAATGCAAAGCCCCTATTCAAATATTACTAAGAATTTCAGGATGTTAACAGTCTGGAATTAAACTAGCCCACAGGCACCTGGGTGTCTCAGTTGGTTAATCATCTGACTCTTGGTTTCGGCTCAGGTCATGACCTCAGGTTGTGAGATAGAGCCCTGCATAGGCCTTCTCACTCAGCATGGAGTCAGCTTGGGATTCTTTCCCCCTCTGCTCCTCCTCTTCTGTTCCTCTCCTCTGCTCGAAGCACACTCATTCTCTCTCAACTAAGTAACTAACTAAATCAATAAAATATTTTAAAAAAAGAAAGAAAGAAGAAAGAAAGAAAGAAAGAAAGAAAGAAAGAAAGAAAGAAAGAAAGATAGATAGATAACCTAGCCTAGGGCCCTTCTAACCAAAGGGTCCTTAGCAAATGCAGTTCACACATCCATGAGACTAGCCCTCCTGTTCAGAAAATAGAAAAGGAAAGAAAAAGTTATTGGTCTACAGCAATTCTAATATCCAACAGGTTCCATGTTGTTTATTCCCAAGTTCCTGCGAGTTGTATTCCATAGCTCTTAGCTGCACCCTCTAGTCTTCTATTTCTACTCTCTAAATCATTCTTCCTTTCCCATAAATGTAGACTTTATCTGAGCAGTTTACACAGTCTGATTAGCTTTTGAGATGAGTAGTTCTCTCAGTTTAACTCCAATCTGTAGAAATTTGGGATTCTAAAAGTCTCATTCCATTTTGTACTGTCTCTATACCTTTTAGTCCAACATAACAGAATTCCTTTAAAAATTTTTTAATACATGAAGTTACATTACATTTCATTAGGCAAAAAAAGCCATACCTACCAAATTTTTGAAATAAGTTTTTCTCTACCTTGGGTCCTCATGAGGCTGCTGTGAGACAATGACCCCAGATTCTTAAAAAACAGTATTACTTAGAAAAGAGGATATCCAAGGCACATCCTTAAGACCCTTAGAAGGTCTTCTGGCTTTAATCTGTGTCAAAAGGTCTATGAGCCACTAATTTAAATCCCTCTTAAGTCATAACAAAGAGTTTACAGTCATATCCTTAACCTCATCTATGACCTGCCCAAAGGCTATATTTTCCTATCTGCATCCTGGATTTGATCTTTGCCCTGAGGCTTTTTTTTTTTTCCTTTTTAGGAGAGAATATTTTATTTGGGAGATAGAGGGTAGGAAAGTAATTTTATTATCAAATTTAGCAAATCTTGGATACTTATTTGTTTCCTAATTTTTGCTTAAAAACTGAATATTTCCCTCCTTAGTTCATTTCTTTATCTGTAACTTATGATATTCAGCTAAAAGAAACTAGTTGATACTTTGAACATTCTGTAGGAAAATTCTTTTAATCAGTTCCATCAGTTCCTTAGGTATATTTTCTATCTTTTACATTATAGCAAACAAGTGTTTCACTACATTTTCCCCCAAGATAAAACAAAATTCTCCTTTCCTTTTCCCATTTGTCTTTAACCTTCACTAGCAGTATCCTGGAGGCCCACCATGCTTCTGTTAACCATCTCCTCAGTGCCCTTCCTGGTCTTCCCACTGACTGATCTGAAAGCTAATACCATATATTTTAGAGTTTTGTTACTGACACCCCATTTCTGGTAGCAACCTCTGTATCAGTCTAGTTTCAGTCCAAAAAGTAGAATCACTATGAGTGATACTGAATAAGTGCCTCAGTACAAGAATTAAACATTACACAATTCTGGTTGCTGGTGGACAAGTATACCTAAGACTTTGGCTTCTGCATTTAGTGTTGGATCTGAGATGGTAACAGATCAGCTAGGCCACAATTCAGGAATAAAATATGGACATAAGACAGGAAGAACAATAACAAATTGGAACTCACAGAGAAAAATAGAATTCATGAAAAGAAACTGGACCCCCTAAGGAGAAATTGGGACCATTTCCAGCCTTAATTATGCAGGAGATACACAGAAGACGCTGGCATATTTTGCCACAAAGCTGCACATGCTAAGGAGAAGAGCTGGTGGCAGCTAGGAGAACTGCAGACCGAGGTGCCACCCATACCAGCAGGTGAGCAAACAGATTCAAGGCCACAGTGCGGAGCAGCCACATGGACTTTAATGCTGCTCCATTTTCACCTTCCAAATCTCATAAAAATGTTCTTGTAATAGACTCTGCCTTGGAACAATGCAGGGAAGGGAATTCTAGGTACCACAGTCCAACTCAGTTAAATTTACAGAGCACAGAACCACCACCAAAGACTTCCTGAAAGTCATGTAGTTTAAGTTGGATCTTCAGAAAATGAGAAGGACTTGGCCAGATGAAGGTGGGAAAAACAAAGTTACCACAATGAAAGACATGGAGTTGTAGAATTACATAATGAGCTCTGAGAACAAAAGGCCCTGGAATGTGAGCCCAACAGGAGTAGGTACTGGGTCTGTTTAGCCACAGGACCTAGAATAGGATGATACACTGAGTAAGTGCTCTTTAACTATTTGTTAAATAAATAACTATTTTGATTGAACAAAAAAAAGGGGTGAGAAAGAAAATGGCAGAATTTGAAGTGGCAGGTTTGATATCAATTCAATGAGGTAAGATTTTGTATGTGACTCAAAAGAAAAAAAAAATTAGACGAAAAAGTGTTCTGCTCAGACCTGCACTTAGGGGCTGCTGTGGCAAAGAGGGTGAATTGTGAATTGGCCTAAGGGCAGGTTAAAGCATGAAGAGGATTTTTCATCAAACTAGACTAAAAATAACCCCAGAACAACCAACCAAAAAGACAAAACAAAACAAAAACAACCCCCAGAACCTTAACTAGAAGCAACAGAGGGAGACTTTGATATTGGCTGAGAAGAGGGTGAGAAAGCTGTGGATAAAGCAAAATTTCAACAGAATGTTCCAAAGTGCCTTTAATAAAGAAGTTTTCCTAGCAACTGTTCAAACATTACTTGTCACATTTAATGGAAAAAAACAAATCATTTGGATCATTTATTTCTGAGAAAATTTGTCCCATCTAATTTTGACCACCGCCCTTAATATTCAACTTTTTTTAATACAAATTCTTGTGGCTTTTTTTCCTCTCCCAATTCTCTTATTTGTAAAATAAAATATATTTCTTTATCAGTGAAGCACAGTTTATTATATACGCATAGCTTTTTTTCTTACACTTGAAATTTGTAACTCCTAATGGGAAATCCAGCTGAATTATATTTCCATATGGTTAAAGAAAAAATGACCAGTCACTGAGAAAGATAAAGACATTTTCCAGCCAACCATTAACATCAGAACATGTAAGGTTTGTTTTATTTGGCAATTGGCCTTTGCTTTTCAAACTCCAAAGCAATGCTAATTTAATGATATAGAAGACAGTTCAATGAAAACTATTCTGCCTCACCAGAGCCTCTGCACAATTTTAAATCTTTTCAACTGAGTCAAGAAATCCAGAAATCCCTTTGGTCACAGGAGGAAATGGCTTCTGGATCCTCCCTGGCAACATACAGAAATTAAACCCTCCCTGCAAAGAGCCCTGCAAAGCCCATTTAGCAGGGTATGTCAAAGTTTAGCTTCTACAGCAATTTTCTCTGAGAACATTTGCAAAGAAAGATGCTCTCTGCATAGTCTCACAGTTTGGGAGAGAAAAAAGAATTGTGATAAGCACTGAAGGGTGGGATTCTTCTTGTGGTTACCCACAATGCCTTTCCTCCTTATACTTGACAAAGTCAAGATTCACATTTTAGGGCTTCCTGATTCCCCAAACTATAGCAATACCAAAAGTTTTGAGCAAGTTCTGATCTCACCCATAGACTTTAGCAAGAACAAGGTGAAAGGGAGAAAAATAGACTACCCCTGAATATGCCACTTTGCCACGCAGATTATACTGAGCTAAAGACAATTAAGGCCCACAGACTCAGGAAGAGCTTTTTACCTACCACTTAACTGCCTGTAAGAATTTAGATAGAGGGCTTGGTCTAGGAAGAGAGCTATCGCCAGACATAACTACAAAAAACATATTCTTGTTATGGTAAACTGTAGTGAGCTTGGAAGGGCCCACTTGTTCAAATTCCTCTCTGTGTCTCATTGTCTTTGCATAGCATGACAAACATTGTTTATAAAATATTTGCTCTTCCCAAGTTCCCATGAATTGTCTTCCTTCCCTTTGAAGCCCCAGATCCTTATCCCATTACTTAGTTCAGAGTGGAATATAAGCCCCAACTTACCCTTGGGTCTCATATTTTTATGGGGCTACCATATATATGACATTAAATTTGTTTTTCCCTATAATCTGTCTTATGTCAATTTAATTATTAGACCCCAAAGAACCTAGAAAGGTTAAAGGGAAATTCTTCCTCCCTTATAACGGCAGTATTGAATGTGGTACCAGATCACAGACATTTATTTTTTTTTTTATTTTATTTTTTTTTTTTAAAGATTTTATTTATTTATTTCACAGAGGGAGAGAGATCA
>LNAC01000095.1:3094196-3372692 GCA_002007465.1 Ailurus styani
ATCACAGACATTTAATTAAAAAGTACACTTTTATCAGTGGATTGCTCTCAGGATGGTAAATAAATCACATTTACCTTATTTAATTTTGCCCTCACAACTGTGCTTAAGACTTCCTCCTTCCATGAAGCTCAAATTCATCACTCACATCCAATTATCTATTAAGTTCAGCCCTTCACCATTTCCATTTTCCCTGTTATAACCTTTATAGCCCAAAGAGTATCCTTTACCTCCTTCCGTTCTTTCTTTATTTTTTTAAAAATATTTTATTTATTTATTTCACAGAGTGAGAGAGATCACAAGGAGGCAGAGAGGCAGGCAGAGAGAGAGGGGGGGGGAAGCAGGCTCCCCGCTGAGCAGGGAGCCAGATGCGGGCCTCGATCCCAGGACCCTGAGATCATGACCTGAGCGGAAGGCAGAGGCTTTAACCCACTGAGCCACCCAGGCGCCCCACTTCCGTTCTTTAAAAGTGTGTGTGTGTGTGTGTGTGTGTGTGTGTGTGTGTGTGTGTGTGTGTTTCTGCTAACTCTCTTTGGAAACAGGCATAATCACTGCTTGGCAATATTAACATATGTTTATGGTTAATTTTTAAAGCACAGATAATGCTCATGTTTACACAGATGTATACACTCAACTACCACTAGAACTTGCCAAGGAACAATTATGAAGATCAGAAAGCTGACAGAAAGTGTCACTGACTTTTGCAGCCCAAGATAAAGTAGAATGGCCATAAGAGAGGAAGGGCCCTGGATTACAGTTGTTGGAAAATCCAGAATGTTTTCTGCAATTGCCTTGCACTCCTCACGTCTTTGACCTCTGAGCAGTGATTCATTCCCCAGCTGCCATCTGGATTTGAGCATGGTATCAGAGTGAGAGGATGCTTGGTATTGCTCCTTTTCTCTAGTTTAAGAAAACCCAGAAATAGGATATCAAATCATGTCACCCATCCCCAGGAATGCAATTTGAGTGTGTGTATGGGGTCATTCTTAGAGAAGTGAAAAATCTTGAGGTCCTCAAGAAAACCTCTTAGAGTGAGCAAAGATAAAAATCCCTTTTGTGTTTCTCTTAGTTATTATTCCATTTCCATGAGATATGCAAAAAGCAAAATTAGGATTAATTCTAAGATTTTTTTCCCTCTAGCATCACTCACTAACCTTTAAGCATTTAGAATGTTCAGCAATGCTATATAATACATTTCCTGTCCTCGGGGAACTCCTAGTATGTAATCAGATTTATAAAGTAGAAAGAAGACAGTGCAATTAGTGTTCATCACACTGAAGGGGGTAGAGAAAGGAGACATGGATTCTAGCTGAATTCTTCACTGAAAGAACAGTGAAACCATCATGCAGGAAGGTGGCATTTGAATTGGATATTGAAGCTTGGGTAATTAATTGCCTGACTCATGGAGATTGGAAGAAAGGACACTGGAGGCTGAATATGAACAAAAGTATATGTCAAATAACCCTTCGTCTCCTCCATTAAATGCAATTATCTTCCAAGGTAAATGTCAGGTCTTCTAGTTATTTTAAACTTCCTTAAATATCCTGTATGGACATACTCAGTATCTTAAATAATGAAACAGTTGACAGAAACTCATCACAACAGTATTGCAGCTTGAACTCTGTGATGGCCTCTGGTCTCACATGATATGACATTTCCTTGTATGAATGCCACCACACACACTTAAAACAATCATATCTACAGAGAACATCGATTCTTTTAATGCTGGAAAATTTACCCTTGTAGACTTCCTATCACATCTGGTGAATGCTTCTCAGAAAAGTCAAGTCTAGCTAATGTATAAAGAGGCCCAAGTGAATGCCCATATGGTATCACAATGTTCGAAAATCGGAGTCTGAAATGTAGATTCTTTTAAACACTGCAAGCAGAAATGTAAGCTTTTCCTTAACCAATTCTGTGTTGGATCTTGTTGCTGTTTATCATCCCTCAGCTCTGAGCAGTTGGAGATATATCTGTCGCTTTTACTCTGTTCCTCAGTTAGTATTACTACAGTGTCTGGCTCAGCGTTTAGCTTAGGGAACTGGACTCGATCTAAATGAAAAAAACAAAACAAAACAAACAGTAGGACAACAGCTCTATGTGTATGTCTAAATGTGCAATATTTGAAAGTAATATATTGCCTACTATGGGTTTCTTTCTTGCAAGAACTTTACCTTATTGTATTCCTCTATAAAATCTGAAGAGAATGGTGAAGGGAAAACAACAACAAAAAGTTTTGTGTTCTACTTAAGTATAGAAATTTCCACACGATTGTCATTTTTAAAAAGACAGAAAGGAGGAATTCAAGTATATTTTCAGAATTTTCTAATTTTCTTTGTTTCTTAATGCTTTAGACAGGTTTTTGTCTTTGCTTGAATATGCTAAGGACCATATCTACTTTTTAACTTACGTGTAAAGTCACACACACCTGTTCTATATTAAAACTGGGTACTGATCTAGAAAGGATATTGAAAATCATTCCCACATTCCACTTAACTCTCCCTTAGCATTGCTGGACAATTAACGCTCTCTCCAAGTAGAAATCTGAACTGCACTACAAACAGAGAGGGAACTTTAAGTGTTTGTTTTCATACTTTAAAAATAATAATTTTCTAGTTTGATTTGGAGCAGAGAATAGGCATGTTCATGTAGACAGATATCTTAAAATAAACCTCACAAGAAATGGAGCACCTTCCTAAGAATAATTTGAATGGCTTTATTTGTTTTAGATGCTGACACCAAAGGGAAAATGATGACCAGAGATAATAAGTATGGCAATATTCATTTTTAAATTACTTTATACAAAGCAGGCATTTAAACCATGATCTGTTGCTACATTTCTCCTTACTTCTGTAATATATTTATAACTTTGTGGTACTATGGGACAAACTTTTCAATCCACTGTGAGCAAAATAAGGCCTCCTCACTCAATGAGAATGTATTGTTCTGACAATCTGTAAATCAGCAAGAAGCTCTGCATTTCTTCATGAAATATTCTGTTTGACTTTATTATATATACTTTAGTTACTATAAGAGTAATTTTTAAAAAGATTTTATTTATTTGACAAAGAGATACAGAGCACAAGTAGACAGAGCAGCAAGCAGAGGGAGAGGGAGAAGCAGGCCCCCAGCTCAGCTGGAGCCTGATGTGGGGCTCGATCCCAGGATGCTGGGATCATGATCTGAGCCGAAGGCAACGGCTTAACCGACTGAGCCACCCAGACACCCCAAGAGTAATTTCTGTGAATCAAGTTAACAAAACTTTTGCTTAAATTTTTTTTCTATTTTAACAGCTGAACTATAATAATTGCTCTCTCCACAAATCTAGGTGAGTGGCCATTTCTTAATCAAGAGTTTGCAACAATTTCATAGACATATTAGGAATTTCTATGACATCTGTGTACTCCTATCTCCCATTGTGCCAAAAAAACCCCCACAAAGCCCCCAAATTTGAAAATGTATGATCATCCCTTAATATGTAAGGAGATGATGGGAAAGTAGACAATATAATCCAAAATTAGAGTGTAAACAAATTTATTCTACTCTCAATATTATCCAAAGCATATTAATCTATTGGTGGATCAGAAGATTAAAATCTATACGACTGATGAAATTCCAACCCTAATCATGCCTGTTATCCTTTTTTTGCATTTAGTAAATAATAAAATCATTCACTTATTAAATATTTACAAAAATTTTTCTATGACAAGAATGGCCGTGAAAACAGAGCTTGCTGTACCACACCTAGTAGAGAATCTTCTTTGAGGAATTTTTTGTCAAATTTATACAGGAGTACGATGCCACTGCTATACTTTAAGACATGCAGGCCATGGAGTAGCATCACCTGGGAGAACCACCCACAACCAATTTAAATAAAAATTCCAGGGTTGGAACCCAAGCAGGGATTTGTTTGGTTTTTTTTACAAGTTTCCTGGGTGATACTGAGAGTATCCGTGAGAGTAAAATTGCCACTGTAAAACAGTATAAAACAGAGTAAAAACAGTGAGAGTAAAATTGCTACTGCTTTAAAGAACCCTCATGAAAATTACTCATATTTTTTATTTTAAACTAAAAAACAAAACCAAAAACCTTTATTCCTACATGTTTAAGTTTTCCACCACTTGTACTTCTTTCCCTCACCCTTGACTCTTACTGCCTGTCTGTGTGCTACAGAGTCACTGCATACAGTTGGCATGCTGTACACAAGACAATAGGATTTGGTGACTGGGAAACATGGGAGGTGAAAATTCGATCTCCCCCGTGCTTCCCCCTGCAATCTAGCTCAGGGCTAGTCCCTGAACAGGAGTGGACTCTGTTTTCTAATTCACCACATAGGCTAGAAGCAGCTCTGGTTATAAACGGCAATTCATGGTTTTCTTTTTTTTTTTCTGTTTTCTAATGACTTTAAAAAATATATCCTAATTCAAACCATGTTGTACATAGAGATACAAACAGAATCAAGGGAGCCTGGGTGGCTCAGTGGGTTAAAGCCTCTGCCTTCAGCTCAGGTCATGATCTCAGGGTCCTGGGATCGAGGCCTGCATTGGACTCTCTGCTCAGCAGGGAGCCTGCTTCCTCCTCTCTCTCTGCCTGCCTCCCTGCCTACTTGTAATCTCTCTCTCTCTGACAAATAAATAAATAAAAAGTCTTAAAATAAAAACAAACAAACAAACAAAAAACAAACAGAATCAATTAGGTCAATAAGGATTATTACTATTTTCTACAATTTCTTAAACCTTGTAGTCCTTCCCACCAGGCCAGGATGCTGGAACAATGCACATTTATGAATAAGATAAGATATTCTATATCATATTACAGACAACCTAGAAACAGTTCTGGGCTTTTAAGTGTAGCATTCTTTTATCAGGACAGCTACAAGTAACTGTACAGAGAAGTAACTATAAACCAAACACATATCCTCCATTAAATCCAAACCAAATCTATCCCAACTCAATCTACCTTAACAGATTCTGTCTCACATCACCAATGATCCAGTTAATGGGGTAGAAAGGAAAAAAACAAAAACAAACAAACAAACAAACCTCAAAATCCTTCCTTCAGCCTGTTTTCCAACTCATTCTTTGCCCACTGCCTTTAACCTTCTACCATCTGAGCTGAGGTTTCTGTCTTCTCCAGAATGATACCCCCTCCAGTCCTTCCCAGCACCTTTTGCCTGTTGTTAGTTCTTCTTCAGCTCTAGGTATTCTTCTTATTCCTAAGACATCTCAGGGTTTGGGTCAGTGAGAAAGCCACAGTCCATGATATTTTACCATCCTGTCACACTAACTCTTGTGTCTTCATCCTTTAGGACCAAGTTGAAATGTCATTGCCTCTTTGAAACTTTTATGGAAAAATGAGTTATTATTTATTTTTATGGTTGATTTTGTTCATAATGTTTTTATTCCCCTCTTGTTATAAACACTCCAGACCCATTTCTTCTTGAGCAAAGATTGGGTTGCAAGGTCCCATGCAGCAGGTGACTAAGATACTCTCTTTCTTGAATTTAATGGCATTAAGAACTGATCACAAGCTCAAATGTCTATGTTAGTCAGGCAAGTAACTAAATGAGTGAGAGAGTATCACTATAGACTTCCAACTGGCAAGCACACACTTTGACTAAAGG
Organism: Ailurus styani; assembly: GCA_002007465.1. Lineage (NCBI taxonomy): Eukaryota > Metazoa > Chordata > Mammalia > Carnivora > Ailuridae > Ailurus > Ailurus styani. The sequence goes on from LNAC01000095.1 coordinate 3,099,817, forward strand.
AGACAGCTCTATACAACAGTTTCCTCATGGGAATGTCATATTTGTCAGACTTTCCACCTTTTCAAAAGAAGGCACAAATGTGCATTTACTTAACAGGAAATCTCTTGAATTTTAAATAAAAATTCAAATATACACTAGTCAAAACCAACCTATAGGCTAACTGTAACCCACAAACTCACCAGTTAATAATCTTTTCCCTAAAGGCCCAACATAGAATTATGCTGGAAAGAGCTGACCACTCTTAGTAGCAGTCACAGAGAAAAATTTTTTACCTAAACTCAGAAAACAATATGGATTGGTGACCCAACAGTTGAAATCTCCATTCTACTCTCTAGAACAGGGTATACCAGGGTCCCAAACATTTATATCCCCAACCTTGACAAAATGTCCTGAGATCTAAGCTTGGCATGAAACATGTATTAATTTCTCACCACTACAATAACAATGTACCGCAAACGCGGTAGCTTTAAATTTTACAAATTTATTTTCTTCGAATTCTGGAGGCTGGGAATCTGAAATCGGTTCCACTGGGTTAGAGCCAAAATGTAAGCAAAGCTGGTTCTTTTTAGAGTCTCTAGGAAAGAATCCATTTCCTTGCCTTTTCTAGCTTCTGGAGGCAACCTGCATTCCGGGCCTCATGAACCCTTCCCGAAAACACTTCAAATTCTTGCTTCCATCATCACATCTGCTACTTCTTTCTTTGACCATCTTACCATCCTCTTATAAAGACCTCTTTTGATTATATTTAGAGCCTACCTAGATAATATAGGATAATCTCCCCATTTCAAAATCCCTAATTTAATCACAAAATTCCCCTTGCTATATAAGGTAACACTCACAGATTTCAGGGATTAGGAGGTGGGTATCTTTTGGGGGCCATTATTCAGCCTACCACAAACCTCAAATTGCCAAATTATGTGGCTGTAGACAATGATGGATAACACTTACCTCATATTATACAGGTAGCAAAGGAGCCTACTGAAGTCATAGAAAGTCTAATGAGGGCACAGGCCACCTAATAGCAACTGAGATAGGATTTTCCTTCAGTACAGTGGGATACTCAAGAAGCATTTGACTTAAAGTTTGACATTCCTTTGCCTTTGTTGAGGAAGATGCATACCTATCACAGTAACCCTGACTCCCTCACATGTGTTTTTCTGGAACCATGTCTATATCTATCTCCTCTAGAGTGGGAGGTTACCGCATTTACTTGTGTGTTTGAGTGTCTGTGTACTGGACTAAAAGTGTTATTTATTTTTGTATTAACAACCCTTCCCCAGGACAAGCACATTAAATAAATATTAAACTGAGTAAATAAGAAAGATTTAAAAGAATATTCAAAACATGCTTTTTTAAAAAGATTTTATTTATTTATTTTGACAGAGAGAGAGATTACAAGTAGGCAGACAGGCAGGCAGAGAGAGAGGAGGAAGCAGGCTCCCCGCTGAGCAGAGAGCCCGATGTGGGCCTCGATCCCAGGACCCTGAGATCATGACCTGAGCCGAAGGCAGAGGCTTTAACCCACTGAGCCACCCAGGCGCCCCCAAAACATGTTCTTAACATGTGGTATTTTTAATTTTATATTTCACTAAAGAAATAAGTGGAAGAAAGACTGAAGGGCGGGAAACAATCACTGGGAAGTACTTTTTCTTTTTTTTAATTCACCATTAAAACAATTTTCTGAAAAGGTTATTGGAATTTTTACAGATAAGAAAATTAAGGCTTAAAAATTAGGCAATTTATCCAAGATCATTTAGTGACTAAGCAGTAAAGTTGAATTTAAATTGGCTGATTCGTAAATGCATATTCCTTTCATATTCCATTTTTTCCTATTTATTTAAAATACTGTATTTATGTAGAATTTGTTCATCAATTTTTTTTCTTGGATTCCTATCATTTGGTCAAATCAGTGCTCTGTTTGCTGAAAATAGTGCATTCTCCTTTTCCCCCCTGTTTTTTGTTTTTTGTTTTTTTCCCCTTACCCAACTCCCACTGCCCCTTCAGGGATAGAGCACAGTTACTTCCCGGGGCTAAGCAGAAGCCTGTGGTGCTTGAACACAGGAAAGAAGCTGTGCTCCTTCCTCTCCCCACTCCCTCCCCTGCATAAATCCTGGCAGCTCCAGAGAGCATTTATTCAGCCAAGCTTTTCCACCCCACAGGGGAGAAAACCAGGCTCATTAAATCCTGAATAGTACTTATTATTGCTTGGATAAAACTTTTTAAAAGAGGATTTATTCTTGAATATTAGAAAAAAAATGTATGTACTGGCACATGAAATGATCTGTTTAGGGAAGTGTTGAAATCCCTACAATTTGTGTTACAAATTTTAGGAAGCACACCAAATAACTAGATCGTGGCTACAGAACAAAGTATATCTATAAATAAGGTCCATCCCCATTTCTGGTGATTTTATAATTTATCCCTTATTTCTGATCCTAAAATACATATTTTGGTGGTCTTCTCAACCAGAGACTCTTATTATAATTGCAGGAATACTCTTGAATTCCCAGCCTATTTTCCCACATAAGAAAGCAAGCTTCCCTGTCCTCAAACAGAGATGAAACTGAACTCCCAATGAAATGTTCAATATATATTGTTCTAAATACTCCATTTCAAAATAATATGCTTTTTGTTATCTTGTAAGAAACTACACTATCAAATGTAGCCCGCCGGCTGTCACAGAACTACATGGGCAGAATAAATGGACAAAAATCAGCCTGGCAAATCTGAAAAACCCTTCAATTTCAACTTCTGAAGGGTTGGCAGTTAGTTTCTGTTCTCTAAAAAAATGTTCCTCTTAAATCTTCCTGTAAAGTCAGGTTTTTAATTGTTTCATAAAAACAAGTATGTTTGGGCTGGGATATCTTTTTCTCTCATATTTTGTTTTCTTTATACTTTTATGAACATCATTCTGTCTGCATTGAAGATGTTTTATTATAGGCACTGTCACACATGATTTTGAAATTTTTCTTCTTCATGTAATATTTGGATGGTTTTTAATTCATCTTTACAAGAAATGAAAAGTCCTCAAACAGGATTTTTTTAATGACAAGTCTTGTGGCTTAATGAAATTAAATAATTTAAAAAATCAAAGATTGCTCAATTTTTTTCATTTAATATTATGAGTTATTATTTAATGTTTAATAGACATATAGCTTGCAAACACAAATTACAAAATTTTATTATAATCTATTATTCTGCCTCAAATTATTAATTTTGGTAAACGTGCACTTGTTCAAAAGTGTTCTCTGTAGGAGGTGGCTCAGTCAGTTAAGCATCTGCCTTCAGCTCAGGTCATGATCCCAGGAGCCTGCTTCTCCCTCTCCCTCTGCCTCTCCTCCTGCTTGTGCTCTCTTCTCGTAGACTCTTCTACAACTCGTGACATTAAATATAATTTATACTTAATATAATGGATTGAATTTTCATAAAAAGCACAAAAATTTTTCATAAAAAGCACAAAAAATTTCACTCCATGTTATATCTACAATGTTAACCAATATTTCAAAGTCAATACTCAGACATTAAAAATGAAAGTAAATGGCATACATTGTTCTTAATATCAATGCTGTTATGCTTTTAGATATGTTAGAGTATGTAATCACATTATTATCAATGCACAGCATCAAGGTTATGAGGAAAATATCAGTGATTTGCTTATTTGATTGTTTGGAAATCTTCAGACTAAACCTGCACTAGAAAAGCAGATTTTGGCCAAAGAGAAGATAGAGAATATTGAGGTCAAACCAAAGATTTGGTATGTCCTAAGTAATTCTGTTTTATCCATAAGATGGGGCAATTGATAAAACTGAAGTTTTAATGTGTACAACTGTTGGTAAAATCTTTAAATATCTTCTGTGCTAAACCCCAGAAATTCCCTCAGAATCAGAACAACCAAATAAATCTGGGGCCCAGTCCTTTTTTCTACTGACTGTCTCATTTAAGCTAGCACCCTACCATGATTCATCTCAGCTTCTTCATGTGTAAGATGAAAATGGCAACCTAGGTTGCAGCTTTGCCATGAGGAATTAAGATAGGAAAATCTGTGACATATATTATGTCCACCTCCTCCAAAAAATGGTAGATATCTGTTACAGAGTCTAACACTAGCAACTCAATGAGGAAAAAACCAGCCAAAATTTACACAGCATTTATTACATGAAGGCATTCTTCTAAACACTCTATGTATGCTAAAGAGTCCAATCCTAAAAATCATCTTGAATACTGATTCTATCACAGGATTTTTCAAATAAGAAAACTAAGGCAGAGAGCTATGTAATTGTTCTAGTTATGTAATTGTTCAGTTAGCGAGTGGAAGAACTGGGTTTTCTGCATAGATAGTTCAGCTTTGGGGAATGTGCTGTTCTGCTTTACTATTGCACAAATGAAAGAGAACCCCTGCTTCTACCCTCTGAGTTAATCACTGACCATGTTCATTTATTTTTTAAAGAAGGAATTATCAAGGCAAAAAAAAAGGACTTCATAATAATTCTTGTATTTCATACAGCATACATTGGATAGTGCCACTTAAAATACACTGAAATCTTTTGGCCTATCACTCTATTGGTTCAGTTGACCAAAAATCCCAATCATCAGGATACCTTTCTGAAAACCTTGTTTAAAGTAATACAAAACGTCCATGTAGTCCAAGATGCCCCCAACAATTCTCACCTTCTCATCTGTCCTGTAGTGTGGTCTCCTCTCACGGGGCTGATTTGTGTAACCACTAGGATGTTGTGGAAATTGCAATGTTTGGATTCTGAGCGTAGGTCACACAAAACACTACTACTTCCACCTTGCTCTCTGTAGGACCAATTGCTCTAAAAGAAATCTGTCATGTTGTGAAACTTGTCAAGTAGTCCTTTGAAGAGGCCCATGTGGCAAGGGACTATGATTTCTCCAACTGCCAGTACCATCCAGCTAGCCACAGACAAGTCATACTGGAAGCAGATCTACAATCCCAGTCAGACCTTCAAAGACTGTAGCCCTGGTAGACATCTTGACTGCAACTTCATGAGAGATCCAAAGCCAGAACTACCCTGACAGACCTCTCCTAAATTTGTGATCCACAGGAACTGTGTGAGCTAATAAATGTTTATTACTATTATGAGCTGCTAAATTTTGAAATAATTCATTCTGCAACTAATATATTCAGTTTTATTTTAAAAAAAAGGCTCAGATAAGCTTTTGGAACACTGAGGACTGGCCCCTCAAAAAATAAAAGGAGAGTCAGGGTCTTCATAAATTCTCATAACCTATAACTGACAGTTCAGTATTCGTAATATCTTTCTTATGAAATTTTTGTTGGATTGTCCATAATAACATGGCCTTGATGTTATAAAGGAAGTGACTGGTTGAATTACAGAATAATAAGATATTTTAGTAGCCTTATGTATTATGGATACATCATGGGGTTAGTGATGTCAAATTTTAGTACAAGTTCAAAAAAAGTCAGATGAAATACAAATTATATAGGTCAAGTGGTACCTTTATTTTGCAGCATTTTTTATAATCTTCAAATTCAACCTCCCTCCAAGCATTCTAACACTCATCTCCCATTAATAAGCAATAAACATTTATTATAGAAAAGAAGCAACTGGATAAGTAACTACATCACTCAAGTGTATATACTACTTGGGTAGCAGATTCTATAGCAATTAAAAATGGCTACTCAAGAGAAAACGTAAACTGAGACATCTGTTTATGTAGAATCAATTGGACTTTATAGCAGCCTTTATGAGAAGCAACATATGTAATTTCTATCATGGATACAATGAGTGGTGTTCTGGACTTAGCTCTTACTGATTCACAATGGCTAATTGTTAAAAATCAGGAATTTTGTGAGAAGCTGTTGAATCACTGTTAACTTCAAATCACCATGTTGGGAGTATTTATACGTGGAAATTGGCAAATACTACAACAAATCCGGACTTGTTTTTGTTGTGGTGGTGGTGATGATGGGTTTTTTTCCTTTCCAGAAAGCCATTTTACCAGCATACCACTGGCTTGACCTGAACGCTGATTTCAAACATTTAAAAACCTAGAAAGACAATTGATTCTGGATTCATATTTTCACAGTTTTATAAAACTCATAGATGAAAAATTTAGATTCCTTTTTTTTCCTTTACTTTTGCACTCTCTGACCTGCTCTCTCTAACCCTCATCAGGAAAAACCAGTAGGTTTTCTGTCCTCTAGTATGGATTTATTTAGATTATCCATGGTATAACAAAGGCAAAAAAAAAAAAACAACCAATTTTTGATTGAAAGAAAAAAAAACTTTAATGTTCAATACAACAGATGTTCAAAGACATCTTTTGAGCAAACATCAATACTATCTGGATGACCTGTCAGCGTACACAAATGGAAAATGGCTACTTTAATAGTTTCTGTGAGAAGGATGGCTGAAATATTATAGTATTTAAAATTATGGGCTGTTTGCTTATCCAAAGTAGATACCATCTTCAGATGTCTAATTCACTGATTATAATAATTTATTCCAGGAATTCTTTGAAAGAAAATAAAAGATTATTTTCTATGATATCTTAAGTTTGTTATTGCTAAAATTTCCGTATAGTAAACTATTTTACTTTCAAAATAAATATCTATAATATGAATATATGTCTAGAATAAACAAAACAAGACCCCATCAATAAGAGTCATTGCTATTCAAGCCACATAATTCTTTTTTTTGTAAAGATTTTATTTACTTATTTGACAGAGAGATAGAGAGCACAAGCAGGTAGAGCAACAGGCAGAGGGAGAGGGAGAAGCAGGATCTCTGCTGAGCAAGGAGCCCGATGTGGGACTCGATCCCAGGACAGGACCCTGGGATCATGACCTGAGCCAAAGCATCCGCTTAACGGAATGAGCCACCCAGGTGCCCAAGCCACGTAATTCTTAAGAAAATCTCCTCTTGATCTGGGTTCCGGAAGTTGTTAAGAAAAGGATATTATTATTCATTCATAGAGAGAAAATTCTATTTCAATATTCAGCAGTCTATCCTCCCACTTTCTTTTCCTCGTTTATTTTTCTTCTATCAAGAAGTAAATTCCTAATAATGAGAAAGACTTTTTAAAACTACCAGTTCTTATGCAATACTCATTCAGAAGATCAAGAACAATAAAAAAGGACCAATCTTAATTACTTGTTTGTGCAATTTATTATCATAAAAAAGCTACTTACAGAAAGTAGTCAATCATTTTATTAGGAGCTTTCAAATGATTCTGAGCACTCAAAAACACCTCGTTTCTGAATGTTTGTTTCTCTGCTGTTTTAGCACAATAAATGACATCTAGAACAGTTTAAAAGCATATTTGAATACACTTTATAATATGTAATTAATATTAGCAGTCAAAATGTGATATGCAGTGAATATGCCTCCACATTTGCACAGACCAAACCAGCATACTTAAGCTCCCTTAAATTATAAGCAACATTTGAAAGAAGATTCCATATCTAGTGTCTTCAAGCTCCTCTCCCCAATGCTTTGCATATATAGCGAGACTTTCAATAATCATTTTATGAAAGAAAGAAGCAATGAATGAACATTGAATGAGAAGCTATTCAAGGTTTGATTTTTCCCATTAAAAACACCTCCCCACACACATAAACTATGTATTACAAATTTTCCATAGTATTTCATATTTGAAAATGCTTCCTTAACTCAAGGATAGCATCAATGGGTACATTCATAAAGCTGAATAACCCAAAAATAGTCTGTAGAAAAAAAACGAATCACTATGTTGTGCTCTAGTACTTTTACTTTGGATAGTATCTTACCAGGATTAGTTCCACTTAAAAGTAAGGTATCTAAACTACTCTCTCTTGGTGCCCTGCTCTCTAACTATTGTGATAGGAGATGGGTAAATACTATTTTGCCATACAATTTTATTCTCTATGGGATGAAAGAAACCTTAGTGTTACAGCTTGAACAGTGCTTCCTTAGAAACCCTGTAAAAACACTTTATGTCCTGTAGGAACTGAATCAAAATCTCCTTTTGAGGCCACAGGATGTCATTTTAGTGAACGACAGTATCTCTTTCAGTGGATTAAACACTATTTAACCATGGTCTTCAGATACACAAAGGAAGCTGTATGAGTCAGAGGGTCCTTGTTTTCTTATGAGATTAAAAGGACTCTTTACTCAACTGAGGCCGGAAGCATTTAGGTTCATCAATTGTCAGCTTATCAAAATATTTTTGCCTTATGTTTATAATTGGTGACTATATTCAGTTAAGAAAAAATAATCAAAAAAATGCAGACTGATTTAAGAAGACTAAATTTGAATTAGAGACTTATAAATTATATCATTTTTCAAAATTAGGGGTATTTGTTTAGCTAAATTTATTTATATTTAAATTTATTTATATTTATATGACAATATATTTTAGCAATACTAATCTGACTAATTTGCCTGTGCTATTTCTCTTCTAGACTCAAAATGCTTTTTCAAGCCTCCAAACACTTATGTGGGCTGTTCCCTCTGCTGGAGGTGCTTTCTTCTCTTTTGTCTCCCTAGCATTCCATTTATAAAACGTTTCAAACTCCAGTTCAAATATTTGGTCTGGTAAATCTTCACTGATCAACCTGTCCCCTTAAGATGTGATTGTTCGTTTTTAATAAACTTTCTTTTTTAGAGCAGTTTTAGATGCACAATGAAATTGAGTGGAAAGTATAGAGCTCCCATATACTCCTTGTCCCCTGCAGACACACCCCTTCTTCCATTATCAACATACTGCACCAGAGCTGTACCTTGTTATAGCCAATAAACAAACACATGCTGACACATCATAATCACCCAGTGTTGACAGTTTACACTAGGGTTCACTCTTAGCATTGCACATGCCATGAATTTTCACAAATACATAATGATGTGTGTGATGCTGGCAGTGAAATTATTCCACATGACAATGTCATGAAATCATTGCATTGTCCTAAAAGTCTTCTGTGCTTCACCTATTCATCCCTTCCTCCTCCTCAAAACTCCAGGCAACCACTGATGTTTTTACTGTCCCTATAATTTTATCTTATCCAGGATACCATACAGTTGGAATCATATAGTACACGCCTTTTCAGATTGGTTTCCTTCACTTAGCAATATGCATTTAAAGTTCCTCCCTGTCTTTTCATGGCTTGACATCTCATTTGTTTTTAGTGCTGAATATTCCACTGTTTGGATGAACCCATTTATCAATTCATTCACCTATGGAGAGACATCTTGGTTGCTTTGAAATTTTGGCAATTATGAATAATTGCTGCTATAAACATCTGTGAGCAGGTTTTTTAGTACTTATGGAATCAACAGGTATACAGTGAGAACCTACTCTCTGGCAAGCTCTATGGTAGGTAATAGAATACACCATGGCATCTGCTATGACATAGCTATGACCTATGAGAGGTATTATTGAGAAGATAATGAGAAGTATGGAACTTTCACATGAAGATAGGCAAAATAAAAATCATACAACTATATAGTAGCATATAGCATATCTGTGTACCAGACACATTGCTAATGGCTTGACATGTATCATGGCATTCTTAAAACTCATAAAATCTAATAGACTTCCAAAGGAAGAGAGTTTCAAAGAGAAAAATATAGATCAATATTACAACTACTACTGAGAGGTCATAAAAGAAAAGTATTTAAAAAGTTTTATTGGATTATATAACTGGAAGTTTATTGGTAAACTTGTAAAGAATGCTTAAGGGAGGGCTGATGACAAAAGACTGGCTGCAGCAGGTTTTAAGAGTGAAATGGAAATGAGAAAGAATACAGAAGCTTTTAAGAATCCCATAATAAAATAGTAGCAATAAAATAATAAGAACAGCAAATATTTATCAAATGCTAACTATTTTCCAGGAGATGTTTCTTTTTTTTTAAAGATTTTATTTATTTATTTGACAGAAAGAGACACAGTGAGAGAGGGAACACAAGCAGGGGGAGTGGGAGAGAGAGAAGCAGGCTTCCTGCCAAGCAGAGAGCCCAATGCGGGGCCCGATCCCAGGACTCTGGGATCATGACCTGAGCCGAAGGCAGACGCTTAACAATTGAGCCACCCAGGCGCCCCTCCAGGAGATGTTTCTGTATGTCAGATATTATTCCATCCATTTTACATCTAATAGGCGATTTAACCTTCATAATAAAACTAAGGAGAAATAAGATCATTATCCCCATCTACACATGAGAAAACAACACTGAACTATACAGGGGTTGAGTAATTTAACCTACAAAACACAATTAGTATCCGCTGAAGATGGGATATAAACTCAGGCAGTAGACCAAAAAACCTCACATCCACTTTGCTATACTACCTCTTGGCTTATGGTCACAAGCATCCTTAGCTGAAAAATGCTTGCATCTCTAAGCCCTGTATCAGGGTACCCTAATGGAGTCGATTTGAGCATTATTTTTCCATCCAATTAGATTATAATTCTTTTTCTCACTCTTTCAACATTTCAAATAATTATTTAAGCAATCTCTGCCCCATCCAAGAATTTTCCAAAGCAATTCCATTCTCATTTATTTTAGGCTACTTCTCTACACTATATAGACTATTGCAACCTGATGACATTATTTCTATTATAACTTTAACAATAGCTAGTGCCACTGCTACTGAAATTATCCTGAAACAGGTCCCTTTGGTGTTTTAAACACAAATATTCTATTGAAAGGATCCAAGTGGGACTATTTTACAGTCAATGTCTCTTCATAGAGATTACTTTAACTCGAATCACACTTCATAAATATGAACTGCAGGTCAGCGCAGACTCTGGAGTCAGATCAACCCAATGCCACTTGGTAAAAGATTTCAGATAGATCTATTCAATCTGACAACTCTTATTTCTATTTTTAAAAATATCTCTGCATACTTCATAAAAAAGGCTGTAAATATTATAAAATGTAAATCACCAAGAACTGCAGCTTTTATATAGTACTCCACTTTTATTATTGAACTATATTGAATCATATTAAATTGAACTATATTAAATGGAGTTAAATAAATATGTGCTATTTCTGCTTTCTAGTGAGAGCATTCATGGGCATTATCTCAATCAATCTGTACAACAATCTGATAAATTGTGTCCCATTGTACAGATGAAGATATTGAAGCTCAGAGAAGTTATTTATTACAATTTAGAGAGCTAGTTATGTCCGGGGACTAGAATCTAACTCTGAATCTTTTATAGTGAACATCACTACAGTGAAGTTCAAATGTACTGGAAGTCTCTGAAAAAAAAAGTGAAAACAAAGGAACCATATATATATATATATATATATATATATATATATATATATATATATATAAAACACATACATAGAGTTTTTTCTTTCATTCTTTATGTTTGATANTATATATATATATATATATATATATATATATATCAGAAACATCCAGTGGTATTATTCTTGAATTCATTATGTTTAATAGGGATTTAATTTTTCTCTAACTGGACTTATGTGCCAACTCTGAAATCCATTTCAAAATATCTGAATCATTCAAACATTTTCCTATAAATTACACTTCTCTAAGTTGTACTTATAAAATATTTTGCAGAAGAAATAGCCCTATTATTTTTTTCCTTTTCTGGAATACTTACATCCTATAGTGTTTCTTACAATGTGCTGATCCTTCTATGTATCTAAAATTAATATTAATGAGGCAGTCTCAAATGTACTTTGCAGCCCCTAATTGTCAATTTGTCTTCACTTAAATAGTCGCAAAGGATTTTTGGTTTACTAGCTTTAATGTTCATTACTGGCCACTGAAACAAAATAGATTTTCTTTTATTTAAAGAATTCTATATTTCGAGGTTTTGTGTATTCATTTTATGATGCTCAAATACTTTTCCTTAGTGGGTAATATATTCTGGTTTTTGTTGTTTCTCATTACTTAAGGAAGGGTTTCCATTGCTAAGATAGAGAAAATGTTTATATATGTAATAGAAATAATAAACATAACGCTGCCTTAAAACAAAACAAATTCCACCAAACATCTATAAACACTTCATTAATATTACAATTAAGTGCAGTTTTTATACTCAGAAAACTATCTAGATAGAAATGCAGTCATTTTAATTAGCAACACTATCAATTTGCATTAACCACATTAAAGTTGCATAAAGACAACAAAATCTTTGTCTTGTTTCTCATGTAAAAGGTTTCAAAGTTAAAACATATTTGAGGAACATAATAAACCCTGAATTATCACTTCCCTAAATACTTTTCTCACCTCATACAAACCTTATTTTTAAAGGGCTCTTTTATTTAATTATCTGAATATTTTGAATTATCCAAATTACATCTTTTCTGCATTTGTTTTTCTGTATCCTATGCATTTGAAAAAACTGTTACATGGTCACTCTTACCATGTTAACTCAGCCATGCTGTCTTAACAGTAGTCTCTCCTAGATGGCCTGCTGGTATTTATGCATGATTTGCAACAGGAACTTTAGGAGAGTGTATACTAGTTTCAATTTCAAGGAGGAAACTGATTTAACAGGCAGTGTCATGATTAAACTTTTAAAACTGTTTAATTATTAAGATCTGGTTGACACTGTTTGGCTGACTTTCATATTGAGCCCTCTGCTATCACAGGGACATGTAGTTCTGCTATGGAGAGAGAAGAGAATCATGGAAAGAAGCACTGCTTGTCTTTGAAAAAATAGAAAAAGGAACTCCCTTTGGGGAAAAACCAATCAATCAGAAAATGTGTCTCCTTTAGGCACAAGAAAATAATTAGAAAATGGTACCCTCTAAACTCAAGGCCTAGTGGGTGAGTACAAGCTGGACCTTGGCTCTACTCATCCCCTCAGCAAAGTGCTTTTGTACAGTGATCAATCTGAACAATGCACATAAACTTTTAAAATCATATTACTCTGTTGCCAATGCTTTCCTCAAAACCAGAAAAGTGACAGATTTTATTCTAAAATACATAACGTTGATTCAAAGTACTTTTTCTCCCTTTTAAAACGGTTTCATTGCAGGTCATCCCCAATATATAATCAGATTGTACTTTTAAAAGTTATTTATAAGGTCACATTTTCCCACAAAAACAATGTTGTGCATCATCATTTGAATCACGTTCAATTCTAGGTACAATACCTCTTACTGTGTCGCTCTGGGCAATTTCCTTTTTATCTGTTATCTTCTGTTTCCTGCAAGAGTGGGATAATATTAACCACGCAGGGTTCTTTTAAAGGTTAAATGAACAAGGCTAATAAACTACCTAATAAGGTGTCTGATGTATAAAGCAGAGACACAGCCACTTTCTCATTTAAGAAGGTTCACCTGGAAAGATAAATTCTTAGAAGCACCTTTTCCTTCACACCCCGATGTTAGTATCATTTTTTTTATCATTGTCACTATAACCTCATCAACTTTTCACAATTCTCTTTAATATGGGCTTTTGTACATATCTTCTGAAGCTAGGCTCTCAACAAATGGTCTTTTTATTAACAAAGTGAAAATCAAGTGAAGGGGAAAAAAGGGAGAGAGACTAAAAAGAGAAGGTAATAAAAAAGTGAGAAAATGTCCTCTTCATTTCTGTCAATATGACCTGTTGAAGCCATTTCCAAATTATGTATCTCTGGAAGCCTGATCCAGTACACGCAAAAAAAAAATATATATATATATATATACATATACATATACATATATATACACATATATATATATTTTTAATAACTTTTTTTTCCTGCATTTCTTTTTGGATCCCTTTCTACCTTCCTCTATGTCCTTTCCTCTAATTCTCAAATATCCAGAGTCCTGGTGCTACATCAAGTGTCCCACTAAAACTTCCCAAAGAAATATCTTCCCAAAGTCTGATTTACCTCCCAATATTTCAATATGATCTTACCCTAATAAAATACACCACTCTTTCAAAGAGTTGGTTGCAAACAGGTATTACGAAGGACTTTGCTTACTGAACTGATTCACGTGACTATATGAGTGGCCCTTGGCTCCTTCACCCTACTTGTGGTTACACTAAGAAGAGGAGAAAGAGGTACACAAAAATATTGTTAATTAACAGATTTTCAGAGACTTATAACAAGGGAAAAACATATACAATGACAGAGAGGAATCTCAGATAAGAGCAAGAAGTATGGGGCGCCTGGGTGGCTCAGTGGTTAAAGCCTCTGCCTTCTGCTCAGGTCATTATCTCAGGATCCTGGGATCGGAGTCCTGGGATCGGAGTCCTGGGATCGGAGTCCTGGGATCGGAGTCCGGCATCGGCTCTCTGCTCAGCGGGGAGCCTGCTTCCTCCTTTCTCTCTGCCTGCCTCTCTGCCTACTTGTGATTCTCTCTCTCTCTGTCAAATAAATAAATAAAATCTTTAAAAAAAAAAAGAGCAAGAAGTATTATCTTTAATAAATCCAGGAAATCTACCTTTAACCCCAGGATCAGAACCTTAAATACTTATTACTTTTCAAATTAAATCATCATCATCATTGCCATCTATTTCCAAACCTGCAGTCTTTTTAAATTTATCTTTAATTTATTATTTTTGTTTTTATTGGCACTGTTTCATTGTTTTTTATATACTGACTTCCACTGAGCAGCCTTTGGAGGGTACAGAGATAAAGGGAAAGATAAATAAGGCCAGAGCCATCTGTGTGCCTGTGCCTGTGCCTGTGTTATTTGCAAAATAGATGTTTATTCACCAAGAAACCCTGCTTTGTTCAAAAGTTATGTTCAATAGCAGCATATTAAACCTGATAGGAACTAATAATACTTCATGAAGCAAACGCACTATCTAATATCTCTGGGTCCATGGACCATACATAGTTTTTCTTTAAACTGTTCGCTTATACATCCTAATTTCTGGAAAACTTCATGATGTTCCTATCATCATTCTAAGGTCATGTACATTGTCCACCAAGGTTTTTCCTGGAAAAAAGAAACTAGATATCATGGAGATGATGATTAGAAGAGATGATTCATGAATTTGGTAAAGATATAAAAAAGAATAATTGATGCTATAAAAATATGGTCAAAGGATATTTGTACTAACCCACACTGAATTGGATTAGTAAATTGGCTTTTAATGGGGATCTCAACTAAAAGGAAACTGCCATGATTGAATGTCAGCTTAGCCGTTGCTTTCTTAATTTCTTTTCCCTGAAGAACAACTATGCTTAGTGAATTGTTGAAGCTCCATTAATTTGTTGGACCAAATGTGCATTCTCAACCATCTACTAAGAAACGACTTTTAACAGACTGGCATTTTGAGCTGGTGTACAAAGATTATGACAATTCATTTAAATTTCCTGGTTCTGTGCGCATGCTAATGATGAGTCAGAAGCATCCACTGATATAGCATGTCAATCACATTGGGATTCATTCACTCAATTCTGCCAGCAAGGCAGCTTTTCAAGGCTGGGCCACTAAACAGGGGCAGCTTTGTGAGTGCCTGGACTCCTCTGCCGGCCACCTGCTCTTCCTCTCCTTTGCTTCCACATAAATGGCTTTGTTCCAGGGATGCTGGCACATGCTCAATACCATTTAGGACAAGATTAATACTGCAAACTGACATGGCTTTCCTGGCAGTCTTTGTCTTGTCTTTAGTCTAACACACTCCACTCATTTCCGATTACATCTAATATCACCATCACACAACTAGGGGAAAAAGGCTCATTTTCTGTCTTTATACAACACTTCAGCTGAAAATCACACAATTATGGAAAGTTTCATCACTTCGGGGATACATATTATAATAAATTATGACAAGATGGACCTGAAAGGGAATTTAACAATAAGAGGGAAAGAAAATATCCTGAAGCTCATAAGTCTATTTTTTCTGGCCCCTAATCCTCACTCTACTTTTTCATTTTGTAAAGTGCTGGATTCTTAATTTGGCAGACTAGTCTTTTAATAAAAGAAATATTTCACTCATTAGACTATTTTAATCTGTGGAAACTCAAGGTGACACATTATGCATAATACAAGTGATCTGTGGAGTCTGACCAGAAACTATTCTTAGTTATGTGCAGCAGGAGCCTGTACTGTGTCCAGTTCTACCACAAGTTTTCACTAAAAGACAACACAACTGGATGTAGACGCTTGAAAAAATTCTTGTTACCTATTCTCTACTAAAAAGGATATTTACAAATCAAACAAAGCTAATACAAAGCTGACTAAAAAGAAATGAAAAAAGCAAAGTCTCTTAGTATTGGTGGCCTCAAATGGAGAAAATGGCAGACATTTATACTGGCCCATTTTGTGTTCAGTAAACATTAACTCAGCTCAGAAGAGCATGAAGAAAAAAGGGCTTCTTCATTAACAAATGATAGTAATTCATCCAGCAACCCCAGCTATTCATAGGAGCTTAAAAAAAATCTGTATTTGATCCTTTGATCAAAATTCAAATTTAATTGGAATGAGCGCTCCCTTTGATGGGACCTAGGAATAGATCATTCTAAAACTGCCCCCAGACAATGATAATGTGAAGTTAAAGATTGAGAATGAAAGATCTGGTCCATTCACTGGACCTCTATAAGGACTGTAAGCAATTACTTCAAGCCATACTCATTTATGCAAAATTTCCCAAACACTGGTGATAGGTAAGTGTTAAATGAATGAATGAACAGGTATATATGAAGGCAGTATGCAAGCAACTATTTTTTAGAGAAACAACCACAAATGGCAACCTTTTAAATTTGCTGCATAGATATGACAGTATCTTAGTGCAGATTTAAGGCAGCCAAATATTTAGGTTGTTTGAATAGAGAACTAATATCCTTGGACTTCTAGGAGATATTCCTTTTGAGATATAAGTCAAAAACAGGAACAAATGTAAGTTGTACTAACCAGGAAACTGCCTTCTGAATCCTGTAATCTCTTTGGTAAAGAGCCTTGATTACATTATCCTTACCCAAATATAAGGTTTCCATTGCAATATTTCTAATAGAATTGTTATTTAGGACAGTAGATGCTTAATTCTTTTTCTTACCCATGGTTGAAATCCACAAGTTTCACTTATAATTCAAGTTTCTGTACATCATTTTAATAAATTTGTCATTGGACAAAAGTTTATCCAAGAGCCAAGAACCCCAAAAGGAAATATGTTCTAATTTACATCGGAAATTCCTAAATGTTATTTGTATATCTCTGTACATGCATCACCCTCTGCTACTCTTCAACATTTAATTTTTAAATACATTTATTCTTTTTAAAAAATAATTATTTATCTATTTGAGAGAGAAAGAGACAGAGAGAACATGAGTGCTAGTGTGGGGAGGGACAAAGAGAGAAGGAGGAGAGAAAAGCAGACTCCCCATTGAGCAGGGAGCCCCACCTGGGGCTTGATTTTACGACCCTGAGATCATGACCTGAGGTGAAATCAAGAGACAGATGCTCAACCGACTGAGCCACCCAGACACCCCAATCCACACATTTTTTATATATTAAAATCATTATTTTTTATTTTTATTTTTATTTTTTTAAAGATTTTATTTATTTATTTGACAGAGAGAGAGATCACAAGCAGGCAGAGAGGCAGGCAGAGAAGGGGGGGGAAGCACACTCTCCTCTGGACAGAGAACCTGGTGCTGGACTTGATCCCAAGATCCTGAGATCATGACCTGAGCTGAAGGCAGAGCCTTAATCCTCTGATCCACCCAGGTGCCCTAAAATCATTATTTTTTAGAGGTGCTGGAGATACAGCTATGAAAAGCATAGGCAAAGGCCTTGCCATCAGAAAGCTTACATTCAGCGGAAAGGGACAGATAATCAACAAGCTAACCACCAACAAATGAATAAAAATAATCTAAAAAATAATCTAAGATGGTGGTATCCCTTTCTCCTCTGGAATACCAAATTATGTTACCAACATATACATTCTTTCCTTCTTCAAGACTTTTAAATAGATACACTTTATTATTTTATTTTATTTTAAAGATTTTATTTATTTGGCAGAGAGAGACACAGCTAGAGGGGGAACACAAGCAGGGGGAGTGGGAGAGGGAGAAGCATGCTCCCCACTGAGCAAGAAGCTGATATGGACCCTGGGATCATGACTTGAGCCAAAGGCAGACACTTAATGACTGAACCACCCAGGTGCCCCTCCTATACTATTTTAATGTTTTGTTTTTATTTCAAAGAGCAGAGGAGTATATATTATCACTCATTACTCAAAGAGGTTTTTATTTGTTTTTATTTTTACCTATTATGTGCAAAGCACTACACTAATGTGCTAAAGCATGAAGATGTGGCCCCTGTCCACATGGACCTGGCAGTTTACAGGGAGAGACAAGTAATCATAAAAATAAACACACACTATCAAAATGTGAAAAGTACTTTAAAAGTTGTTTTAAGGGAGAATAACAAGAAAAACTACTTTAGAACAGGCAGTAAGGAGGACCCTTTGAGGAAATGCCCTCTGAAAATTGGGGATAGCCAAGTGGCAAGATGCTCCGATAATGGCTTTTTTTTCTTTTAAGATTTTATTTATTTATTTATTTGACACAGAGAAAGAGATCACAAGCAGGCAGAGAGAGGAGGAAGCAGGCTCCCCACTGAGCAGGGAGCCTGTTGCGGGGCTTGACCCCAGGACCCTGAGATCATGACCTGAGCCAAAGGCAGAGGCTTTAACCCACTGAACCACCCAGGCACCCCCTGATAATGGCTTTGATGTGGAACACGGCTTAGCACATTTGAAGAACTGAAAAGTAGGTGGTGAAAGGGGACCTGAGGGAGGGGGAAATGGCATGAGGTAAGGTTTCAGCATGGTAGAGAGCAAAATGGACTCTCATGTCAAGCAGGAGCCTGTGATAAGCAATGATGTAAGCAATTAAGGTACTGCAGATATCACCAGAACCAATGTCAGCTGACACCCCAAAACTGATAACGAGCAGAACCAAAGTAGGTCTGCAGAGACCCAAAACTGATTAAATTCCTTTTAAAAGGTAAGGATTTGGGCAGCAAACTGTCAACTCTTCAGACCTGACCCCTCTGTGTCTGACCACTTAAAAAAGGCAACTGCCCTGGAAGGCTCTGCCTGATTGATCTCTGAACAGAACCAAGATCCTTCACTGCTTGAACATCAGCAGCAGTAAGTGCCAAGAGCTGACCCAGACGAGACTGAAGCTTCATTCAATCAGCATGCCCACAGGCTGATTTCGAGTTTGGTTCATTAACTTCCTGCATACTTCTGTTATTTTGTTTGTTGTGTGGCTTGTCATCTGTCCTGCTTCGTGTGCTGTGGAAGAAGCCAAGTTTAATCACATGGTGAGCTGTCATGGAGTTTGGAATCCTGAACCTGTGATTTAACTTTGCTCTATTATTGAATAAAGCTGACATTATGGAAAGACACAACTCGTGTGTGTGGCTTCATAGCCACACAAGGATATTAAATGAGAAACAATGGGACCAAAATGAAGTTGCTTGCCCCAGGACAGTAAACCAAGACTTAACTAAAGTTTCTTAAAGATTTTTTTTAAAAGATTTTATTTTATTTATTTGACAGAGAGAGAGATCACAAATAGGCAGAGAGGCAGGCAGAGAGAGAGGAGGAAGCAGGCTCCTTGCCAAGCAGGAAGCCCGATGTGGGTCTTGATCCCAGGACCCTGAGATCATGACCTGAGCTGAAGGCAGAGGCTTTAACCCACTGAGTCACCCAGGCACCCTTAACTGAAGTTTCAACCTTTCCCAGAAATGTGACCTTTAACCAGTCAATCTGAAGTTTCCTGGTCAACACTAGTGAGGTAATCTGCATGACAGATCCTGAATTTCCCCCAAAGATAGGTGACATAGTCTGAAACAATCCACTCTTTGTTAGAAAACTTAGTTTTTCTGCTCCTTGCTCTCTATAAAAACCTTTCATTTTGTACAGCTCCTTGTAGTTCCTCTCTACTTGCTAGATGGTATGTGCTGCCCAATTCATGAAATGCTGAATGAAGCCAATCAGGTCTTCAAATTTACTCAGTTGAATTTTGTTTTTAACAAGAGCTAAGCAGCCAAAAGATCACACATGCTTTATAGTCTGTGTCAGAGTTTGGATTTTTTTCTAAGCACAACAGAAAGCTTCTGAATCATTTTAGGCAAGTAGATGATTTGGAACAATTTACATTTTACAAAGATCATTCAGTTAGCTTGGTAAAAAATGGATAGACAGGAGGTGAAAGTAGAAATTGGAAACCACTTAGACTACTGGAGGCTTTTGTTGTCTAGTGGAGAGACAATGGTAAATTGGTAAGATGCTGGCAATTGATAATGGGAAAAAGGTAGTAGACTTTGAAATGTATTTTGGAAGAAGGAATTACAGGGCTGACTGATAGTCTGAATTTGGGGCATAAAGAAGAGGGAAGATTCATGAATGACCAGGTTTCTCACTTCAGCAATCATATGTGTTTACAGTATGGAAAGGAAAAGATCTTAAATATGTCATTAAGGTGAATATAACCAGGACAAGTTCATTACTGCAGCCAAGGAAATTTAATCTAGTCTAAAAGTAATGGAAGTCCTCCATATAGTTAAGTTGATGCTGAAATTTGTGTAACAAGAGTTTCTTAGGCAAAGAAGTAACTCCCTCTTTATACCATGACTTTGCTTCTTCAGTTCCTATTGTCAAATAGTTCATTTGCTTCGTATTTCTTCCTTCAGATTCTTTTTTTAAGATTTATTTATTTTAGAGAAAGGAAGAGAGAGACAGCACCAGCCTTACAGAGGTTTACAGTGGAACGAGGGCAGAGGGAGAGGGAGAGAGATCCTCAGGCTGACTTCTGCTGAGTGTGGAGCCAAAGAGAGGCTTGATCCCAGGACTTCCAGATCACAGTGTGAGCTGAAATCAAGAGTTGGCAGTTTAACCAACTGAGTCACCCAGGTGCCCCTCTTCCTTCAGATTCTTAGAAGATCTACTGAACCATTTCCAATCTGGGCCACAGATCCTAGGTCAATGGCCTGTCTGTGTTTGGTTTCTTACATCGTATGTCGTACACCATACAATTTTGCCATATGACAAAGCCATAGTCAAGATTTCCTTTAGAAGGGAAGATTGGTTAGAGTCAGATGGACAGCTCCAGAAAAGGAGCTTTCTGACTCCATTACTTAATGTGTCACTAGGTAACTTATTCTATAGTCTACTTCCCACTTGCCCAGTTGGAACACTGATTTTTCCCCCCTCATGTTAATAAAGGCCTAAAAGGAAGGTGTGGTCCTCTTCAAACTGTTTCACATTTAAACACCAGACAGAAAAGAAACCATTAGTCATAGATGCATAGATACCTTTGAGACTCAGCAAGCCCAGGGTGGTCAAAAGAAACGCTTTGAGTTTTCATTCCTTTAAGGTGACTAGGTGGGTGGAGGCTGTAGGGCCTCATTATCCTATCTGCCAACCCATTTTTTACTTTATTTCTTAACATCTGTGAATAGTTTAGTGTTCCAAACAAGGAGTCATTCAATCAACTTTGTTTATGACTGACTCCAAGAATCTCTGATCCTATATAAATTCAAAAAAGGCAACTAGAAATTTTCTCATACTTGTGGACAAAGAGTTATATTAAATATTTTTGCAATGGATTGCTTATCTAGAACTCTTGCTAATGTTAATGGCATGATCTACTTTACCCTCTGAGTTTATTTTTTATATTAAGCTCTTGAAATAATTCTAAAGAGTAATACGGATTCGAGGCCAGACCCCGGAGACTGACGTCTATTGAGGATAGGCAAAAATGACCACTTGGAATTTGCTGGGATTACTTTCACGTGGGGTATTTATTGCTTTGGCTAGGAAGTTGGGCTGAGAACATAATGAAGCACACGCAGTGGAGTCGGTGCATAGAGATCCCTGAGGTCTTCTTGTTTCCTTAGGCACACCCCTGCAGGATCCTTTCAAAAATGCAAAAGAATGGAAGAAGACACCAGGTGAATGTAGGTCAGTGCTGCAAACTGATTTTACACTATCTCATACAGTACACTGAAGGCTTATGGATGAGAGCTATATCAGATTATCATAAAAGGAAATTCTGCTTGCCACCAGTTGCACAGACTACTTTTTTTTTTTGAACTGCATCATTCTTTTATTGTTGAATTAGAGATTCTTTATATAACACTTGGTATAAGACTTTTCTCAGGTTTGCAATTATTTTCTCCCAGCCTGTGGCTTGCTTATTCATCTTCCTTTCTTTTCTTTTTTTTTTCTTTAAGATTCCATTTTTAAGTAATCTCTACACCAAACATGGGACCCAAATTTACAACCCTGAGATCAAGTGTCACAGGCTCTTCCTACTGAGCCAGCCAGGCATCCTTAGACTAGTTACTTCTGTGTTGTATTTCCTATTGTTACATTGAGCATCTCAAGGTTTCAGTGCAGCAGGCTACTCATAACCCAAAACAACAGAACTCTGTATTGATTAGGGCAGTATTTCCCCATGTTTCTAATGTAATGACATACATAGAAAAGCATGAAACAAGAAAGTACAGGATAGGGAATATGGTCAATAATGTTATAATAATGTTATATGGTGACAGATGGTGACTACACTTACACGTAAGCTAAGAAATGAGTAAGGTATAGAATTATTGAATCAATGCGTACACCTGAGACTAATGTAACATTGTAGATCAATTATATTTTATGGGTTTTTTGTTGTTGTTGTTATTTGTTTTTAACATCTTAGAAAATGGTGACTCGCCTAATGGTTCTAACAGCTTTAAGCTCTGCCTGGCTACTCTAAGGGCTGAGGAGATCATTATCCTGGCACACCTGAAACCCTTCTGTGGCAAATCAGTATTTCGTTGTGCACTGCCAAATTAAAATGAACTAAACAAGATGGTAGTTTATTTCCCTTAGGAGACAAGCTGGTGGTCCAGGGCTTATATGGCAGCCAGCAACTCAGACCAATTGTAGCATCAGTACCCCAGGGTAGTTTCCTTTTTCACATGACCCCAGATAACTCACCACTGACTTCATGTTTCAGGAAGCTAGATGAAGGAATAGGGCAAGGAGGGCATACCTTTTTAAGGGTATAACCTGAAAGTGGCACACACTACCTCCTCACACACCATTGCTAAACTCAGTAAAGGTCAGTAAAAACTTTGTAAAACTTACCAGAAGATGGGCGTGATTGCAAGGGAACCTGGAGAATAATATCTATGACTGAAGAAAGTTTGATTTTTAGGACAAATGATATTATGGAAGAGTAATCCAATCCTGGGAAACTAGTGGTCTTTCTACTATCTGCCCTTTTGATCACCTGAATCTATATGTGCATTTGTTGGTACACATAAACCATACTTACCTCTTTTTCAAATGATATAATTCTATATGTCCAGTAAGTTAATGCATTTAGCTCAAATGTTAGAATCTTTTTTTTTTTTTAAAGATTTATTTATTTATTTATTTGACACAGAGAGAGAGATTACAAGTAGGCAGAGAGGCAGAGGCAGGCAGAGAGACAAGGAGAGGAGGAAGCAGGCTCCCTGCTGAGCAGAGAGCCCGATGTGGGCCTCGATCCCAGGACGCTGAGATCATGACCTGAGCCGAAAGCAGAGGCTTTAACCCACTGAGCCACCCAGGCGCCCTCAAATGTTAGAATCTTGATGACATATATCCACCTATATGAGGTCCAGATAGCCTTGTTGGGGGTGAGGGCGCTGGTGACCTCTTAAAAAAAAAGTTATTAAGACTACCCCCAAAACACACACACACACACACACACACACACACACACACACACACACACACACACACCTTATATTCAACTCTAGAATCAAAACAAGATAAGGTGATTAAAAATTATATTCAGAGAAAGGGGGAATGGGAAATACACAGCAGATCCATGTCCACTTTTAAGTATCAAATCACACTGGATGGAAATTGCAAGTATATCCCTGCCCTGGCAGTGAAGTAAGTTCCTTGTTTGTTCCATTTCAAAATTCCTGGTTCTGTTCTCTTGGAGGAATACCCTTACACACTGTGTTCCATTTATTTCTAAATTTTCCTCTGGAAGGTTCTTCCTGTCCATTATTTCTAAAGACCACATTTAGGTCTTTAGAAAGACATCACTACATACCAATTTATATTGGCATTCAGGAATTTCCTTTTCAACTATTTCCCTAGTACCAGTGAGCATATGGTCTAGTTTCCAAGATATTAGAAACAATATTTTCCCAAATACTTTTTAACAACATTCCAACTTTTCATCCAGGAATATGTGTGTCTTCCCTGTCCACCTCCTGTCAATTTAGCCAATAAATACTACATTTTTCAATATGTGTTATGTCACAACCTCACTTTCAGGTGCCAAATTTTGTGGTAGTTGATATAGTTCAGCTATTTATAATAAAGACTCAAAAGAACTTAAATAAGACAGAAGTGTATTTCTTTCTTAATAACAATCTGGATATGAGCTGTCCAGGGCTACTAAAACAGTTCTACTTTACAAGAGCACCCAGGCACTAAGGATCTTTCTAGACTGTTGTTTTACCTTTCCTAGTGGGTTGTCTTTCCCACATAGTGTAAGCTGGCTCAATATTGTAAACACATTTCAGAAAAGAGCATGGACAAGGAAGAAAAAAAAGAAAGATATGTTCCTTTAACATAACTGAGAAGTGGATCCTACTATTCCCTCTCACAGACATCAGTTGCCAAAATTTAGTAACAAAGCCATAAGTACCTACTTCTGGGATGTTGGGGAATGAAATTTTTGGCTAGGAAGTCATATGTTCACCCTAGAATTCTATTATGAAGGAAGAAGAAGAGAATTTAATTTGGATGGAAAATATCAGTCTTTTTCACAAGTTCATTTGTTTTTTTTAAAAAAAACCTTAAAATGGTTGGGGCGCTTGGGTGGCTCAGTGGGTTAAAGCCTCTGCCTTCGGCTCAGGTAATGATCTCAGGATCCTGGAATCAAGGCCCGCATTGGACTCCCTGCTCTGCAGAGAGCCTGCTTCCTCCTCTCTCTCTGCCTGCCTCTCAGCCTACTTGTGATCTCTCTCTCTGTCAAATAAATAAAATCTTAAAAAAAAACCAAAAACCTTAAAATGGAACACTTAGTTTTATTTCCTCCGGTCAAGTTTTATTTCCTCTAATTAAAAAGTATATATAGAGAATCCATGACCTTTAGAAATGGAATTTCTAAAAGAAAAATAAGGGGCGCTTGGGTGGTTCAATCGTTAAGCGTCTGCCTTCAGCTCAGGTCATGATCCTAGGGTCCTGAGATGGAGCCCCACATCAGGCTCCCTGCTAGGCGGGAAGCCTGGTACTCCCTCTCCCACTCGCTCTGCTTGTGTTTCCTCTCTTGCTGTGTCCCTTTTTTGCAAAAAAAAAAAAAAAATCTTTAAAAAAAGGAAAAGAAAAAAATAAGAGAAAAATAAAATTGAAAAAAGTTTCAGATTATAGTCTTCTTTGGTTTGCCAATAATTTGTTAGTAGATATTTAAAAAAAATATTTCTGTGAGAAAGAGAGTGATAGAGCACAACCAGGAGAAGCAGCAGAGGGAGAAGCATGCTCCATGCTGAACAGGGAGCCTGATGTGGGGCTCAATTCCAGAAGCCTTGGATCATATCCTGAGCTGAAACGAAGGTAGATGCTTAACATACTGAGCCATGCAGGTGCCCTGGTTAGTAGATACTTGTTTAAGGCTTCTTATATGAACTATTCTTTGAAAAGAGGTCTTCTTTTTTATTACTTTAAAATATGGATTTATTTTTAATTCTTGCTACCAAATATTTGATCTTTTAGCTTAAGGGAAGTTGAATGTTTTTCATGTATTTAAGACACAAACCCCCCCCCACCATTATATGTTGAGTTTTGTCTAGAATGTGCTCAGAATATGAATTATAGCAACTATTTGTAAAGCAAAGGAGAGAGCTGCAGTGAATGAGTTTTTCCTGAATAGCTGACATATTTTTGTGTAACTTCTGATTTTGAAATCTGAAAAATTGTTAATACTCATTACATTGTTAACTAATACTAGGTGATTTAACTTCCAGGAAAGAAAGATAGCTCCCTTTACAGATTTATAAAATTACTCCAGTCAATACTATTTTGTACATTGCCAACAATATTTATCAGCAAGCTAAGATTTTTAAATTGGCTCTCCCCAAAATCAAGTATCTCTTTCATGCATGAACCAAGGTCTTGGTAAAATAATATTTCTTATATGAGAGCTATAACAATGTTTGAGGATTTCTTTGGACTTTGAAGTTAGATCTGAGTTGAGACTCTCAGTTTTACCATTTGCAACTGCACAACCTGGGAAAATAATATACCACTCTAAGGCTTAGTGTTCACATCAATAAAGTTGAAGTAACCATACCACCTATTTTTCAGATTAATTTTATTAAATATGATTATACATAAGATGTATTTATACAGCCGCTAGCATATGGAAACATACAGTATTTAGTTGTAACCCCAATGGGATGTCGCATATACATTTGTGTGGAGGGAAAAAAAAATGCAAACATAATACTGCCTGAAATGAGTTAGACACAAAAGAATACATACTGAATGACTCTTTTATATACAGTAGAAAAACAAGCACAACTAATCAATCAATGGTGTCTGAAGTTAGGACAGAGTTTCCCTTATAGTGGGGTAGTCACTGGCAGGGAGCCTGAGAAAAATTTCTTAATTTTCTGGTAATATGTGATTCTGAGGTGTATGCTGATTAAAATAGTGTGATAAACTTGTAAAAATTCACCAAACTGTATGTAGTCCTATGATGTCTATACCTTTCTATGTATATGTCACACTTCAATCAAAATTTTTCTTTCAAGTCTTTTGACAAAAGAGGGGAACCAATGACTAGAAACCCTTTCAGTCCCTTTTTTTTTAAAAGATTTTATTTTATTTTTTTAAAGATTTTATTTATTTATTTGACAGGAGATAGAGCCAGAGAGCATAAGCTGGGGAATGGCAGAGGAAAGGGAGAAAGCAGGCTTCCTTCTGAGCAGGGAGCCCAACACGTGGCTCCATCCCAGGACTGTGAGATCATGACCTGAACTGAAGGTAGATGCTTAACCAACTCTGCCACCCAGGATCCCAAAGATTTTATTTATTTGAGAGAGAGAGAGCAAGTGAGCATGAGCCCAGGGAGGGGCAGAGGGAAAGAGAGAGGGAGAAGCAGATTCTCCACTGAGCAGGGAGCCCAACCCAGGGCAGGGCTCCATTCCAGGACCCCGAGATCATGACCTAAGTTGCAGGCAGACCTTAACCACTGATCCACTCAGGTGCTCCTGCAATAAAAATTTTATGTAAAGCATCTATTTTTGAAGACTTTGTATTATTCAAAACTCACCTAATCCAAGACTGAGTATCTCCTAGAAATAAATGAAAATAACCATTTGCATTATTTTTTTGAAAATTTGGTTCATAAAACAAGATTTTGTTAATATTTTATTTTATTTTAAACTAGCAAAATCTGAATTAACATAAAATGCACATTATTATAATTATTAAAATTTCAGTAATAGCTAAAAAAGATTGCATTCTACCCTCTGTTTAGTATTCTAAGTATTCCTGGTACCTAACAGAATATTTGGTAAATACTCAATCAATATATACTGAAGGGCTGATTTTTGAAAGGTGGTTGCATTCTTGTATTTAGAAGGGTGCTGTTCCACAAAGCATTGTAACATGTAGAAAAGAGAATATATGAGGATGCTACACCCAATAGGCAGTTAACTCTTTACAGTTTAAATTTTCTTATATATAAGGACTGATACAAATAAAAGCTGATTTTCCAGAGTATTTATCATGTGTACGGTCACTGATGTATGAAGTTTAAAAATGTTTTTGCTTTTAATTCTCACTCTGAATCTGTAAGAGGTATTAAATATTCCCATTTTTGAGATAATGAAACTAAGGCATCAAGAGGCTAAGGAACTTGACCAAGAACAGCACTAGGAAGAAGAGTAGAATTTGAAACTAAGTGAAAGACCCTTCCCCTAGAAGGTAGATAGGATAACTAACCGCTTTTTTTTTGCTTTTCTGTAAACCGCTGGCTTTTAGGTATAAATTAGGTTATTAATCGGGTTATTAGTCGCATATTAATTGCTCTTTTGCTTTACTGTCACTGCTTGGCTTATAGAAATAATAGAGACGCCATGATGGCTTTCCTACCTTCCCCCTTCTTGTTCCCCTCTCTTGCGCGAGCGGGCCCTCAGAACCAATCAGCTTGTTCCCCCTTCCCGCCTCTCACTTCGCGCGCGCGGGTACTCAAAACCAATCAGCAAACTCCAAGTATGCCTTTTTCAAAGTTCAAATTGTCAACCAATCAGTTGCGCCCCACCCAAAACTTGTTTGTGCCTTCCTATATAAGACCCTGTTTCTCTCCGGTCGGTGTGCTCGGTTAGCTGGAGCTGCCGACCACCCGCCGGTACCTGCGTGGAAATAAACCTCTTGCTGTTTGCATCCAGTGGCAGTGTTAAATTCTTGGGTAAGGGGATCCGCAGGTCTTTCATTTGGAGGTCCCACCGAGATCTTCGGACTCCGGCCCAAGGATCTAACTGACTCCCACCGGGAGGTAAGCTGGCCAGCATTTAAACTTTAATAACTGTGTTCCTGTCTCCTGTCTCGTGTTCTCGTTTATAGGCCTCTGTTTTGCCTATGCTTCGGTAGCATAGGACTGTACAACAGCGTGCGTTGTTGCTCTGTATTCTGTAGGCAGCTTGAGAAGGAGTTGACGAACTCGGACTTCTCCCCTGCCACCCTGGGGGACGCCCCAGGGATCAGAGGGGCCCGTTTTTTCGGGGCCCCACAGGTATCCGAGGGATATATCCGTCTGTCCGTTCCAGAGGGCCCCTCGGCCTCCGGACGGAATCTGTCCACCGCAGGGAGATCTCGAGGCTCCTCTGGGCCGGTGGAAACCATTCTTTCGGTGATATACCGAAACCGCGCAGCGACTTTTTTGTTAATTGTTTTGTGTGTTCTACTCGTTGTCCTTGCTGTTTTCTTTGATTCTAAAATGGGGCAAACGCTAACAACTCCTTTAAGCCTCACTCTAGGTCACTGGAAAGATGTACAAACCCGAGCCAACAACCTATCGGTGGAAATCAGAAGAAGGAAATGGCAAACTCTCTGCACCTCCGAATGGCCCACTTTCAAAGTTAAGTGGCCTGCAGAGGGAACCTTTAATATTAATATTATCTTACAGGTCAAGGAACGAATCTTCGATCAGGGACCTCAAGGTCATCCGGACCAAGCACCTTACATCGTGGTCTGGGAAAGCTTAGTCAAAGAGCCCCCTCCGTGGGTCTCTCCTTTTGTTCCCCCTTGCCCTCCCTTAAACCCTACTCCTCACCCAGTTCCCACCGCTCCACCGGCGCCGGCTCCACACCCCCCACCAACTCCTACTGACCCCTCAAAACCCCCCACCTCTTCCAACCTATATCCTGTAGTCCCTACTGACCCTCCCTCTTCTGATAACGCCTCCTCTCTGCGACGCCCCAGGCAATTGCAGGTCCTCCCTCCTGAGGAATCTCCCCTGATAGATCTCCTGACAGAGGAACCCCCCCCTTACCAGCCTCAGATCCGCCAAGACCCCGACCTTCCGCCGTCGCCTGAAGACCCACCCACAGATTCTCCTACGGTCTCTCCTATCGCGGGGCGGGTAAGGGGCCGTCAGAGACCGGAGCAGAAAGAGACATCCCGACTCCTGCCCCTCCGTCAAGGCAGAGAGCCCGGAAGTCTCCAGTATTGGCCTTTCTCTGCCTCTGATCTTTACAACTGGAAGTCTCATAATCCTTCTTTCTCCCAGGACCCAGTCGCCCTAACTGCACTTATCGAGTCTATTCTAGTGACCCATCAGCCCACTTGGGATGATTGTCAGCAACTCCTCCAGGCCCTCCTCACCACTGAAGAAAGGCAGAAAGTCTTCCTTGAGGCGCGGAAAAATGTTTTAGGCGAGGACGGAAGACCCACCCAACTCCCTAATGTCATCGATGCCACCTTTCCCTTGACCCGGCCCGACTGGGACTTTAATACGGCTGCAGGTAGGACCCACCTACGTCTTTATCGCCAGTTACTCATAGCAGGCCTCCATAATGCGGGGCGTCGCCCCACCAATTTGGCTCAGGTCAGGCAGGTGACTCAGGGAAAGGAGGAATCTCCAACCGCCTTCCTAGAAAGGCTTAAGGAAGCTTACCGTAGGTATACGCCTTTTGACCCAGATAGTAACGAACAGAGAGGAAATGTCTCCATGGCATTCATTTGGCAGTCGGCTCCAGATATTAGGAATAAGCTACAGCGTTTGGAGAATCTACAAGATTTTACCTTGCAGGATTTATTAAAAGAGGCAGAAAAGATTTTTAATAAGAGAGAAACTCAGGAGGAAAAAGAAGAACGACTTAGGAAGTTGCAGGAGGAAAAAGAGGAAAGACTGAGGAAGGAAGCTGAGGAAAAGGAAGAAAAGCGAGAGCGTAAACGAAACAAGGAACTTAGTAAAATCTTGGCCACCGTAGTGCAAGGCAGCCAGGGCTTAGAAATAGGAAAGTCAGACAGGGAGAAAGACATAAGGAGGTTTCGAGTAGAGCGCGATCAGTGTGCCTATTGCAAGGAAAAAGGGCATTGGGTAAAGGACTGCCCAAAGAGACCCAAGAAGAATGGTCAGCAAATGGCCCGACTCATGGCCCTGGATGAGGACTAGGGATGTCAGGGTCAGGAGCCCCCCCCTGAACCCAGGGTAACCCTAACCGTTGGGGGGCAGCCAATTACCTTCCTAGTGGACACAGGAGCTCAACACTCTGTTTTAACCAAGAACCCGGGGCCACTCAGTAACCGGTTGGCCTGGGTTCAAGGAGCCACCGGAGGAAAACAATACCGTTGGACTACGGACAGGAAAGTACACCTGGCCTCAGGTAAGGTCTCTCATTCGTTTCTTCATGTTCCCGATTGTCCCTACCCACTTCTGGGAAGAGACTTATTAACCAAACTCAAGGCTCAAATTCACTTTGAACCACAAGGGGCCACCGTAACTGGCCCCAGAGGGGCTCCCCTACAAGTCCTTACCTTACAATTGGAAGAAGAATATAGGCTGCATGAGGAGCCCCCCCAACCTCAGAGAGACATAAAATCCTGGCTCGAGTCTTATCCAAATGCCTGGGCGGAAACAGGAGGAATGGGACTAGCTATCCAGCAACCCCCCATTCACGTACAGTTAAAGGCAACCGCTGTTCCTGTCAATGTTAAGCAGTATCCCATGTCCAATGAAGCCTACCAGGGCATCAAGCCACACATACGGCGGTTACTAGACCAGGGCATTATAGCCCCTTGCCGGTCTCCTTGGAATACTCCCCTGTTACCCGTCAAGAAACTTGGCACCAATGATTACCGGCCAGTTCAGGACCTCAGGGAGATCAATAAGAGGGTAGAGGACATCCACCCTACGGTGCCCAACCCTTACAACTTACTTAGCACCCTGCCTCCAACTCATTCCTGGTATACCGTCTTGGACCTCAAAGATGCTTTCTTCTGTTTAAGACTAAGTCCTCAGAGCCAGCCTCTCTTCGCTTTTGAATGGAGGGATCCGGACTTAGGGATATCAGGTCAATTAACCTGGACTCGGTTACCACAGGGATTTAAAAACAGCCCAACGCTGTTCGACGAGGCTCTTCACCAAGACTTAGCCGACTTTCGGGTAAGGCACCCCTCCTTGGTCCTGCTTCAATACGTTGATGACATCCTACTAGCGGCCACCAATGAAGAGGATTGCCGGACAGNAGCCCTTCTTTCAAGGCTGGAATCCCAGGTATCCTCCACAGGACACGTCTCTCTCTCTCTCTCTCTCTCTTTTTTTTAAGATTTATTTATTCATTTGACAGAGAGATCACAAGTAGTCAGAGAGGCAGGCAGGGAGAGAGGAGGAAGCAGGCTCCCCGCTGAGCAGAGCCCGATGCAGGACTCATCCTAGGACCCTGAGACCATGACCTGAGCCGAAGGCAGAGGCTTTAACCCACTGAGCCACCCAGGCGCCCTGACCCGTCTCTTTATGCACCTTGCTGCTCTTCACTCTGCTCCTTCTCCCGGGAAGTCACCGCCCACTGGGCCCCAGCAGCCCCTGCACCGACTGTCCGTTTGTACCCACGCGTGGTCCTGCACACCCTCGGCCTGGGCTTGGGAGCATGCGTGCTGGGCATCCCCAGCTCTCCCAAGAGTCTCGAGATTCTATAGTCTGGTGCTTCTAGGGAAGGGCGATGGTTGGGCCCACCATGTTCTTCTCTGAGGCGCTCCACACCCCTGCGGCCGGCCTTACTGCAAGGTAAGGAGGCTCGAATGAGCTCACTGTTCTGTGTGCCTAATTATTTAAAAATAACTTTGTTTCATATTGGGACAAAAAGGTTTTTTTGGTTGCACTTTAAAGAACCTTCTCAGCAAAAAACAAAACAAACAAAAAAAACAGTAAACACTGCTTTAAAAGTAAGTTTTTTCCTCACTGTTCTCCTCTGCTTTTGAAACTAAAACAGCTACAAGTGGGGCGCCTGGGTGGCTCAGTGGGTTAAGTCTCTGCCTTCAGCTGAGGTCATGGTCTCAGCGTCCTGGGTTCGAGTCCCGCATCCCACACTCCGCTCCGCGGGGAGCCTGCTTCCTCCTCTCTCTCTCTGCCTGCCTCTTTGCCTACTTGTGATCTCTCTCTCTCTCTCTGTCAAATAAATAAATAAAATCTTAAAAAAATAAAACAGCTACAAGTATATTCTTCCTTTCTTTACTGGCAAGGAACTTGAAACTGGAAACTTTAGTTACACAAGGTCTAGATCTTTAAAATTAGAAAGCCATGGTTGGAATCTAGGGCTTTTATCTCCATAGTTCATGCAGGCTGTGCATCTGTGGCATGTAAACCGCCATAGCCATTTCCTGAGTGCATGACAGACATTGCTAATCAATTTCAATACCCTTTTGCTCTTTGCTTCCATGTCATCCCAGAATCCTTTTCTACCCAGCACTTTAAGAAGCCATTACCAATCAATTGGCATTGGGTACAACTTAAAACCTGTTTTCCTTCCCTGGTCCTTGCAGTTTCCACTAGGGCAGGATGCCTTTTGAGAAATGATTAAGTAGTGGCTACTTCCCTGATGCTCTGAGGTTTAAAAATATGAAAACCCAGACTGTCATGTAGCTGATTAATATTTTCAAAGTCTTACGTGAATAAATTTTAAATAGATTCTGTTCAGTGTATCAACTACTCTCTGGAAACATTTTCATCTTTGGAAAGCTGCTTCGGGACAGTTCATTAACATGACACAATAAATTAGTGATTTTGCAAACTAAGTAGTACTTTAAAACGTTTAAGTGCTCTAAAATAATGCAGACTCCCGAAGTGCTCTCAGGGAGCGGGTTATGCGTCAGTAGACTCAAGGAAGGGATTGAAAAAACTGTTCATTTAAGGCTCTATCAGGATGTGGTTAGGAAACAAACAGTGCCCAAGGAAAAGCTCTCTCAGTTTGAGTGGGTTGGTGGGGTGGATGAGGTCCTGAACTTACATATTCTGGTTTCGGCAGCTGTGCCCCTTAATGGTGCCAGCCATGGTGGAACTAACTGGGCTTGAGAGATCTGGTACAAGCGGTACCTAGTGGCACATTCTGCATGATGGGGGGGGGGTATGATTTAAGTATTTGAATAGTTTATTACTTTCACTGAAACATCCTTTTCTTTATGGGTCATAATTATGTTTCAGCTAGAACTGAGGTGTGAATTGTTTCCAACTTTTTGTTTTCCTGTGCCCCTCAGCTATGCTCTACTTTAGTCACATTGATAGTGGAAGGGCATCAAAAGAGGAGGCTAAACAATGGCCTCAAATAAGTGATTGCATATCCGTCTAGAATCTGGGTACTCTTTCAGACTAAATTATCTGTAGGAAGAAATTGACTTAACTGTAATTTAAGAATTCCAAGATTTCTACTTATATCGAGGTAGAAATAAACATCCTTTTCTTATTCTTGTCCAGTTGAAGTGATTAGAGATTCCAGGAAGTTCAATTTAAACATTAAAAGAAATCTCTGAGGTGGCAAATACAATTTTTGAGTTACATCCATCTAATTTTTGTTTCTTTGCATCCTTTCAGTTATTCTTTTTTTTTTTTAAAGATTTTATTTATTTATTTCACAGAGGGAGAGAGATCACAAGGAGGCAGAGAGGCAGGCAGAGAGAGAGAGGGGGAAGCAGGCTCCCCGCTGAGCAGGGGAGCCTGATGTGGGCCTCAATCCCAGGATCCTGAGATCATGACCTGAGCTGAAAGCAGAGGCTTTAACCCACTGAGCCACCCAGGTGCCCTCAGTTATTCTTTTTATGAAATTTTGCATTGCCTCAGTTGTTTGAATGAGAAGTCAGGTGTGTGTAAATTAAGCATACTTTGCCTGAATAAAATGTATAACAAGGCATCTAAGTGCCAGCTTTGCCTCACACAAATGAAAAAATTTGGGCAGCTCAACAAAGCCTTCTGTCAAATCCATGTGTTTCATAGTAGAGATTCTTGATGTGACTGAATATTGGGCTGCTTCTGTTTGTTTGGTGGTTTCCTCTTTGTAATCTTTAATGAAATGTTACTTGAAGTTTATGGGATTTTTCTCTCTTTTTAAAAATTCTTAATAAAATTATATGACAAGAAATACAAAAGCAACAAGGGAGAAATGTGACTAGTACAAATGGTAAAGCAGAATGCAACACTTAGAATTTCTGACAGTTGTCTTTGTGACTATCAGCAGAATACAGCTGGACATCTTTAGAATGTGCATAGAACTCACTGTTGAATTAATGAAAATCATTTTCAAATGATTGTCATGCAAGACCAGAATAAACGGTTTCTTCAACTCCCCATGACACTGTAAAGCTTAGATTTTCCTTCAGGCGTTCAGGAAATTGTCTGGTGAGGGGATGCCAGTGATCCGTCCAGAAGAGACTAGTTCCTAACAATACTGCATATTTTGAGGATAGCAAAAACTATGTATGACTAAGAACAAATGTTTGCATTTGTTTGATGTCTCATATCCTTTGTCTTTACTAGTTTTCTTTTTCTTCACAGGTCTGCCTCTTTGCCTTCAGATACCAGAGAAATGAATGTGTTCTCTGCACAGGTGAATCATGTAAGTTCTGTATAAACTGTGGTCTTAACTAGGGGTCAGTCTGTGTTCTTCTACATGCAAATAATCTACCTCTTGGTACTGTCCACCATACTAGTCAAACTGACAAATATTTCTGGCTTCTTTTGTCAAACATGGGCTGCAAATATTTGGAGCTCTCCTTTTTTTAATTTGACCAGTAAAATAATTTTGTCCTTTTGTCCAGAAAATGAACATAGTTTCCTAGAGGCTTAGACATACACAAGTACACAAAAGCCTAAATAAGGGCCAGATGTAAAGTAGCAATATCATCAAACTCACACCTGCACCCATTAGTTCATAACTGCACACATTGTCTCATTTCTGCTACAAAAGTAAGTCAGGAATTGGTAATCTTTAGATAGTCACAGCAATGCCATTCTTCCCATTTGAATGTGCTTGCTATTCATAAGCTATGGGACAACCAAACACTTTGTAATCCCAGAAATCAACTAATACTGAATTTAAGATAGACCCCAGATGACTTTTCATCATCTCTAGAAAGAACACAAAGGTCTTAGATTTATTAAGCACTGACCTCAGTAATTTCCTTCTTGTTTTATTTTATTCTAACAGTAACCATAGGAAATAAATATTATCCTGTCTTTTCCCAGTAAGGAAGAGGAAAATAACCAAGTAGGTAGAAACATCTGTATGTGAGTGCAGGTTTGTCTGATTTCAAAGCATACTCTTGTCTGTAGCACTTGGTATGGAGGGTAGGGAGTGTTCTAATTTATCTGATGTACTCTTTTAAATATACTACTTTATTAAATAAGTTAAATCTTTGTGTTCAGAAATGACTGCTACTAGGACCTGTTGTTAATATTTGATAATTTGTTAATTACTTTGATCTAAAATAGTCTGGAAAATCTATATATATGAACAAATACACTTGAGTGCTAAGTATGTGATTTCTCCCTAGGAAGATATGGCAAGAAACAACCAAAATAAAATAGATGACCAGTAACTTAATTCCAAGACATCCATCCCAAGGAAAGTATTCAAAGGAAAAAGAAAAAGCCTTTCAGAGGTATAAATTACAAATTTTTCTTCTTTTTTTCTTGTAATGCCGGGGATGGGGCAAGGGAGGAAAAAAACATATTATCTGGCAATAGAAGATTGATCATGTAAGTAACTCTCCATCAACTTAATACAATATTTTCAGTTATTAAAATATGAAAGTTGTGGTATGAGGTAATATTTAAAATTATATGTGAATTTGGGCAAAGAAGGTCTTAAAGATTATCAATATAATCTTTATATAAGCAATAAAACAGTGAATGTATTACAGTGGCACACAGTGGCAGGGTAAATTTTTTGCTTTAAACTTTCTCCTTTTGAGGATGTAGACAAAGGGGAACCCTCTTACACTGTTGGTGGGAATGCAAGTTGGTGCAGCCACTTTGGAGAACAGTGTGGAAGTTCCTCAAAAAATTAAAAATAGAGCTACCCTATGACCCGGCAATTGCTCTACTGGGTATTTACCCCAAAGATACAGATGTAGTGAAAAGAAGAGCCATTTTCACCCCAATGTTCATAGTAGCAATGGCCACAATAACCAAACTGTGGAAAGAGCCCAGATGCCCTTCAATAGACGAATGGATAAAAAAGATGTGGTCCTTTTATACAATGAGATATTACTCAGCTATCAGAAATGATGAATACAGAACTTTTGCATCAACATGGATGGGTCTGGAGGAGATTATGCTGAGCGAAATAAGTCAAGCAGAAAAAGTCAATTATCATATGGTTTCACTTACTTGTGGAACATAAGGAATAGCATGGAGGATATTAGGAGAAGGAAGGGAAAAAGAAGGGGAGAAATCAGAGGGGGAGAAGAACCTCGAGAGACTGTGGACTCCGAAAAATGAACTGAGGTTTTTGGGGGGAATGGGTTGGCCCTATGATGGGTATTACGGAGGGCACGTATTGCATGGAGCACTGGGTGTTATACATAAACAATGAATCTTGGAACACTACATCAAAAACATAACGATGTACTGTATGGTGACTAACATATCATAATAATAATCATTAAATAATAATAATTAAAAAGCATAAAAAAATAAACTTTCTCCTTTTAAGTGTCATCAAAAAGGTTTAAGGTATTGTTTGAAAAAAAAGTTATTGGCATCTAGCTTTCCATATTGCAAATATCATGTGCAAAATTTAATATGATTTTGGATGTGGTTATAGTATACATTTATTTCATGTTGCCCTGAATAAGTAAGATATTCTATACAACATGGGAGAATTAGAGGCAATGTCTCTTCTATACCCTACTTGCCATCTTGGAGGGAAATAACTGAAAACTTTGCAAAGGTAGTTAAATGGTTAGATCACTTGCCAAAGTGATCCACCTCGCAAACTTCAAGGAACAAATATACGTATCCAAATAAAAACAGTATTATATAAAAAAAACCTTGGTATATAAAAAAGAACACTAAGAAGAATTTAGGGAAAGGGCACATGGGTGGCTCTGTCGGTTAAGTGTCTGCCTTCTGCTCAGGTCATGATCTCAGGGTCCTGGGATGGAGCCCCGCACCAGGTGCTTCTCCCTCTCCTTCTGCCTGTTACTTCCCCTGCTTGTCTAAGAACACTTGAATAGTGTTCTCTATTATGTAAAACTTTGGTATAAATCAAACTTATTATGTTTTAGATTCACTTATTTTAGACAGAGAAAAAAAGAAAAAGCAGGGGGGAGGGACAAAAGGAGAGGGAGAGAATCCAAGTAGACTCCCTGCTGAGTGCAGAGCCCTGAGCAGGACTCCAGCTCAGGACCCTGAGATCGTGACCTGAGCTGAAATCAAGAGTTGGATGCTTAGCCCACTGAACAACCAGGTGCCCAAATCAAACTAATTTTTTTAAATCTGTCTTAAGTGAGGCTTTTCCCTTGTTCCTATATAAATATATAGGAGAGATATATAGATATATAAAAGCAGTTATTAATATATTCTCCATATGATCAGATACATAAAATCCCAAAAGACTCACTAAAATATCCCAGAAATAAATGTATAGCTGAATTCATTATAAAAGATGCTGAATTTTCCAAGTTGAGGGGGTACCCAGCAACTTCCCTAAATTCTTTTATTTTATTTTCTCTAAGGTTTTATTTATTTATTTGACAGAGAGAGAAAAAGGACAAGCAGGGGAAGCCACCGGCAGAGGGAGAGGGAGAAGCACCTGGTGCAGGGCTCCATCCCAGGACCCTGATACCATGACCTGAGCAGATGACAGACACTTAATGGACAGAGCCGCCCATGTGCCCTTTCCCTAAATTCTTCTTAGCGTTCTTCTTCTGTATCAGTGTTAGATCTGAAAACTTAGAACTTTAAAATTGGCACTCATTCCTGCACTCAAATATGGCAAATGTGCACATATTTCCCCATGATAGCTCATGAGTTTATATCATCAATGCAGTTCAATTCTTTCTGAACTTTTCTCTACTATCTACGCTGGTAGTCACTGATCTCAGGAACAGCAAGAAGGTTTTAAAAGATAATCCCTAGGCCCATATAGCAGGTTTTCTGAAACGTCAAGAAAACCAATTCTTTCAAATTTTAAAAATATAGATCTTGGAGACCTAGTCAGGTACTTAGGTGCTTATAAATAACAGCTTCCAGAAATTATTTTTGGGGTTTTCTCCAACCCTGGGATATCAGTACTTTCTGTGAATCTGATATCTGGGGAGAGGTCTTCAATCTATATTTTTTCAGGGATTTTCTAAAATCAAAGAGCATACTATTGGGGAGAAAATTCCTGGAAAGATTTTGTATTTCCATGGCCTGCTTAAAATTGACCACTGAACCTTAGACACAGTGATTCACAACCTCACTGACAATTCAGACACAGGCCCTGGGGAGCCCCAAAATGGTTTCCTTCTCTAATTCCCTCTGTTTTTAATCCATTTACCTTGTCTCAGCATACTTAAGAAGTTCTGCATCACAAGAACTACTTCTTTTGCATCTTGCATGATTCTGCTTAAAAGTCAACTCCACAGGGGCACCTGGTTGGCTCAGTTGGTTAAGCGTCTGCCTTCAGCTCAGGTCATGATCTCAGGGCCCTGGGATCAAGTCCCACATTGGGCTCCTTGCTCACCCTTCGCACCTCCCCCCTGGTCATGTGTGTGCTCTCTCTCTCTCTCTGACAAATAAATAAATAAAATCTTAAAAAAAAAAGTCAATTCAATAAAAAAGTATCATCCGATTAGAGTTTGATGACAGTGACCAAGAAATGCATGTCATTACCGCAGCACCTGTCCTGAATTAGATAGAATGTGAGTTCAAAAACCCAAGAAACCTTCAGTCTATGGTTTCTTATTTAAAATACACTAATTGGGCGCCTGGGTGGCTCAGTGGGTTAATGCCTCTGCTTTCGGCTCAGGTCATGATCTCAGGGTCCTGGGATTGAGGCCCGCATCGGGCTCCTTGCTCAGCGGGGAGCCTGCTTCCCCCTCTCTCTCTCTGCCTGCCTCTCTGCCTCCTTGTGATCTCTCTCCTTCTGTGAAATAAATAAATAAAATCTTTAAAAAAATAATAAAAAAATAAAATACACTAATTAATGGGGTGCCTGGGTGGCTCAGTCAGTTAAGTATCTGCCTTCAGCTCAGGTCATGATCCCAGGGTCCTGGGATGGAGTCCTACATCAGGCTCCCTGCTCAGCGGGGAGCCTGCTTCTCTCTTCTTTTGCCTCTCCCCCAGCTTGTGCTCTCTAGCCCATTCTCTCTCAAATAAAGTAAATAAAACTTTTTAAAAATACACTAATTGTTATTAATGCTGTTTATAACTGGCTATCTCAGTTTATTCTATTACAATGCATGTAAAGCCATGGTCATATTTTGGATGCCTATTTGGGCCATCTAGCTGTCCAAACTGACCACCCTTAACTAGATTTTGCAAATATTGTTAATTGAAGCTTGTTGAATACGAATGAATAAAAAAATGTAAGCCCAACTTAATACTGATATTGAGAAAATTTAATTAAAGAGTACTATTATTAATCTGAATTTTTCACTTCTATATTTTGTATATTCGCTGAAAATAGGAAACATGCATTCTTGTTTAATCTCATGAATCACAGCATATCACAACATAGTATCATTTTTTTTTTTTTAAGACAGCTCCATGCCCTTCATGGAACCCAGTGTGGGGCTTGAACTCATGACCTTGAAATCAAGGCCTGGGCTGAGATTAAGAGTCAGATTCTTAACCAACCGAGCAACCCAGGTGTCCATAGTATCATTCTTTTGTTAAAAGTGGAACAAATGGGGCACCTGTGTGGCTAGGTCTGTTAAACATCTGCTTTCAGCTCAGGTCATGATCCCAGGATCCTGGGATCAAGTTCTGCATCAGGCTCCCTGCTCTGCGAGGAGTCTGCTTGTCCCGCTCCCTCTGCCGCTCTCCCCTGCTCATTCTCTTTGTCCACCCCCCCCCGCCAAGTAAATAAGTTCTTTAAAAAAAAAGTGGAACAAATATGTTCATAAGGATGAATCATGACTTTACTACAAAAACCCTCTAACTCTGCCTTTACCATATGCCTGTGTCATTGTGGAATATTTTGTGATGGTTTTGGAGTTGAGATCTTTATAACCAAAGAGTCTCAATAAGACACTCATACAGTGGGCCATTTATATATCACAGCATTGTGAACATGAATTGGCTAGAAAATGTATGAGCACAGCATGAACTATATGTTTACTTGTTCTTTCTTATGTATCCTTGAGACTCCACCAAGATTGTGATATACTGAAATGTTAATAATACATACACACACAAAAAAACAAGGAAATAGCTCCTATGCAACTAGAAATTAAAAAAGAAATACCCGGGGCACCTGGGTGGCTCAGTGGGTTGAGCCTCTGCCTTCGGCTCAGGTCATGATCTCAGGGTCCTGAATCGAGCCCCGCATCTGGCTCTCTGCTCGGCGGGGAGCCTGCTTCCCCCTCTCCCTCTGCCTGCTTCTCTGCCTACTTGTGATCTCTCTCTTTCTGTCAAATAAGTGAATAAATCTTAAAAAAAAAAAAAGAAATACCATATATAGTTGATCCTAATTATTCATATATTCTGTATTTTTGAATTTACTTATGCATTAAAATTTATTGGTACACCAGTCATAACACCAGTACTTCTGGTGCTTTTTAAGTCCTTCATGGACATTCACAGAACAGTGAGAAATTCAAGTTGCCCAAGGCATACTTGGGCATACATCAGCTACGTCAAACAAAGTGACAGTGTCTTCTTGCTTCAGCTCTTGTACCATAAACGAGTGACTTTTTCACAGCCATGGGTTTTTTTGTTTTTCTGTTTTGTTTTCTTTTGTTTTGTTTTGTTTTTTTGCATTTTGTGCTTTTTGTTGATGACTTTGGTACTTAAGATGCCCCCACGTGTAGAGTTAAAGCGTTATCAAGTATTCCTAAGTGCAGGATGGCTTTGATGTGCCTTATGGAGAAAATAATATGTTAGATAAGCTTTGTTCAGGCCTGGATTATAATGTTGTTGGTCACGATTTCAGTGTCAATCAACAGTGTATATTCAAAAATGGGTCTTTAAACAGAAACACACATAAAACAAGGTTCTACACTGATCACTTGAAAAATGTGACCAGAAGCTTATAGGAACCTAATTTTTCATTTCCCTTAGGTACAGTGATTTAGTATTCACTAATTCAATGTTTTTAGTGACTTTATAGAACATAACTATCAGAACTAATGAGAATTAACTGTATATTCATATATAAAAATACATATGCATGTGAATCTATGCACACAGATGTATATATATATGCATGAATATCAACTATATTGTGTCTCTATATGTATTAATCTATCTGTTTACTCCTCAAACCCACTTATTTCCTCCTCACATATGGAATTTGTGATGTCTTTATATAGTATATTTCTTCCATTGTAATAAAATCACTTGTTGATTAGGTATCATTATTTTTTGTATCCTTTGATCCCTAAAACTGTATTGGCATCAAGCTATGACAGTTAAGCTAATATCAAATATTTAATATTTAACCTAATACTAAATCCACATACAAATGGATACAAATATTAAATAGCACATATAATTTTAGAGTCTTGGCAATAAAACAGTTTTAAAATAGGACAAGAACTGTTGTGGAATATCTGTAGGTTCCTAATATTGTTTTTGTACACTGGCCCAATAGGTCAATAAGGCAACAGAAGGACATTAGAATTTTATTTCTCTAGAAGCAGACTGTTATGTATCCTTAGGAGCCACTTAAAATCTCGGCTTTCTGCAAGGTTGTCTTATATTCTAGGATGTCAGATCCAGCTGATACAAAAATAAAGGCAGGCAACCCCACATTTAATCTATAGAGATATCTCTGCTATTACATATTCACTGTGATCTTGAAGCTACCTGTCTTAAGAGCTTGTCATGCAGTTATCATATGATCTCTCTGATATGAGGAACTTGAGGGGCAGGGCAGAGGGTCGTGGGGGGTAGGGAGGGAAAAATAATGAAACAGGATGGGATCGGTAAGGAGACAAACCATAAGAGACTCTTAATCTCACAAAACAAACTGAGGGTTACTGGGGGGTGGGAGGGTAGGGATAGGGTGGATGGGTTATGGACATTGGGGAGGGTTTTTGGTATGGTGAGTGCTGTGAAAGGTGTAAACCTGATGATTCACAGGCCTGTACCCCTGGGGTAAATAATAAAAAAAAATTAAAAAAAAAGAGAACTTGTCATGGTCACCCTCTTTTTATTTTTATTTATTTTTTTAATTGGGTAAAGCATTCCTCTACACTATCCTGTCAACCTCTATCCTGGTATCAGCCAGTTAGCATCTAGTTGTGGATATGTCACATGCACATTTTTACCCCTGTAATATGGGAACTATTTAAGTCTGTAGTTTCATCCTGAGGATAAATAGATAAAACTTGTCTTCTTTTCAAAGTATATGTTATCCTTGGTTCTCCTTGAAGCATGAATTATTTTGTTTATCTTCACAAGAATACAAGGGTTTTAATTGGCATAGCTAAAATTAGGATGGATGATATCATTGCAGTCTCAAAGTAAGTCAACTGGATAAAAGGCATTACAAACTACAAACTAAGCCTTTATATTCCTAAAGTATGCCCTCAGGATACTGGAATTCTTTTTTCATTCTACATAAGATGGTGTTAGAAAATCATTAAAGTCTACAGTGTGTATCTGTTAGGATTTACTGAAGGCAAATTCCAATGCACTCATTGATTTTGGAAAAATCACATCATAGACTAGGAATCTGGTCATAGTACTTTGTGGAAACTCATCTTTCAGAGTCAGAAGCATAGCTCACATCACAAATGAAGAGTGTGGTCAGGAACCATAGGAGACTACGTTGAGGCACAAAGTCAATCCTTTTTTTGTTGTTTCCATTAGCAGTCCAGAAATAGTCATCTTCTTGTGGATGATAGTCAACATGTGCCTGCTGCTGTGCTACACTGACCTTTATTTACGTATCTTTATCCAATGGCTAGATATCCAATAGGCAATGGAAAGTCTGATTTCCCAATTTACTTATTAGTATGACCCAGAATGGGAGCAGGTGAACCCCATAAATCTTTAAAGACAGGGATTGTAGATAAAAATGCTCTCATAAGAGACTCCTAATCTCACAAAACAAACTGAGGGTTACTGAGGGGTGAGAGGGTAGGGACAGGGTGGATGGGTTATGGACATTGGGGAGGGTTTATGCTTTGGCGAATGCTGTGAAAGATGTAAGCCTGATGATTCACAGACCTGTGCCCCTGGGGCAAATAATAATAATAATAATAATAATAATAATAATAATAATAATAATAATAATAATAATTTTTAAAAAATGCTCTCACTGGGCCAGATTGTGGTTCTTCTTCATCCCAGGTTATTGAACATGATGAGGTGGCTGTAAGATAGCAAATAGGTGGCAAGAATGAAAGCTCCATTCTGTATTTTGAAATATTTTAATTTTTGTCCTGTTTTGAGAAAGAAGGATAAACTTGACTCTCAAAT
Source organism: Ailurus styani (assembly GCA_002007465.1). Classification (NCBI taxonomy): domain Eukaryota; kingdom Metazoa; phylum Chordata; class Mammalia; order Carnivora; family Ailuridae; genus Ailurus; species Ailurus styani. The sequence goes on from LNAC01000095.1 coordinate 3,143,855, forward strand.
TCATCGCGTTTTTTATTTCTTTGTTAAAAAGCTCTTTTTCGGGCGCCTGGGTGGCTCAGTGGGTTAAAGCCTCTGCTTTCGGCTCAGGTCATGATCTCAGGGTCCTGGGATCAAGGCCCGCATCGGGCTCCCTGCTCAGCGGGGAGCCTGCTTCCCCCCGCCACCCGCCTGCCTCTCTGCCTCCTTGTGATCTCTCTCCCTCTGTGAAATAAATAAATAAAATCTTTAAAAAAAATTAAAAAAAAATAAAAAGCTCTTTTTCCACATATACTTGGATACTGGTTTCCCTTCACACAGAGATACTATGCTATAAATGAAACTGGAAACAGCTTTTCCCATATTCTTTCCCATCTTTGTAAATCAATCTTCAAAGGAGAGATTTACTTTTCTTCCATTTTCTAAAGGATAACAAAGACCAATAAATGGCAAAGACCAATAAATAAAGTACTCTGAGCTACACAGATATGTTCCTCATTTTAGCACAAATTTTTAAGGTTAGATAACTGATTCTCAGCAAGGAATGACCACTGAACTTTCTTAGAAAGACTAAATTCATTGTATAATGAGTGATCTTTGTGATCTGATAGTGGCACTACCATTCGGATAGAGTAACTAAAGTGAGAGATTAACAAACATCTTTGTGCCCCAATATCACAATATTTCAGGACTAGAAAATCATGTACATTTAGTATGCTCTCATTTTACAGGCAATGGAAGGCAGTATACTGTAATGGCTAAGAGCAATGTTTCTGGACTCAGAACTAGCATCAAATCAGATCTGCCAATTCTTAGTATCTCTAGACAAAGTATAAATTATTACTAGCATATAGCTTAACATTTATTGGATACGTATCATGTTCAAGCACTATGCTAATAACCTTATATTCATATTCTTAATGAATTCTCACAACTGTATGAGGTGTAGGAATTGTTATTATCCCCAATATGTACATGAGGAGATGAAGCTTGGCAAGTTTGAATAAATTGCTTAAATTGGTAGAAACTCTGGTACTAAAATCATATTGGATTGAGACTAAAGACTATGCCATTACGTGCCACCCTGTCCAGTACTATTTTTCTTAGATGTTCTGAGCCTCAGTTTTCCCAATGGTAATGTGCAACAATATCTCACTCGTGATAAAGAAATAAATATGTGGAAGTACCTGGAAATAGTAAACCCAAACTCTCAGTAATTAAAACTCATTTCTCATATCCAACCCAGTGATTTGTTCTTGTTGCTGTTAAACAGAGTGTGTCACTTGGGCTTCATGTTTATTTCAAGCGGATCAGTGTATATTGATAATGAGTTTTATTTGTTGACAACATATTGCTTCACAACCCTTCTACCTAATCATATTTTTAGGGCACACAAAACTAGTTTAAAACAACCTCATATTACTTAGGAAAATGAGATAATTTGAAATATTTAGAAAGGAAAGAAGAGTCTGCTTCTGTAAATTGGACAAACTGGAATTCAAGAGAATTAGAGTTTCTTGAATAAAATGCGAACAGGAGCTTATTGGATCTGATTTGTCCATCTTATTTTGTGTTCTAAAATTATAACTTAGAATTTTTAGTAGGAATTCTCTGATGAAAGCTGGGAAATTAAAACATTCTAAAATCTTGTTATGGTAAATTATTTGAGACTCCATAATTATACTCCTCAGCAGTATCCCATAAATAGCTACACTCGGACTTGTTCTTTTACCATATTTCTTTAGATAATGATGCAGGGACTGATGAAGTGGCAAAATGGCCCGATGAGCTCATCGCACTCTGGGTATGGAGGGAGTGAGTGCTGCTTTTGGCATGCTTTGGAGTGGTGTAGTACAAGTCATTTAACATACAACAATGAAATAATATATGAGAAAGTTGTAAAATGCTGTTCAGCTGAGAGTCATTAGGGCTAATGCTAATTCAATTCTTTTTCTTTTGCTCTAAAGTGAAGACTAGGATTGGGAAGTACTTTGTAAACATACAGTGACTTATGGATGTATAATTATAAAGTAATGAATTCTGCATTTTTCATTTTCATTTCCTAAATGTTTTCAGCAAACATTCTTGAGTGCCTAAATGTTTTATCATATGAATATATTTCATTTGTTTGTCAAATTAAACATTTCAGAGTGAATAGGAATCACTGAGTTGTCATCCAGCATTTTCCCCTAACTCTGGAATTATTGTCCTAATACTCACCCTGGCCTAATGCCTCAGTTCTTTCTTAGAATCCTCAGAAAGCAAGGAATTATTGTCACATAACTCACCTCATGCTGTGTCCTGCTTTCTATTGCCAGTTGATTCTCACAAACCTATTTTTTGATTCACATTTAGAAATGGGTAACTAGATAAAGTTGTGGAAAGTATTTTTTAAAGTTACTCTCTCTGAGATTAAAATACAGCAACCATCCAAGTAAAACAGGTTTTTAAATAAATTTTCTGAGCTCGTTGGGACTATTCCCTGATAAGGATCTAAGAATGGAAAGAAATGAAAGGGAAGTCCTCTCATCGACCTTGAATTTCATTTTGTTGCCTTCATATATCAAATAAAAAAATTTAGGAGAATTCTTTGACTGTCCTTTTAAATAGACTATCAGAGTTTCTGAAGGTTTTTTGTTTTGTTTTTTTGGTTTTCTTTGTTGGGGTTTTGTTTGTTTGTTTGCTTTTTTTTTAAGTTTAGCACTAATCTCAGATACTTACCGGCCTTCTTTTTAGAACTTTCTTTTTATTGCCAGCTTTCTAAAGACTTAGAGTTTTGTTTAACTGCTTTGCGTAGTTGTTATTAGCACAGCCCATTAAAGCCCAGTGTTTACCTTCTTGGAGAGACTGAGCAACATGGTTGAAGTGTTCACTTGATCTGAATTGAAAGATTGCAAAGCAATTAGAACATAGTGTATTTAGTTGGGAGTCTGAAGCATCTGTCTAAGCATTCATTCTATACGATGTCATTCGTAACTGAAATTAGAATCATTTAGCCGTAATGCTTTTTTAGGGTCCATTACTGAAATTGTAACACTAATGTCAGTCCGTGAATAAGGCTTTGAAATACAGGATAGGAGAATCTGCTTCCTAATTGGCAAAGTTTCAGGAGACGAAGAACACTGACACATTCAGATCCAGAGACTAAAAATGTAACTTATGTGTAATTTAGCAATCTGCAATCCAAGAAAGTGTGTTTACTGACAATGGACTCATTAGAACTTCTCTCCTACTGCCAAGAGGCACAGGAAAAAAAAATAAAATTTTTCTGGCAGTTCCTGGTGTTGATGGAGGAATCAAAGTGGCCTTCAATGGGCCCCTGGTAAAAGGAGAGCTTTGTTTTGTGTTCCAATAGGCCTGAAAATGGTCATTTTGTAACTCAATAAAGGTGTGTGTTCTAGGAAGTCAGAGGAGTTATTTGTTAATACACTAGGCTCCAACAGAGGAAGTTGGGTTAAATATGTCAGTAGAAAATTTATGATGCATGCAGGAGGCTTCCTGAGTTTAGGTTCCTGAGGGATTCTGTACTAATAGAGAAAAATCAGAAGGAAAAGCTTTTAATGTGAGCCTCGAAATAGGATGACTCCATGAGCTTTAGAATTAATTTGGGATGAATTTTCTCAAAATAAAATTTACTGTTTCCTTTTGAGAATACTTCAAATGATCCAGTTAGTAACTTACTCCACATAAATCCCTCCCCCCCAAAAAAAATGTGTATGTGTATTTATAACCAATTTCATTATTAATATCTCTTGTTAGTTGAATTAGACCAGTACCCTCTGTATTGGAGAAAACTATACATCCTCACTGCTGGGGTAATTATTTCTTTCATATTGCCATAAAACATTACCCTACAATGTTTTCCAAAACCTATCACTGTGTCTTTTAATTCTGGTCTTCTTAATTAAAAGAGTTGATGGTTCAGGAAACCTAGAGAAAAATCTATAACATCATGACATATAGATGGCTTAGATTGCTAAGACATAAGGAATTTCCCTTTGGGTAATAATTTTCACATCTGCAATATTACAAGAAAGCATTGAAATATGTTTTGAATATTTTGCAGAATGGTTAGAAAGTTATTTGTTAAGGATTAAATTTATGAGTAGACTGCAAAGTGAAATTATTGCAAGGTGTAAAGATATTCATACAGTCAATTTCAGCTGAAAATACTAATTTATAATAAGAATTAAAATTATTCATGTATACATTTCCAACACCGAAAAAGTATGTAATTGGTATTTTCAAGCACTTGCTAGTCTATGGATAAAGATAAAGTTAGTTCAGCAGTAACAATTCAGACATCCTCTTCCCTGTGCTCACAAAGAGAGCAGTTGGTAGGAGCTGTAAGCACACTACCGGGTATCCTCTAGGTACTGACATGTGTATCAGGCATCTTTGACATATTTTTAACTCAAGGGCTATCAAGAAGCCAAAGCTGCTACATTTTCTACAGCAAAGACTGCCCCCTCACCTTTATATGTTACCAAATTTGAGGGCTTAAATTCAATGCTGCTTTTACTCTGAATTTTAGTGGAACAGCTTTTTATAAAGATATATATGACTGAAATAATTTAAAATAAACTCATTTTGTTTTTCACTTATCCACTTTAATTCCTAAAGTGGAGAATTTTAGATAGTCTGTCTAAAGCATTTTCAATAATATTAAATACTGTCTATTTCTTCACAAAGTTGTTAAAACCAATTTAAATATATCCTAAAATAATTTGTAAATTCCCTATTTAAACCCCCCCCTTTTTTTTAAATGTTCTTTATACAGCTTCGTACCAGTAAAAGACAACTCTGTCCTTCTAGTCACTTGGGCCAGAATTCTTGGAATTTCCCTTGACTCAAATTTTTCTCTCATATGGCATCCTAAATACCAGAAGCTTCTGATGGCTGTATTCTCCAGATCTAGCCAGAACGTCTTTGCTGTTTCCACTACTAATATTCTGTTCCAGGGCATTGTCACCACATCATGGATTATTGCAGCTATGTTCTCTGCCTCTAAAATCTAGAAGAAAGAGTATTCCTTTTAATATGCAAGTTGAATCTGTCACTACTTTGTTTATAACTCTGCCATAGATTTTCATCTCACTTAGACCAAATGTGACTTTACATGATCCCTTCTCCCCATTCCTCCTCTCCAATGCGTCTTCTACTCTCTTCCTCACTGTCTCCAAAGCACCCATACTGGCCCTCTTACCAGTTCTGTTAGGGACCAAGGCATCTGCTGACATTATGTTGGCATTGAGCCCTCTCTAACCATCCGATATTAATTAGCACACACACGCAACAAATATTCTCTATCCTATTAAGTTGCTTTATTTATTTTTTATTTATTATGTCATTAACCAAGTATTCACTGTGTACCTGTTATGTTCCAGGCACTGTTTTGAGTATTAGGGATATAGTAGTCAACAAAAATAGTAAAAAACTCTGTTCTAATGGAGTCTGGATGCTGGTGGAGTTGCATTTTTTTGCGGCAGTTATCAAAATGTAACTATTTGCTTAGTGGGGTTTTAGCCCGTCAGAACTTAGAATACTGTTTGTCACATGTTAAGCACTATTTTATAATAAATGAATGAATAAATAAATGAATGGATAATAAATGAATGAAAAGGGGTGCCTGCGTGGCTCAGTTGTTAAGCGTCTGTCTTTGACTCATGATTCCAGAGCCCCAGATCAAGCCCTGCATTGGGGTCCCTGCTCAGCAGTAAGCCTGCTTCTCTCTCTCCCACTCCCCCTGCTTGTGTTCCCTCTCTCACTGCCTCTCTCTGTCAAATAAATAAAATCTTCAAAAAAATAAACAGATGAATGAATGAATGAATGAATGAAAGGAGTGATTTAAGCCAAAAATTTGTTCTTTAAAGATTTTGTTTTTTTTGACAGAGAGAGAGAGATCACAAGTAGGCTGAGAGGCAGGCAGGCAGAGAGAGGAGGAAGCAGGCTCCCTGCTGAGCAGAGAGCCGGTTGTGGGACAAGATCCCAGGACCCTGAGATCATGGCCTGAGCTGAAGGCAGAGGCTTTAACCCACTGAGCCACCCAGGTGCCCCGAAAAATGAGTTCTGTCATCACTCTTCCTACAGATCAGAATTGGAAAGAAGGCTCTTTAACTAACCTGCTTTCCCCATAACAGATAAGCTAGGATTCTCTTTATTTTTTTTTATTTATTATTTTTTTTTATTCTTTGCCCCAGAGGTACAGGTCTGTGAATCATCCGGCTTACATCTTTCACAGCATTTACCAAAGCACAAACCCTCCCCAACGTCCATAACCCATCCACCCTATCCCTACCCTCTCACCCCCCAGTAACCCTCAGTTTATTTTCTGAGATTAGGAGTCTCTTATGGTTTGTCTATTTATTTGACACAGAGAGAGAGATTACAAGTAGGCAGAGAGGCAGGCAGAGAGACAGGGAGAGGAGGAAGCAGGCTCCCTGCTGAGCAGAGAGCCCTATGCGGGCCTAGATCCCAGGACGCTGAGATCATGACCTGAGCCAAAAGCAGAGGCTTTAAACCACTGAGCCACCCAGGCGCCCATAAGCTAGGATTCTCATCAGTTATCCAGATTTTGGGATTTGAATTTAGGTGTTTTTCAATAAAAGATCAATATCCCAATGTAAATTATAATAATATTTTCTTTTAAAAGTCAGCTGAATTATATATTGAATAATCTCAATTAGAAAGGGTACTATAAATTGATATTCATGCAGGGTTGTTCGAAAAATGATATAAGAAATTTCTAGAAAACAAATTTGGCTTTGTACGGGTTTTCCCAGGAATTCAGCACCTAGAATTTGTTCTAAGTAAATAACAAGAGAAGCCTACAAGTTATGTACAAAAGGCATCATCCAGGTATTATTTAAGCTAGTGAAAACTTTGAAGTAATATACACATCTGACAGAAAGGATAAATATAAGAGAAAGGTTAAATAAATTGTGGCTTGTCCCTGTGGTTGAATACAATGCAAATATTAAAATCATATGTTACAAAAATATTTAGTGATACTGAAATATTTCCAAAATTGGAAAAGAAAGAACTATATAGAATTGCCTAAGCAGTATGATCTTGATGTTCTGGTTATCTCATAGGACAAACATTAAAGCAGAAATAATAGTTACATATGGGTGGTGGAATAATGGATACTTTTCACTTTGAATTTTATCTTGTGAGTTTTTATTTCCTCTTTTGTTTTCTAAAATATTTCTAAATATTCCTCAGCACTCATTGTTTTCACAGACAAAAATGTTGTAACATTATTGAATTTTCAAACTAAATGAAAAGAGTTCAGATGCTACTGTTTCAGATAGGTTATCTCTGACACCCTATAAAAAAAATACTACATCCTTACGAACAACCATTATTTCTATCACTTCGTCCTGTTTCAATCTTCTTTACATTTATTGCCTCCTGACCTAGTATGTAAGTATTAATTTGTATTCCATTTGTCTTCCAATCTATTCCCATTAATATGTAAGCTTCCTCAGAGAAAGAATATTGAATTGCTTTACCTCATTTGTACCTAAACAGTGTTTGGCACATGATGAGTAGAGAGTATTTGTTGATTGGATAAATAAATGAATGGATGAATCATTTAATGAATGAATCACTTTTAGTTATGTAATGTCAGGCAAACCCCTTAATTCTGGGTTTCAGTTTCCTTATACACAAAACAGGGACAATAGTAGTATCTGTCTGTGAAATAGTAAGAAATATACATACTGGTCTCTGTCTCCAGTTCCTGACACAGAGCTCTCTTAAAACCCTTGAAAACTCCTAAGTGATAAGAGCACTAGAACCATCTTTTGTTCTATTGAAGCAGCTTTGGGTCGGCTCCTCGATTGCTGCTGGATAGGTGCTGATCACCAGAAAGACCAAGCCATGACTAGAAGCTTGGAGTCTTCGTTCCCACCTCCATCCTCCAGACAGGGGAGACGAACTGCAAATGCAGTTAACATATTGATCATGCCTATATGAGGGAGCCTGTATAAAATCCCAATGGCAGGGGTTTCGGAGAGGTTCCAGGATGGCAAACACATCCACATATGGAGGGTGACACACCACAGCTCCACAGGGACAAATGATCCTGTAAATATAAATGTTTCCCTGAGTTCTGTGAGCCACTCTAGCAAATGAATCAAATCCAACGAGGTGATCATTGGAACCTTCCATCTATAGTAGGTTGGTCAGAAGCACAGGTGACAACCAGGGCTTAAGCTTGGCATCTGAAGTTGGGGGTGGGGGAGGCAATTTTGTAGGGCTGAACCCTTAACCTGTGGGATCTGATGCTACCTCCGGGTAAATAGTGTCAGAATTTAGTTGAATTATGGGCCACCCAGCTGGTGTCACAGAGAGTTGCTTGGTGGGGGGGGGGAGGGAGGGGGAACCTCCACACATTTGGTGATCAGAAGCATCCTATGTTCCTGTGGCAGTGTGTGAAAGTAAAAGAGACACACATAGCTATGCTGTTTACTAACTATGGTTTGTCTACTATTATTTATATGACCCTATCTCCTGCCACCCCCCACCACCAGCCTTACTGGGTTATGAATATCTATATGACCAAATGCTTCAATTAGTTTCATGTTTTACATAGCCTTTTACAGAGCTTTACATATAGTAGATATGATGGGACTATTTATAAGTATAAAATATATTAATCATTTAAATATTTAATTTCTTACTAATGCTTTAGACTCTTTCTGGATAATCTCTTCAGTTATCTAATACACTTTGTTGTTTATGGCCAAATGGTAGACTAAAAAAAGAGATGAACATTACAACACATACTTACATTTACCCCATGTACACATCACTATTTAGATTTAATTAAATGGGAAATCACTACAGCGGAGAAATAGTGAAAGGCTGTTTTCATAGGTTAGCTGAGAGCTTCCAAAGATGATGCAGTGTCTAGTCACCTCCCTATTCCAGGATGTCTATATTAGGGAGAGATATTTTGGCAACTTTCAGCTTGCTGTATGAAGGCATGAGAAAATAGATGAGGTTTGAAATTAAATATGCCAGGAAAAATAATGAAAATTTTAAGGCTTAAAAATCCTGCCTGATAAATTTATTTTAAGCCTTTGAACCAGCTGATGGTGTGCCTGGCTTTGAGAGCTGGCTGCCTGTGTCCTGACTTCTCTATAGCCAATGGCCTTGCTTGCCCAGCTGAGCTAACAAGCATTGCCAGTACACTTTCCAATTCCCGTGCTCTAATTATATACCATTTCGCATCTGTAATGATAGTGCACCTGACTGTATGACTTTTGTGGGAGATGGTTCAACCTGCTGTCATAATAAAAAGTAAGCAACTTTAATACCTCTGTTTGCATATGGTATTGAAATCATGGCCTAGTTCACAAATGAAGTGTCCTAGAATTAGATGTTGGTTAGTTGGTTACCTCCTCCACTGAAATTCAGTGAACTATAAAACCTCTTAGTTTATATCTCCTAAGTGAAGAATGCTGGTTATCCATGGATTTTTTAAATTTTCATTTTGAGAGATTATGATTGGGAAGGAGACATGAAAAGAGCGCAAATATTGCATTTTCATTTTGTTGTGATTTTTCTTTAGTAGCTATTGTATTTTCTAAAATATATAGTTCTGCTGACAGGACCAATTTTTATTATTTTCTTTATACTTTTGGCAAAACTCATGAAAATATCAGGCTATATTCTTTAGATTTCATTCACATAAGTTTCTTAGCAGTTCTGTTTTAATCCTTCTTTCACTTTTCCAACTTTGTTGACAACGCCTATTCTATCAGAACTAAAAATATGCCATTCAGCACCTGGGTCTCATCTTATCTGTTCCTAGCACTATGAGAGAAAATTTAAACTAAATAACATGAAATAGCATTTAACTATAGGAGGCCAGCTGTCAAACTAAACTTTGTACATTCTACTGATGAAAAGTGAATTTTATCCAAAGGAAGAACAGCTGGAAATAGTGCTATTTTCTTTCTAATAGAGATAAAATCCTATTATAAACAACACCTGAATTGTTCTGTTTCAGTGGAATTTTACTAAAAGTAATGCAAGTCTATAAGTCATATTCCAGTCTGCACTAATAGAATCTGAAATGACACATAGAACATGCTTGAAACTCATTCGGAAAGAAAGAGTTCGACACACATCCCACTCTACTCTTCTTTCCCTCTGAATGTTTGCTCTCTTGACTGGTATTTTTGTGGTGGTTTGGGATTATTCAGACTTCAGGTTGTGGAATACCGGAGTGGGGAGGAACTAGATGGAGACCATTGATACTTGATAAGAGCGGAAATGAAGAACAAAGGGTTTAACTACAAGGGGCCGGCTCCTTATCCTTGCCACTGAATAGCAAAGTACTGAATGTAGCAGTTTGGTTAGAACAGGGACTATCATTTAGAGAGGAAATCAGATAAAGTTCAGACTCTGCTTCTTAAGGAAACGGTGTAATTAGTTTAAGAAAACACTCCTGTTTTCATGGGCAGTCAACCAGGACATAGGTCTAATTTGGCTGAATAGAAATGATTTTGTGCTAAAGACAAAGAAGAAAAAGATTTTGTGCTGATGTTGTTGGACTGGTATTTTACCTGTAGTTTCTCTGGTCTTGCCTGAGAAGCAGTCTTTCCTATTTGCCCAAGGCCTTAAAAACAAAGGAACAAAAGATGCAATTTCTTTGTCAAGTATGTTTACTTATCCAGGAATTGGTATCATTTGTGCTGTTATCCAATTTGTTTTCACCACCTTATTTCACAGATGTCAAAAGGAAGAGGCTGTCTGCTCCGTGTATTTATAACTAATTTGTTTCTCTTGATTATAGCATTTTTCAAGTTATGTCTAGTGACTTACCGTCTCTGAAACTGCACATCTGGAGAATTGTGCCTAGTCCTTAGGTACTATAGTACCTAGTACTATATAGTATTTATTTATTAAATATATATGTAAAATATATTTATTTAATAAAAGACAAGAGTTTTATATCCTTACCTCTATTGGTTCTATTGTCATATACTCTTCATGTTTTTAGGCATTTACTTAAAATGGAATTTGAGGAATGGGTTTCTTGAGAGGAGCATACCCCAAGGTTTTTGGATTTATTTTTGTTTTTTACCTATCATTTAATATGTACCAGCTGGTCTTCACACATGATCTTACTAAAAGCCCACAAAAATCTATCGAAGTGTAGGAGAAAATTTGCCACCCCAAAATATGTTTCTTTGGCATGTGGATTATTTTAGGCTGATTATTTTTAAGAAACTGAAGACTCAGAAAGAAACTGACCATCCCTTTAGCTGCCCAAAGGAATTTAGAAGGTAGCTATCATCATAGGTAACTATAGTATAATGTGAACTAGGTGGGTGGTGGACAGGGAGGGAGAAACTTACCAAAGTCAATTAAAATTCCTTTCTATGTCCCATTATATCTGTTGGTCCAGCAAACATTTGTTTACCAAACATTTACTCTTTTTCATCTTTCTGTGTATTATCATCTTTCATTTGAAGTCCCAGATTCTTATCCCCATCTTCTTAGCTCTGGCTGGCATATAAGCTTCAACTGCCTGACTGCCTATAGGCCTCATACACAGGGAATCCCTGTGTCTATGGAATTAAACTTGATTCTCTTCTGTTTGTTGGTCTCATGTGAATTTAATTCTTAGAACAGTCAAAAGAACTTTGCAGGGTAGGGAAAAATTTTTTCTCCCCAACAGAAATAAGGGTTATGGTGTCCATTTTAGAAATAGGAAAGCTGATGTTCAGAGAATTGTATGGCTTGCCTATGGTCTCTTTATTGGTAAACGGCCAAGTTAAGACCAGTAGTAGAAGCTTCAGTTAGGAGGGAAGGAAAAGAGAGATAAAGGGGATATTTTCTTCCTCTGGGTACATAACCCATAATGGTGACTTTTCAGTGTGTTTCAGGTAGTATGTCAACAGGAAATTTCTTGGGCCAGAGGAAAAGATGTTTTAGGAGGTAGTACGGACTTGTTAAAAAAAAAATAGGTGCAGAAGATTTGGAGAATTGATGTAAGATAGTATCTTTTTGTTGTTTTGTGTTAACTTACCTGCTCATTCATCAACTAGAGATTTGCTCATCCAGTACTGTATAGTGTTAGAATCCAAATCTTTCTATTACAAAGCCCTCACTGTGATTGAATATACTATATTGCTTCTTTAGTTCTCCATTCTAGGTGAGGCATATGCTTGGGTTAAATTTTTCATCTCAGTAGCCACCTAAAACCTCAGGAATTTTAATCCAAAGGGAAGAAAACATGGATATCAGTTATCTTCCTCCCTACATACATTTTCAGAGCTATGGCCACCCAAAGATACCCATATCCTAATCCCTGGACCTGTCAATGTGTTACTTTATATAGTAAAAGCATATTTGCACATATGATAAACTAAGGATCTGTAGATGGGAGAGAATATCCTGAATTATCCCAGTGGAGCAAGTAATCACAAACCCTTATAAGAGGGAAGCAGCAGGAATAGAATCAGTGAAAGAGATATGACCATGTTAGGACACTAGTGTTGAAGATAGAGGAAGGAGCTATGAGTCACAGAATGCAGGCAGCCTCTAGCACTTGCAAAAGCAAAGAAAATACTTTTGCTTTATAGCCTCTAGAAGGAACCAGCTCAGGTGATACCTTGATTTTAGGATTTTTGACTGCCAGGACTGCAAGAGAATAAATTTTTGTTTTTCTTAAACCACTGTTTATGGTAAGTTGTTACAGTGGCAACAGAAAATTAATATAAGTGGTTACTACAAAACAACCTTTAACTTCCCTCTCTGGTGAAATGCTTAAAAGGAAAACAAAAAACTAGCTAGGCTTGATCTCCTCACCTGTGCCATATAATACCAACAACTGTTAAAATATCTGAAGTTTTCTTGTGATCAACACATGGAACATACTAGAAATGGTTCAGGGACCTACATAGAAGTTACCATGTGTGACCTGCTTTTCCCTGTTAATATGATGCTTGAAACCTTGAGTCTTCTATTTACCAATCTGTAAATGGGAGTAAAGCATTGGATTGCCCACCTCATAGAAAAGTTGTTTGGCTTTATTTGTTAAAACTTATAAAATACTATGAAGATAATAAAGACTAATCTTTATTTAATCAACTAGAAAAGAAGACAATTAAATGAAAGACCAGAAGTGTGCCTGGTAGCACAGTATCTGATGGAGTTCTGTAGCTCAAACCAATGGAGACCCACATTTAAAATACAGTTTCTATAATCTGCCCTATCAGAGTGATAAATTAAAGTTTAGGGCTTCCAATTCCTTGTTTATCTCAACTACTTAAATTCAATTGCTTTAATTAAAATTGCATCAAGAATGCATTTTCCAATTTAGACTTTCAAAGGCCTTTGGGGGTTTTGTTCTATTACATCCTTTTCATGTTATACTATTTGGATAATCATCAATTAATTTTCTCAACAGTAAAAAGAAATTCTCTTTCTCAAATGAATAGTTATTGTGTTTCAACTACCAAGCCATACAACAGATCAAAAATTGGTGGTTGCTAGGTTAGCTGTGGGTAGATATATTTTATAACCATTTTAGCTCTGAAATCTCCTCTACTTTGTTCTCAAACATATAGATTATATGCAGCATTTTAACATTGCAACAAAAAGACATATTGCAATTCAATAGAGTAGCAAATAGTAAGTATACACCAACAACTACATCAATTTAATATTTCCTTGGTAATCCCAGAAGTAATCTATATTTTATTATATTTTGATGGTCATAAGTGAAGTGTATGACAGTAGCAGAGCACCACCAAATCTGGTAACTAGCCTCTCAGGAATAAGTTTGGATGGATGTTCATATAAAAGTCCCACCCACCCATCCCTTACCCCTTCATTCTAAACATTGGAAAATACCAAGCCAGAGGAAACCCATTCTACCTTAAGGCCAACAACCTTCCTGTCTCCCACCTTCCTTCCTCCCTCCCTTCCTTTTTTATTACCCCTTGTATTTTAATATAATTCAGACTTGCAGGGAAGTGTCAAAAATAATATAACAACAACAACTATGTTGTTCCTTTTCCTTTATGAAGATTCACAAATTTTTACATTTTTTCCCATTTGCTTGACCACCAGTTCTCTGTATGTTTTGCTCTTTTTCTCTGTTTCTGAACTTTTTGAGAATTAGGTGGAAGGATCATGTCCCTTTACTTCTAAGTACTTCATTATGTATTTCCTAAATAAAAATGTATTCTTTTGACAAATTACCAAAACCAGTAAATTTTAAAATTATGCAAAATGTTTTTTTTCTAATCTGTAACTCATACTCAAATTTTATCAAATGTCGCAATAAAATACTTTATAGCTATAATTTTCTTAGTCCAGGATTAAGCACTGCAATTAGCTGTCATGTCTATTTAGTCCCCTTTAATTGGAAATTTTTAAATTTTTCTTTGTTTTGCTTGATCTTGACATTTTTGATGAATGCAAGCCAGTTATTTTGTAGAGGATCCTCCAGCTTGAGATTTTTTTTGTTTTGTTTTATTTCCTCTTCATTAGGTTCAGGTTATATATTTTTGGCAAAAACACCGTGATGCTCTTCTTCCTTAGTGAATCCTATTAGAAGGCATGTAATGTTTTCCTAATGTTGGGAATGTTAGCTTTATCATTTTGTTATTGTGGAATCTACCAGTTTTCTTCACTTGGAAGTTACTGTTTTCCATTTGTAATTAGTAAGCAGTTCGTGAAGAGATAACTACAGACTATAAAAATATTTTGTACCCCATAAAACTTTAATGCACCAGTTTTTTAATCCATTGATTATTTTCTAGCTCTTTTCTCTGTTCATCAGTTAGCATCCCACTATAGGGAAGAATGTTCTCTTCTGTCCCATTTGTTTATGTATTTATTCATTTATATTTATATATATTTATACATCCCATTTATATATTTTATATATTTATATGTATTTTATGTTTATGCATTTATATATTTATATATTTATCTATAGCCCATTTATTCATTTATATATTTATATCAGTAGAAACCCACATATATTTTAGTTAGTGTGCTACAATCCATTAATATATTTTTTTCATACTCAAATTTTTTCAAATTTGACTACCTTGACCACTTGAACCCCCTTCAGTATGATACCTTTATCCTTTTGACATGACCCCATCTCTTTTGAGACACTTCCTTACTTCTTGGCACACCAAGGTAGTCCAGGTTCTTTTTGTATTTCCTTGCCTCAGCCCTGGAATCACTCTTCTCTCTAATATGGCATGGATCATTTTGGTGAATAATAGTATTTAAAAACCAAGCTTTGAGTCCTGTAATTGTGCTTATTGCTGCTAATGAGGTCATTGAGTGCAGGTCCTCTCAATCAACAAAGGATATATGTATGTGTATATACATATACATACACATATTTAAATGTATTTTCATATATGCTTATCTATAACTTTACATTAAAAATTGTGAATTCATGTGCATAGCTTAATCTAAATACCCATACCACATTCTTTCCCCAAAGTTGTCAGCTCTTAACTGGAAAGAACTTGAACTTGATTTCAGATTTCTGACCCTAAAAATCCTCATTCAAACCCAGTGAGATTAAACTTATTGTCCAAGGTCCATCCACTCTAGATATATCCTCCACTTTCTTCTCCTTCATCAATTATATTAATTGAATTCCCCCATCACTATTTATTCTTTCTTAAAGAGATGGTTAGAAGAAAGATTACTTTGTGCATTCATATTTGACAAAGGATTCCAGTGCATGTTATTTTTTAGGTTTTGAAAAATGACTTGTAACATATTTTTATAATTTTTTATTCATTTCTTGACTGTGATGAGAGGCACAGTTAGTAAATACAGAACTGGATTTTCTCTCCAGTCAACTTCCAGCAACTCTGAAGTAATGTTACAAATGCATCCCTTTCATATCTATTAATTTGGTGACCTCCTTCGCTCTCTGTAGACCAAATATGTTCTCTTCTAAAATGTAAACTATATAGCTAGAGTAAATACACATCATATTGTTTCTCCTGTTTTTATTTCATCTATAGCACACCAGATTTTTTTTCCATACCTGTTTTAAGAACACTATTATTGGACTAATTGAATGAAGCAGCATTTGTGGCACACTGTTTCTTTAAATCCTTGAAAGACTAAAAATCAGGAATAAGCACAGAGCATTCATCAAAGTTTCCCTCCAACACATGCACATTATTTGTGGGACTTCCCAGAGGTTCTCTAAGGTGCCTGGAATCCTCCTCTTGATATTGCCCTGATTGTGCAAATTATCAACACAACTCATTATTTGCAGCCAGATTTAAAAGCCTTTCCTATTAGCCTTATTTGGTTAAGAGCCTGTTACAAGTGTGCATCTGAGTCCAACACTGGCAAAGCTTTGTAGGAGAACTCTGAGGAAATAAAGACTACAGTACAGAAAATTCAAGTTGAAATTGATTAAAGAAGGTTATTAAAGAGGAAACCCACAGTTTTGTTCACTACCAGTCCTAAAGCTAGAGCACAGTATATAAATCCTTCCCATCACCACAGTGAGCAACAGAAAAAAATTATTCTGATGTTTATAATATCAGATATCAAAACTATGGCCACTCCTTATTTTTAGCAAAGTCCATGAGAGTGCTATATCGCTTTTCTTATTAGCATTAATCATACTACATAATACACTGTTTTGAAAATATAAGCCAAAATAGTTTCTGCTTAACTGGTTTCTTTAATTAAAAGTCTACAAATAAGCCACTACTTTTTAATACTTTTTTTCCCCTCTGATTAATATTTTTAAATTGTTTTTAAGGAATTTAATCTTTTTAGATTATCCATTTATTTATTTGACACACAGAGAGAGATCACAAGTAGGCTGAGAGGCAGGCAGAGAGAGGGGAGGAAGCAGGCTCCCTGCTGAGCCGAAGCCTGATGCGATGTGGGGCTCAATCCCAGGACCCTGATATCATGACCTGAGCTGAAGGCAGAGGCTTTAACCCACTGAGACACCCAGGTGCCCTGGAATTTAATTTTTAAAATAAGAACTGTTTCTGACTAGACATGAGAGTCAGGGATCAGGTTAGCTTCTCTTTAATTAGAAATTCTCTCCTCTGTAGAATATATTAATTATTTTTCCTTAAAAAATATTTTTGCTCTGGGCAGAACATATCAGAGTAGATAGAGCCTTGGAAACACTTTTATTAACAATGAAATTAACAGCAATGTTTAATTTATAAATATAATTCATATAAGTAGTCTTGGAATGGTTTAATTACAAAACTACAGACAGAGAGAAGGAGAAAAATACCTGATTGTGAAACACAAGAGATACCAGACAATGATTTCTGCATGGAGAAGAATTTTACTTGACAGACAACACAGGCATTGTTCTCTTCCAGGGCTGAAGCTAGAACACTTTTACATAAACTTTTCCCACCATCACAGTGAACAACAGAGAGAAAAATTATTCTGATATCTGACTTGTAGCAGGCATTTTACAGAGATTATAAATCTGTATTCCAAGCATCTCCTGGAACTGTAGCATAGAAAATAGGAAAAGGAATAGCTATAAACATATACGATATTTAAGATGAAACTATTAACATTTGCAGAGAGAGAGAGAGAGGGAGATCTTAAAAATTCTATGAGAAGGAAATGACCATTTGGTTACATCCATTATGACCACAGAATTAACCAAGAACTGGATCAGTTGACAACATACAATAACATAATAGTGTAAGTATGAGAGCATTCAAGTAAGGGTGGAACAGAATAGTCCTTTAGCCATACCCAGTCTTATTCTTCCACCTAGGCAACTTGGTCTCTGTACTTAGGCTCCTTCTTTTTGAGCTCTTCTGGCTGTATTCCTTTTCACAGGACTGAGCAGGCGTATCAGTCCAGAGATGACACACACACACATGCTCTGGCACTTGGGATCTGGAATTCTCTGCCCAAATAGCTCTGAACCTGCTTCCAGAGCTGTATGGGTCCATCCTTTTTAGAGTAGAATGTGCCATTAGAGTCCATAAGAAGTAGCCATCGGTTGGACAGCTGGCGGAAGGAGCTTGGGTGTATAGCTCCCTGAGATATAAGGTAGAGCTGGGGACAGAAAAACAAATGGGGTAGCTGTGGGCTTGCATACGTGTGTTGGTTTTCCTCCAGCTACTCCAAAGTGACCTTGAATAATCCAGTTCAGTAATTTTATTTTACAATTAGGGAACTGAGGCCCAGAATGGCATCATTAAACACTAACTGATAATCTGTCTTACACCAAAATAAAAGTAATTTAGTTGGCCTAAAAGATAGTTCTTAATAAGTGCTAGAATTTTTAAAAAGCTATTTTCAAAATTTTTATTCCATGCATGTTTTCTGGTTTTGAGATTAAATGTGGTTTGATTATCCAAATGCAGATATGTCTAAGAGATATCAAACTTATACATTTTAAGCTAAGCTGGTTGATAGCTGAGTACTTCGAAACTGAATACAATCTGTAAGTCTGTAGTTTGAAAGGCAGTAAATAGGGGCAGGGTGAGGAGGTATGCTGGCGAGTGACCTGCGGGAGAGCCAAAAAATTTTGCATACTAGACAGTTTTGCCTAAAGCCAGTCCTATGTGCAGACACATGCTGACTGGAGAAAAAGTGGCCCAGTTGTTGAAACTGCAGCATAGAACATGCTTTGTGGCAAACAGGAAGTGACAAAAATAACCACCTTTTCAACACAAGCAGCAGATTTAAGTGATTCACAATAAATTTTTCATCTATCAATTATTTTGCAAACTAGAAAGTCATGGATAACAAGGATGCTTCCGTATGTCACTTCAGGGGACTGTTTAAAAATAGAAGACTGCCGGAAAACAGGAGAAGCATAATCAATACTGTGATTAATGGCAGTAATTTCACACAAACATCTGGGCAATTAAAAATGCTCTTTAGGAGGTGTTTCACATGCGACTGGTGAAGGAATGAATGAGTTTCAAGTCAAACGTCACTTTGAATAATTCGCAACCACAAACAAATTCAAATTGAAACAGTTCCAGCTGTCAAATCTATATAAAAAAAGTCTTCTTTTATTTAGAAGAAAATACACTTTGAATCACCTTTTCATTCTATAATCCATGTACATTAAATTAAAAGCACCCTGCCAAATATGTACACACATATATACTATCTATTGTGTCCCCAAACTTTGGCTTGGCATTATGTGAAATGATAAGAGTGTGTCATATGGCCTCTGCTCCTAGGAAAGTTAAGATTTTTGTTGGCTAAGCAATTAATATTCTCAGGAAAGGATTAGCCAACAATAGCAAATGACTGTGTTTCTAAACTTTGGCCAAACATCAAAAATATCTGAAGTGTTTGTTAAATTTAATTCAGCAAGCCTGAGGTGGAACTCAGGAATCTATGATCACTCAGTGCCTTAAATGTTCATTACAATTAGCAATCTTTGAGAAACACTGCATTACTGAATTTAAGAAAATAATGATGTGAAATCAATATCTAAAATGTGTGATTTAAGAAGTGAAATTGTTTTACTCCAAAATAGGCCCCCAAAGAACTGTTGTAATGTCAGCTTATTCATATTGTCATATAAATGTTTTTATGAAGCCTTGTCATCTTAATAATCCCCTCATTTCAGTCATCTGTAGAATTCTGGGACAGAAAAGGACTAGGAAAACAATAATTTTGTATAGATGGAGAACAAAAAAAATTAGGGAGATGACTTGCCTGGTTCCTAAAATTTAGTTAGTGATTCATTGGACTCCTATCCAGCTCTACTTACCACACTATACTACGTCTCTCAGTGAAAAGTGAGAAAAAATGGAAGTGGCACTATTAGTCAAATATTTTAGTAGCTTTGCTTCTAGTTAAAAAACGTGGATATCTACTAATAAGCCAGATGACAATGTCACATCTCTTATATTTTTCAGAAAAAAAATGTTCTTACATCTCAAATGTTGTATTTTATAGTCAAAAATTCAAACTATAAGCAGTACCATCAGTTAGTTAAGTAGATATTAATTTTAATAAAGAGAAAGCATTGTTGTGAAAATGATTACTCTGTTTCTAAAAACTGAGACAATGAAGAATGTCCACTGACAAATTGGTAACTGTGATTCCAATCTTGTCCCCTTCAACACCCAGATCATCCAGTGAAACTATTAGCTACAGTCTGTGCACCAATGTAGGTACTTCGACCATCTCTCTTCTAGCAAAGTGAAAATTTATCACTGGAAGAATTTCTTTTCCCCACTCTCCTTCAGAGCTACTCCTGAGTTGGGCTCTTACACTACAGCAGTCCTTTTCTGTTGGTACCAGCATTTCAAGTAACCCATACAACAAGCTAGAAAATTTTCCTCCTGTTTGCTGCTATAATTTGATGGGGAGGGGGGGTGGGGGTGACTTTTAGCAGGTACAGGTAAATTGGGAATGTACATTACTTTTTCATGCAGCTTGTGTATTCATGATCTCCTTGGACCTTATCCAGTATATACCACTTCCGTTTGATAATGGAGTCCTGCTAATGTGCTTAACTTTTTGGCATGGTATAGCAGATACTCAGTTCATGGAAAGTGCCAGCACTTGTGGTTGGTGATTTAATATCTAATACAGCACAGTAACAAGTCAAGAATTATTTTTCAAAATGAGACTATTTATGGGGCACCTGGGTGGCTCAGTCGTTAAGCGTCTGCCTTCGGCTTAGGTCATGATCCAGGGGACCTGGAATCGAGCCTAACCTCGGGCTCCTTGTTCGGCAGGGAGCCTGCTTCTCCCTCTCCCACTCCCCCTGCTTGTACTCCCTCTCTAGCTGTGTTTCTCTCTATCAAATAAATAAATAAATAAATGAATAAATAAAGTCTTTAAAAAAATGAGAATAGTTACTTGATTAAAAGTGCATGATTCTTGTTACAGAGCTCTGAAGGTTTTTCTTATCACAGATTTGCTGTATGTTGAGTCTTCTAAAGACAGTTTGAACACAAGAAGATGCACTTCATAAAGATAGCTAGATAGCAGATTGTTTATACTGTGGACAAATACCTCTTTCTCTGAGCTTGACTCAAATTTAGCAGTCTTAGTTTATTGAGTAAATGACTTAAAGAGCTGTATCCACAATAGTACATTGCCTCTTTCTTGATGGTAGTGTCTGTAAGGTATAACAAGTTATTAATAATTTCTTTTTATTAATTTATAGAGAATATTCTGACATACCCTGAATAATTAGACATAGAAAAATTTCTTTGTCCCATATTCATATCCCATATGTTGACATGTATGCATGTGCATCTCCTGGCTGTTCTATCGGCATTCTGTCATCAGTGTAGTTGGCAAGTAAGAATTCTGTGTAATGGTGAGAATGATTTATCTCCCTTCAAGCTAAATTATAACATAGTTTTGACATACCATGGTGGCAGTACGGCAAAGGTATATTGCTCTTCTTGCCAAGTGGAACAAACTAATCTGATATTCTGTACTAATTGGAATAAACAAAGAAATAAACAGAAATCATCTGTTAGGTCTTTAGCTGCAAGTTAAGTGACAAGGACTGTAAAGTTTATTCCAATACAGAGATTACATCTGGAATACCCATGACAATTTAAATCATCATCTGATTATCATCATGACAATCCACCACATTCTCTAAAACCCATTCATATTCTTTACTGGCTAAGGCAGAGTATTAAATGATTATGTTTTGAATTTTTCAAATCTTTAATGTGATGGCTCTAAATTTTTAATGCATTATTCCAGAGAAATAGTTTTAATTTTTGTATAAAAAGGGCACCCTGGGACCTTCCCTTGGGTCTTGCTTATTATAATCACTCTTCACTTAGATGGATACCCAAGAAAATACTACCAAATACTAAAGGTAATATTCCCAGTTCATTCTGGGAAATATCCATAGTATGCATTGGGATTCTTTAGGGGCTACCTTGAATCAAAATCTCTCTCTGTTAGATAGCTCCCTAGAAGTTCAGAGTTGCTATTTCGATCCCTAGGAATTTGGGTTAGAGCAAAGTCAGTGTTAAAATATCCATGAAAAGACTGACTCTTTATCTTACTCTGGAACATGTTTATCCTGGAAAATGGCCTTTAGGAAAGGGAAAAGGAAAGATTCACTGTCACAATTGTGATAATATTGAAAGATTCTTCCTCAAGGGTAAGCAGATACTTAATTTTTGTTTCTATAGATGTCAATTCTGAACTATTCAGGTCTGATAACTGATTCAGGTCAACTAAGAAAGCTCCAGATCTCTAATGAGGCTTCAGTCATGCCTCTGTTCACCAGATTTAGTACTTTTTTCAGTTCTATACTTCAGAGAGAACTTTATGGGATGCTTTTTATTTTGCTCTCAGGGACTTTTACGACTAAATAGCTACCTCCAGAGATCCACTGATTTTAATAGTGACTACACACCACTTATGCCTCTGGTGATCAATTACTGTTACTTGGGCTTTTCCATTCTTGGAATCTATCAATGAAATAGTAGTAATAGAATCCTCATTGAAATAGCAAACCATTTTCATCTATAGTTTATCTTACTAGCTTACTGACTCAGTGGAGAACAACCAGTAAAAAGTTCTTCCAAAGTAGATGGTGCTCCTCCTCCTATCACGGAGACAGCCTTCTGGGCCCTCATCAGGGAATATGGTTGGGTGTGGCTGAATGAGTTACATGT
This sequence comes from Ailurus styani, assembly GCA_002007465.1. Lineage (NCBI taxonomy): Eukaryota > Metazoa > Chordata > Mammalia > Carnivora > Ailuridae > Ailurus > Ailurus styani. The sequence goes on from LNAC01000095.1 coordinate 3,166,483, forward strand.
GATATATCCACCCCAACATTCCATCTCACTAAACCTTCAGATCCTGTTTCTTTATCATACCAAGGAATTTGTGGCATCTCATCATCAATTATGGAACCAGTCTTGATTCCAGTTGTACAATATTCCCTGCTGCTTGATCTCGTTCATTTGTTACAGAACCTTTAGTAATTAAACCATATTGCTAAATTTAGCTGGTTAAAAATATGTTATTCCCTTTTTGGTCTGGCACCTTCAGAATCCATTCTCATACATATTCTCTGGAACCTGGATGCATAAAGTAGCTAAATTTTATAACTTTGGTATGTAAGCCTTTTCCTCCTGTGTTTGGCATTGTAATTAATTCCTCCTCAGGGCATGTTAGAATATGATTCTAGCTTTTAGATCTGAAGACAATTAAAGGTGGAGAAGGAGATACTTAAGCTCATAGTAGACTGGAAATTTGAGAATACTCTGAATACCACAAATCCTCCAATTTCAATGACTATAGTTCTGTTCTTTACTAACCCAACCCTCCATTTTATGTAATATATCTAATGAAGCTGTGAATTAATGGATATTGAAATCTGGCAACATATTGAATCAGACAAGGGTTTTATTAGTTCACTCAAACCCGTGATTGCAAAAGTTAAGGAATTCATAGGAAGTCCTTAGTTTTCAGGAAATGTCTAAGTCAAGAAAATATGAATTTAACTTGTAATTTTCATTCTTTAAGCTTTCATATGATATTAGAAGTAATATCTTTAGCTTATAGTCTTTAATGTCCTCATGTCTTTCATATAGCTATGTAGTAGTAGCAACTGGGTCTTCTGAAGTCTTCCCTTCAGTTGTACCTTATTTTAGGTAAAGTAAGTGATAATTTGATTGTTTTGCCTCCATCTTACATTAGGTATCAAATATATATCTCTTTAAAATAATTTTCACCATTCATTGCCTAATTAGGCCAGATAAATCATTCCCAGTTCTCCTATCTCAGTAAGCTTCTACTGGCAACAACTGTTTCAGTCAAGGGTCTTAGTAGCATGGCTAAGAAAACCACTGTGGAGAAATAGACAGCAATACAATGGTAGGGAGCTTTAATACCCAACTTACATCAATGGACAGATCATCCAGACAGAAAATCAATAAAGAAACATAAGCCTTAAATGACATGTTAGACCAGATGGACTTAACAGATATTTAAAGAACATTTCATCCAAAAGCAACAGAATACATATTTTTCACAAGTGTACATGGAACATTTTTCAAGATCATATGTTAGAACACAGAACAAGTCTTAAGAATTTTAAGAAGATTCAAATAATACCAAGTATCTTTTCTAATCACAGTTATATGAAACTAAGAATTAATTTTAAGAAGAAACTGGAAAATTCACAAATGCATGGAGATTAAACAACATTCTACTGAATATCCAATGGGCCAAAGAAGATATTAAATAAAAAAAATTTCTGAGACAAATGAAAATGGAAATCCAGGGCCTGGTTAGTACTTGGATGGGAAAATGGAAATCCAACATACCAAAATTTATGAGATACAGCAAAAACAGTTGAAGAGGGAAGTTCTTGCCTATGTTGAATAACAAGAAAAGTCTCAAATAAGCAACCTAACTTTACAACTCAAGGAACTAGAAAGAGAAGAACAAATGAAGCCCAAAGTTAAGAAGGAAGGAAATAAAAAAAGAGCAGAAATAAGTGAAATAGACACCAAAATGACCTGGAAAAGATAAATGAAACTAAGAGCTGGTTCTTTAAAAACATAAACAAAATTGACAAACTTTGAGCTAGACAACTCAAGAAAATGAAAGGACTCAGATTAATGAAATCAGAAATGAAAGAGGAAATGTTATGACTAATACCACAGAAATAAGAGACTATAATAATAATATAAAACAAATTGGACATTCTAGAAGAAATTAATACATTGTTAGAAACATAGAACCTGCCAAGACTGAATCATTATGAAATAGAAAATCTTAACAGACAGAAGTCCAGGACAAGATGGGTTCACTGTTGAATTCTACCAAAATTTAAAGATGAAGTAATACCAGTTTTTCTCAGACTATTCCAAAAATAAATAGGGTAGGGAGAACTCTTCTGATTACATTTTGTGAGGTCAGCATTACCAAAACTAGACAAGGACACCACACCACAAAAAAGAAAATTACAGACCGATATCACTGATGAACACAGATGCAAAAATTCTCAACAAAATATTTGCAAACTGACTGCAATAATACATATTCAAAGAATAGTACACCACAATCAAATGGGCTTTACTGCAGGGATGCAAGGATGGTTAACTTCTGCAAATCAGTGTAATACACCATATAAAAAAATAAGGAATAAAAATCATATGATCATCTCAGCATCTCAATAAATGCAGAAAAAGTGTTTGACAAAATTCAACATCCATTTATGATAAAAACTGTTCAAAAAATGGATATTGAGGAAATGTATGTTAACATCATGAAGCCTCCATGACAAGCCCACAGCCTACATCATACTCAATGGTGAAAACTTGAAAGATTTTCCTCTAAGGTCAGGAAGAAGAGAAGGATGTCTACTCTTGCCACTTTTATTCAATATAGTATTGGAGGTCCCAACCAGAGAAATTTTGCACGAAAACGAAAGAACATCCAAATTGGAAAGGAAGAAGTAAAACTGTTGAAGCTTGCAGATGACATGATATATGTAAAGACTAAAGACTCCATCCTGAAGACTCCATGATAAAACTGTTGGAACTAATAACGAATTCAGTAAATTTGTAGGATACAAAATCAGTACACAAAAATATGTTGCATTTCTTCATACTAGTAACTATCAGATAGAAAAATTAAGAAAATAATCCAATTTACAATTGCACTGAAAAAATAACCTAGTAATTAATATAACAAAGGAGGTAAAAGTCTTATGTATTGAAAACAAAATATTAATAAAATAAATTGAACACAAATAAATGGAAAGGTATTCTGTGCTCATGGACTAGAAGAATTAGTATTTTTAAAATGTTGGTATTACCCAAAGCAAACTGCAGATTCAATGAAATCCCTATCAAAATTCTAATGATATTTTCCACAGAAACAAAATTATCTTAAAATTTACACACACACACACACACACACACACACACACACTAGAATATTATTCAGCCATAAAAAAGAATGAACTCTTGCCATTTGTGACATGGATGGACCTCAAAGCCATTATCCTAAGTGAAATAAGTCAGGCAGGGAAAGACAAACACTGAGTAATCTCTCTTACATGTGGAATCTGAAAAACAAAATAAAAAAACCAAGCTCATAGATATAGAATACAAATTAGTGGTTGCAAGAGGTAGGGGATGAGGAGTTAGAGAAATGGGTGAACTGGTTTTTCATTTGTTTTAGTTTACATACATTGAATATAATTGGAAAAAAATAAAATAATTCTGCCTGACTTTATCTAAAAAAATGCATTAAAAGGGTAGTTGTTAGCTCATAAAATCATCAAGTAGACTGGGCAAAACATATTCAGAGGCATCAAATCCTTTCATGATCTAGCATTTGCCTAAATCTTTGAACTTATCTTTTATAATTCTCCTTCATGCCCATGGGGCCCCAGTTCCAGAATAATTAATTTTTACAAATGTGCTATGTTCTCCTACACTTGTATGGCTTTCTATAAATTATAACTTTTGCCTAAAATGCTATTTTACTACTTTTTTAATGCATTACCCTTTTTATAAAGTCTTTCATGATAATCCCAAAGAGACTCACCATCTAGTTTCTCTAGTGATTTTGTTATACTTATAATATTATAAGATTTTTCATATTACCTATCATGTTATGTTACATTGTGCTACGTATATATATATTATATTATACATTGTGCAATGTATGTATATATTATACAATATACAAATTACAATGAGGTACATAATTTAGGCAAAGTTGACTCCCCTACTTTGCATATCCTATTCCCTGTCGTAGGTATATTTAACGTGTAATAAAGATTTAATACCAAAGGAACAGACAAATGAACCAATAATCATTTTTTCAGAAAGAATAATTTATAATTTCACTGTAACACCATTAAATTGACATATAACATGTTAAAAGCTGTAAGTATTTCTTTAGAACTTACAAAAATTTGTGTCAGATCTTAAATGTTACCTATTTCTTCTGGATTCTTACTTTCTGGTAGGGCAAATGACCTAGAATTGGTTGACATCCTGTTCCAATTTAATTTTACTATTACCCCAGTAACCCTTCCTCTGAAAAATATTTTTCACACTCAATAAACTGAAACATCTGTCTCTCCTAAACTGTCATCATCCAAAAACATTGGACCAAATATCTCCCTAAGGCAAGGGTCAAGTGTCCTTGAAAAGGGTTGCCAAGATTTTCATCACTCCCTTTTTTCTCTGCCAAGTGAGGGACCACAAACACTGTAAAAGAAGGGTGGAGAATGGAAGTGGGTGAAAAGAAAACCTGCAATCAAATTAATATGATTAATGTCCAGAGGCAGAGAAAAAGCAGTGGAGCCATGGGCAGAGAGCGTCCTTATGTTCATGCCAATTTTGGACTTGCTGACCATAGATAGTTTTTGCGCTTTAATGTAAACTTTCTATTATTGGATTCATAGTTAAGTCATTTAGAACATAATTTAATGCTGAAATAACACTATAAAAATTATAAGCCTTCCCACCCTTATCCCCCACTCCTCTTCTCTAAAACCTCTTTTAATATTTTGGGCTGATTTTTTTTTCCTTCCAGAATTGAACACCTCATTATTTCTAAATAATATGGATGTACTTTAAATCAGTTTTAGACATCATCTCTTGATTTCCTATTATGTTAGATGAAGACTAAACTGTCTTCCTGTGTCATTTCTTCTGCTTCCTCACCTTCATCCTCCAAATATAGTTTATTACAGTTTTTGATTGAAGGTTCAATTTTTACATTATCATGCCTATACCTGTTCAGAACAGGGCACTGAATTGGACCTACATTTTAATTTTTAAAAACTGTTCCTTAAATTAATATTTGCCTAGTTTTTACAGTTGCTTCATTTTTATTTTATCTATTGCTAATTATCCTTAGACCTTACATAAGTCTCTAGAAAAAATTTCCCACAAGGTCAGTTACATCAAGTAATCTATTGGTTTCATTTTGTGTTTATTTATAAATACACACACACAAACACACATATTCACCTACTAGAGTTATCCATTTCTCTTATTTGGACTAGCTTTTCTCTAGGCCTGTTATTCCAGGATTTATCTTTGTGTTATTATAGGAAATTTCTTTGAATTTCTCGAAAAATGGACTCTCTATTCCTCAGATCTTGTATGTTAGTATTCTTCATTTACTTTCTTGTTCTGATGGAGCACATTCCACATAACTTCATAGGTTGGAAAAGATGACACGATAACAAAAGTCATGAAGATAGAGTCTTAACATACTTCTCTCTTGGTCTTGCTGCCCAATGTGAACTGCTTGTCTTTATGGCTGGTGTACCACTGTAATCATGCAAGTGTCCTTCACCACCCTTTTGGATAATCTCTTTACCTCTTTCTTCCTTTTGTTGAAACTCCTGTTTTTCTGAATTCGGTGTATCTTGGATTTCTCATTATTTAGTGGAGTATATTGTATAACTGAGAAATGGACCACGGGAAGAAAAAAATTTAACCTTGTCTTCCAATCTATTGAGTTTTTTATTTTTCCTATCAATTTTTAATTTCTATGCAAATGATTTAAAATTTTTTTCCCTCTAAGAGATAATAAGGATTTTAAACGTTTTTTTTTAATGATGCACAATCTGTTTCCTTCTTGTTATTTTTGTGTGTGTTTGTTTCTTTGGGTCACTATGGTTGTTTGAACTTTCCTTTAGATGCTTAGAAATCCTCAGTTGTCTGATCCTGTTTCACAAGAGGAAACAAAAAGCTAATAGGAAACACTCACTGCATGGGTGGGACTTGTCAGTATGAACTTTAATAAAGGATAATCTTGCTGGCCTTTTGTTGGGGAAACAAAATATTACATATTTTATTGTTTTTCCTCTTGGATTGGTCAGACTCACCAGAGAAGAGTATTCCATTTTTTTTTTCCTAAAGAAAACAGAACAACAAATTCTCCCCCAAAACTAGCTGATGACATCCCAGTGATGAAGCAGCGGAAGTCTGGAAGGTGTCTGTATTAACATTCCGAACATAGAAGTTCACTTAATCCTCTTTTTTTGGTAGAGAACACTGGCATTCCCCACTTCAGAAACCTTCTTTTACCATCTCCACACAACAAACCTCAAGTTACTGGCTGGGGAGAGGAAGAGCAGTTGCCCAAAGGCAGGGAGTCCTAGACAGGACCTAGAGTATTTAACTGTTTCTTATAAACGGTTTTCAGTTCTTAATTGATTCAGTTCTCTTCACCCCATTTCCACAGGTACTTGCTGCTTCCATTCCCTGAGCTTTCTGCATTCTATGTGATGTATTTTGAGGTTGTTCTCTGAATGCTCCTTTCAGTTTATATGACTCCTTGGGTCTGCTAAGCCAGTTACCAGATGTCCTCTTGCTTCCAGCTTCCCAAATGTTGGTCTTGTCTTATGTCCTGTAATCCCTTTTCCTAAGTATTTTGGAGAAGAAAAAATGAAAGGAGAGGGGAGGGGAGAGGAGGAAAGGGAAAAGAAGAGAGACAAGAAGAGATCCATTTTCTATAGTTTTAGTAGGGCTTTGGAGGAGGTGAAATTTTATGCCTGTTCTTGATCCATCATTTGACCTGAAAGTGTTGTTAATGATTTTAGACACATGTTACATGCCAGGTAAAATCTACAAATAATTCTCTGGTGAAACTTGTTAGTGTAAAGACCCAATAACTGTTCTAAGCGATGAATAATTTTTTAAAAATCTGTTTCTTGCTGTTGAGCTATTTATCTGTATCGTCCCTTTTGTCTGTGACTTGACTCTTGCCCTTTTGAACCCATCACCAAACTCTTATCTTCCAGATTGAGCACTATGTCGACATCTTGTCTTATAGACCCATCACTAGCCTTGCAAGAATTTGAACTGCATTTCCCTTTAAGTAAGCAGAATGATTACTATTTCATAGTTTTTTTCACATTGTCTGTTTTGTAAGGGAATATAAGAAAATGAATAACCATTTCTCTTATATCTATGCACATATGAGTAAGCAGAACTTGATATTTTGAATATTTTATTTTTATTTTTTTAGGTAGGCTCCCAGTGTGGAGCCCAGCATAGGCTTGAACTCACAACCCTGAGATCAAGACCTGAGCTGAGTCAGAAACTTAACCAACTGAGCCACCCAGGCACCCCCTGGTTTTTTAATATTTTAAGTCCTGGTAACAGTTCTCTATTCACTGGTACCTCCCAAACAGTCTTCCCACTTTTACTTGGCTACTGTTGCTGGAAAATTTCCTCTGGTTGAAAAGGTGATTAGTAGAAGGAAAAATAAATATTAAAAAAAGATTACCCTAAACTTGAGGCTTTCTTTATGATTTAATAAACAATATTTAAAGAGCTCTGGAAAAAAATAAGTAATGTCTTAGAGAGAATCAAGGTCAACTGCTTAAAAAATTTTATCTTGGAAACAAATACTTTAAAATATCTTTATTCAAAAAACTCCTAGAAAACAGGTTAGAGAATATATAACATAGCAAAATAAAACTTCTGTAAAAACAAAATTTAAAAATACCATTTGATTTAGTGTAGTAAACATTTCTGGAGCTTCTTCATTCAAGGCACTAAATTAGATGCTACAGGGGGTACCAACAAAACAAACAAAAACAAAACAAAACAAACCAAGAAGAATGCAGTTCCTAAGAGCTTAGACATTCACAAGGAATGATGGTTTAAGTTCACATAAAATTATAGATTTTGCCTAAAAAATTGCATGAGTATGATCATATAACTTATTGTTAAAATTGGAAGATTTTTGAAGAGAAAGAGGGGGTGCAATATTAATAATTATACTGGGATCATCCTACGCAAAACAAAATGCAAGGAGATAATGAGGTTTCAAAGTTGGTGGAATTTTATCTGTTCAGTGAGATCAGGGAAGATAAGGAAGGGAAAAGTGGGAATTCAAAGTAATAGAACAGCATGAGCCAAACTATGGATGAGGGGTGGCAAGTATTTGGATGGTTTAGGTATAAAAATATATATTGGTGAAAAGTTTGAAAAGCAAGTTAAAATAAATTTTTAAGGGTCTTCCTATAAAATCTTTGTTTTAATAATAAAATCTTTGATGTGATTCAAACTCTAATTTGAGAAGATTGTTCTGCCAGGAATGTGTAGATAGGCTAGAAAAGAAAGAGATTGAATTAGGCAAGTAAGATTCAGTTATAAACCCTAACTAGGACAAGAATGTCAAAGAGAAATTAGAAGCCAATAATATTGTTGAAGTAGAATTCATAGACCTGGTAAATATCAAAAGGGGGACATCAGAGGCAGAAAAGAGAAAGGCCAAGAACGCAATATTTTCATGGATAAGTAACCAAGAGAATTTAGTGCATTAATAAGTTAAACAATTCAGGAGGAAGCATTCTTATTTTGGGGGGAAACGGGGATGTTGATGCTTTATATTTAGTAGATTGAATCTGGGAAGCAGAAGAAAAATCCAGATTAGTTTGTCCAGCAAGTGGGTGGAAATTGTCAATCTGGATTTGAGACATCATATCCACAAAGCTAAAGCCATTTCTGTGCAGAAGGGTCCTGGAGAGAGTGTAGAATAAAGGAAGTTAAGAACATATAGGGAGACTTACATAAATTCACAAGAATTAGTTTTAAAAAGTTAGATATGATAGGGGAGTAAATTTTTAAGCCCTAATATCTAAAAGCCAACATTTTCCTGAGCACTGACTATGAGCTATGTTCTGTAGCAGGCTCTAGAAAAGGAATAAGAAATTAATAGAACCTGACCTGGGGGGGCAGAGGTATTAATGTCAGAGTTACTATCAGTATTAAATACTCTTAAGAAGCCAGGTTAGACAGGGAATTACACTAGGTTTAGTCATAAATATCTCATTTAAATTTAAAGAAATAAGTGGTGAGGAGTGCCACAAAATTATAAGAATGAGCGTAAAGAACACACGAAAGGAGTGAATTATATATATATTTTCAAGGAACAGAACAATTAAGTGGGTGGAGAGAAGAGAGAAAAGAGGAGGAAAGGAAGAGGAAGAAGAGGGGAGAAGCAAGAGGGGAGAGCTAGTGACACTTTGGGGTTACTAAGGGGGTGGCAGACGGCATCAAACTGGTTTGAACTTATGCCCATTCAAATAACTTCATGTAAAAGATTTAAAATATGCAAACATTGTCGTTCATCTCGATGGTATTTAAGTTTCCATAGCATGCTATATAGTGTCATTCTAGTTTGGTCCTTGATTATGGCAACAATCATGCAAGATAGGTCATATAATACTATATTTTGATATTAAATAAATAAATAAAATTCAGGTATGGAAGAAAAATACTTTACTGGGTTTCATCGGTATTTCTTGTTTTTTTGTTTCCTCTTTGATAATAAAAACAAGGAAGATTTATTCTTGAATTCTTCCTGGTTATTTATGGTTTCATATTTTGGACAGCCTTAAAAAATAATCTTTTGTTTAAAAGCCTTCCACAAATAAAAATACAATATATTGTTGCTTGGCTAACCTTTTAGGTTCTTATGGGCTGACATGTTCCAAAAGTCCAACAACTCTTATCTGTGAGTCTTCCTCTAACTCCTTTGCCAGTTCTCAGGGATACACCTTAGAAGCAGATTTCAAAGAACTGAACACAAACAGTTCTCTGTCCCTCTAGTCTACTGTTTATTACTTTAGACAATTAAATCCCTTATGATTGTCTTAGTTACCTTGCTTCAGTCCTCCTCTTTTATGTGTGGATTAAAATTTCTAAGATTAGTTTCTTGGTGCATAGATGCATCTTGATTTTTGCATGAGAGAACATTTTTTTCCTTATTCCCAGTATGCATTCCTAGTTCTTCCTAAAATTCAGATGATCATTTGGAACTGTTGATATATACTAGATTTGAATTTTAGGAATCTCTTGCTTTAGCACTTGATTACCTGCAAGAATTTGATATTGTAAGAGATTTCATAGTTGATCCTGTGTTGAACATAATTTATGAAAATGTAGATATGGAAATGTTTATCTTTGCTTATGTTTTCTATTAGTCAGTTCTTTATTCATCGTTGTCCTTTACTGAAGTCCTATCATTAAAAAAAAATAAAAGTTCTCAAATGGGATTCTGTCAAAGACTTTTGATACAAAAATTAACTTCTTTGATTAAATTTACCTAGACAGCCATGATGTATGACTTTAAACAATAAATCATATTCACCTATCCAAAAATTAATCTTTATTCTTGTTAGGTAGTGATGAAATCTTAACATATTCTGTGTTCATGGTTACTTGCCTGAAATATATCTGATGCAGTAATGCTTCACTCCTTTCCTTGGCCTGTCACATGCATCTAGTTAGTCGTGAAACAATTCTCTAGTTGATATGGCCAGTTTAATATACGTGCTCATTCAGAGAAACACAGGAAATCTTGGCCTAAATTACTTAAGAATTTTCATTTTCTGTTTCATATTGATTAGGAAGAAATAGGTAATAAAGTCTACTGCTATAAATCACAGCCTCCATATTAGTTATAACTGTATGTATATCATTCATTGAGTAAAACCACAATGTCTATGAACTGTTTTTCTTTTCTCTTATTTATTGACAGTTTTTTAAATTACAACACAATGAATCGATGGTAAATACAGAAGATGCAATAGTATAAAAAGCCATTTAACCCGTCCCTAGGTTAAGACACTTACAGCAGACAAAAACTGCCCCACCCAAAAATCCCCTCCTTGAATGGAAACAAAATAAATATAAATTAATAAATACAAAACAAATCACTGCACAGCCCTTAACTCTTTGATTGCCATGGCAAGAACCATGCTGATGATTCTAGCTTGTGACGTTTGTGTGGTTAAAGGTTGCCGCAGCAGTCAAAGGGTTATAGCATTGTAAACATAAGTACTTTGTGGAAAAGTTCAGTCATGTTAATGGTCTACAGCGAAGAGATTAATAGCATGACCCCTTGACCTTTAATGACGCAACATTATAAGGAGTTGAAGAGATAGTAGCTTGGTGAGCTGTTACATAGACTAGTCAACCATTTTATTTAACAATGTGCTATGAGGCCTTGATTTACTAATAAAAGACAACTTGTGAATAATAAACACTGTTCAATGCATTGATCAATAAAATCAATGAAAAAATTAAGCACCACAAAATTTTGCCTGATTATATCTGACAGTCATAATACACTTTAGCACCATTTATTTAGCCTTATATTTGCACACAAACAAGCTTTGTGTTTGTCAGTAGAAGCTATCTGAAAAAAAAATATATATATGCCAGATTTAAGATGTTACAAATGTATAGATTTCTGTGTGGGCACAAAACCACTAACAACTTGCAAACCTTAAAGCTCATTCAGCAAATAAATGTGTTATTTATTTCTTTCCTTGCACACAGAAGACTACATATTATCAGAAACTTAATGAAGTAGAGTTGAGTGTAATGTGAACAATCCAGAAGCTTAGTTAGATGTTAATATCCTCTCCATAACTGAAAATATCATGGGGAATTAAAATAAAGGCAAAGTATTGTCAGACAACCAAGAGATAATAGCCTAAATATTTAATTTCTTAGTGTTTCTCTCTGCTTCATGCTTTAATATTATTTAAATAAAGTCTGCATTAATTTTATGCATTACATTCTTTTAATTTCCCCTAACCACAATATAGAAAGGAAAAATGATTTTCATAAGAAGCTATAAAATGTCTACTGTTTACCCAAGAGACAACTTTCCTTTGCAATTGCTTGCATCTCATTCTGGCTCTGAAAGACAAATGTATGTGCAATTATTTTTTAATATAGCATATGGTATTTATTTGCCAAACTAAATTTATGGGAGCTTTTTCCCCTTAATCTGTCTCTTAAATATGTATGTGTATGTATATATATACACACACATGCATACACACACACACAAATATAATTCCAAATCTATATTATGAGATAGTTCATATGGATGGAATAAATTGTGTTCATTATCATACTGATCCACTACTGGAATCAAGATAATGTTAATATAGCTATACAGATTTTAAAACATCTTGACGATAGATTACTACACTGATGAAGCAGGCAATTTTCTCAATGTCAATAATTGATTCTTTTAAAAAATCATCAATAGACTATGGACTATGTTTTTGCTAAAAATTAGGTTTATTAAAAGTTATAGTAGCACAAATTTGAACTAGTAAACTCCATTTATTTCCTCCCTATAATATAAAAACAAGATACATTTGTTTAAAATTATATCCCTAAAAAAAATCTTTCAAGACTTTTAAGCCTGAAGCAAATTTTTATGGGTGAGTCTCTAAAACCCCTGAAAATAGAGGTCCACAATAGAAATGCTGATGCAGTCAAAACCAATGCAGCAAAATGCTGCCACTATAATACCCCTTATTCTTTTATTCTCTCTTTATAATATATAATTTATGTAACTTACACATAAACGAAATAGACAAAGAATTGAGGTTTTAGGCATTCATGTACACATGATGTACCTTAAACAAAACACTATGTTATGGTATTTACTTTCCTGTATAATTATTTAAGATACATTCTCCAAAAGCAAACTTCCTTAGCTGGCTTATCAACAGACAACAGCTTTCATACTCAGCATTTCACTTTTCTTAGGGGAATAACTCTAGGAAAGTTAGAATTCAATGGAAGAGATTGGAAGGTGTGTGAAATCGATTGGGAGCTGTCTTTGCATGAAACTTGTGACGGAAATTACTGAGGAACAAAAATATATTTTCTGGGCCCATGTCTGATATACAGTGCTGCTCGATTCTGATTTTCATAAATGGAAGGGAAAATCAAATCTGTAAAGAAAAGAGGGGCAAGGTGGAAATGGAAAGGAATGCAAATATGGACACAGACTACATAAGACAACACAAAATAATATATCCCTCCCAACGATCTGTATTTTGGGGTGACACACAGAAAGCAAACAAATAATTTCAGAATTGAAGGAGCAGAAAAACCAGACACCCAATTATCTTTGTTAAGAAATCAGGTTTGTTTGAAAGTCACAAAATAACTAAGATTGTGAAATTTTGTATGTATGAACATCTGAAAGAATAACATATTCCTCTTCAGATAGAAAAGAAGTGATAAGAAAACAAAAACAAAACAACCCTAACTTTACCCAGGCAGTAGTACCTACTAAAGAGCTGTGAGAAGACGGCAATAATGTGGCCTCTGTGATGTTATTTCAGTGGTAGCAAAAATTATGACATTGATTTAAAGATTGAATCAGTCATTCACGGAAACTATGTTTTACCTTCACGACTGGGTTATCAATATATAGAGAGGGAACAAGTTCAAACTGGCATTAGGAAAGAACAAATGAAACATGCATTCTAGTGACTTTGCAAATAGACAGCTCACACGAGGCTTTATTATTCATCCATATCTTAGCAAGACAGGCCAACACAGAAACATATATTCATACAAAATGTGGCAAGTACAAGCAGCACCATATCCTATCCTAGGAAAAAAGCATCCTACCATGCAGTCACATCTCGCCAAATCTTCATCATATATGGGGCGTTTATAAAAAGGCCTGTGTCAAAAAGTGTTATGCCTGGGATCAAATCGAGCCACAGACCGAGTGCGACAGTTATGTCTGTATTTTGTGTGATTTTTTTTTCATGGAGAAAAACAAGTAGATAAAATACTCAAGAAACATCTTCATAAGCCAAAAAGTTAAAGATTTTATTCCTGCACCATTCTTTCCTTTCGGTTTTTCTATGTGAAATAAGGGTTAATGACATCTTACTCTGAAACTAAGTGGCCTAACATGATACAATTAATCATGTTTTCGTATCTATATTTAATTGATTTTCTTCTCCCTTCTTAAGGGCATATAAATCCAGCTCTATAGCAGAGCACATGGCAAAGTTACATGAATCAGCACAACATTCTAGTTTATGATGTATATGTCTTACAATGCTCAGTGTGCCCTTGAATATAAGGCTACATTGAGTGCAAACTTGAATATCACCCCAAGTCCAATGTTAGTATACAACAGATTTTTAAGACGCACTGCTCTTTAAATTGGAGAGGCATAGAATCTTTAGAAATCTTCATAAATATCTTTCATATTTTTTATATTTATGCACTAACCATAATGGATTAACTGAGTATGCTCTCATTTTCCTTAAAGAGCTTTAGTTGTGTACTATTTTACAGTACTCATGATCTTATACCCTTACTTCATAAAGAATTAGCATTGTTCTAAAAAAAGATGCATGTTTCTGTCCAATTATAAGCTCACAATTGTGTTTAAAAATTGAAGGCTGTTACTTCAGTACTCTACCAGAATATTGACACATTTTATAATATTTGTTTTTCACTCAATTTCTGTGACTTTATCAGGGTTTGTTTAGATCAGCGTTCATTCTTAGGCTTTATATACTATCGTTTTAAATTTCAACATAGAAATACGTATAAAATGTTGAAAGAGATATTTGTAATTGATGTTATTCATCTGGTCTGAAATATCTCTGAATCATTTCAAAATAATACCAGGACAGAAAGACAAAGGTTATGATTAGATGAGATTAGAACACTAAGGCAACTTCTTTGCTACTATGCCAAGTGTTTATGTTATATGATTTCTGAGGTAAATTCCTATCCTAGAGAAATGACTTTTCTCTTGAGATTCTGACATATATCTTTCCAACTGAGGTTACTGAACTTTTGACATTTTATGCATTATTATCAGATGTATTTATGTAGGGTAACATCTAAAAACCACTGGCTAATTATATACATTGATATACCACTTAACCCATTACTAATATGAAGTATTTGAAGTTGTATTTTTCTCTATTTTTATACTTGCTAAAGTAAAATTTCCACTTGTATTAAGGAGTGCTGTAGTAAATTTTTATATTTTACAAAACACTCATTTTTCTTTTTCCTCCATTATATTTAATATATATAGTATTTAATTTTCATATTTATGGTGTGGTGCTCCGCCCGGTTGTTGTTTTCTTTATTATATAAAGTCCTAATTTTTAAAATATAACTGATAACATTTTTCTGATGTAGCTATGGTTCTCTTTTCAGCAACAAGGAACCTAAAACATAGATATATATCCTTTACCAGTTATAAACTGCAGTGACAATAAATCAATATCATGAAGGTGCATGAGATGCAATGGAATGATTAAACCCTCTAATACTATTGACTTGAAACCTTTTGTGATACCATATATTGGCTGAGATTATATTTACAGCTATTTATAAATAGCTTATCTGAATTTAATATTTTTGGTTTAGATGGCATGTTCTGTTTGACATCTGTGATATTTTGGAATGTGCTCTTGAGAGCATCAAAAATTAAATGAGCTTTTTGCTATGTTTGCTGAGAAAGATTTCACCGCCATCCACAAGGTTGTTTCAGTATATGTTACAATCTCACAGACTCAATACTATCAGTAAATCACCGCCTTTATTAGTTTCTGGAAATAATTCCAAAACTTAAAAAAAAAAAAGATCTGTTCATGACCCTTGTGTCAACTCAGTCTACTTGATTATAACATCCATTTCTCTTCAGATAGCACATTGAATTAGTCAATATGGACACATTTGTTACTCTCTGTAAGATTCACAAAGTGTGGGCATGTATTTGGTACTAGAGATATCAGCATAATATGCAGAACTTGGAAGTATTATATTACTATACCTAGGATCCAGTATATACACATCATCCACATATTGGAACTACCAGTGAAGTTGGGCAATGTTCTTATCCACCACATTGCATTTTTTAATCACCCACAGAAAGGGAATAAAAATAAGTATATCGTATATGAAACAAATTGTGTCAATAGAAAAAGATTACAAGCAATCTGACTAGTAAAAGTAACATTTGCTTATTTCAGTAAATCAGTCTCTATCCTTTATTACTTAGTAATTATTTTCTGTAAATTATTACTTAGTAATTTATTACATCTGATTCAGAAAAGCCTTGCCCTCTGATTTATAACAGAAGTTGTCTTTGCTAGTATCATATAATGTTCTCTAATTTATCTATGGTATCTCTGCAGTTGTAAAGAGCTTCTGTATTCACCTGTTCTGATTGCCATGTCAGCAGACACTTTGTTCTAAAAGGAGTCAATAGTTAAATTCACAACCTCCTCTACAGTCTGTGTGGATTTACTGCTTTATCGCGAATACAGACTGGCTATTTTAATACTTCATTTCAGTCCGGTTAATATTATATAGAACAATAAATTTGGCTAAAATTATAAACTATACAGTTAATTTATGTAAGGAACATTACCTTGTTTACATTTGTGTTTATATTAAAGTATTAATGAAACAGAAGTAGAATTATGTTTTGTGATCATGAATGTGTTTTCATTTTGAGAAATCCTAGGTCTGAACTTTCCATGCTATTATTGATGTGTGATGAAAAATATTTGATGGGTTGTATGTTTCTACTGATACTGAACTTCGTAGATTATGTTGTTGACCCATGGAAATTTATTCCACGTTGTTTTTGAATCACTATTCTTATTTGCTGGACCAACTGGTCACTCTTCCTTTCCTTATTCCAGTAGGATTGAGACTTTTTTCCCCCCAAACCCCAAGTGGAGGAGGAGTCAGTAACCATACTCACAAAGTGCCCTGTATACAATAAACAAATAGAATTTGATGTTTGTGATTATACGGAACTTAATATTTTCATATCTCTTGTAGTCTCACAGCCTGAAAATTTAACTATTCTAGTCAAGAGAGAAGCTGTATATGTCTTTTCTTATCATATAAATCTCATCTCATATTGAAGTAAATATGACCCGACACTTATCCATGACATTTTCAGAATTCAAGCGTAATGCTAGGGTCTTTCCTTTCTTAATGCTATGATTATTTTCTAGCCCTTATATACTTACAGTCTTATGATGGATCAGGATATTGTGACAAATGAGTAAAGAGGCAAAAGATTGCTTCTTCAGTTTCTTTCTCATTTTAGAAAAAAAGTAAAATCAATGTTTAATGCAGGTTGATGGAATTCCTCAATGATTTACCCATGTCCCCAAATGGCATAGTTCCTCATTTCTATGTTTGGCAAAAATACAATTTCCAGTCATCTTTTTTCTTGACATCAAGGTCCTAAAAGGATTAAACCCTCCCATAAGCAAACACTGTACATGTGAGCTTATGTATATAGTCCTCCATGTTCAGTAGAAGTGACTAACTCTTTATATTATCAGCATCATCTAGAATGGAAGCACTGAAATAAAGCAATAGGACTGATTTTTGTCCTCTCCCTATGCTTTCTTTCTTGGCCCTCACATACATAATCTCTGATATCTTGTCAAAATACAGTTTGCATTGCATAATGTTTTGCTGTAAAGCCATTCCTCTTTTTTTAACTGTTCTTTTTTCTTATCCTTACATTATATATGTTCCGGTTGTAAGAAATAACAATCTGCAAAGGCTTTGCAGCATGCCACTCATGATTACAAAATATTTTCCCAAACCAAATCATAAACATGTTGTTTAACCAAAAGACATTCAATTTTCATGCTATGTTGTGTATAAATATAAATTCAAGGCAGCCAGACTCTCCATTTCCAAATAAGAATGTGTACCTACACTCATTAAAAATCATCTGGAAATGTGTATTATTAGCAAATGAGTAAGAAATTTTCACTATTATAAAATTCCTGCTTTATATAAAAGCCACACTGGCCATTCAAGTATTTGAGGTTTTTTTTTTCCCCCTATAGTTTTATATTTGTACTGAAAATGATAAATTTAGACTTGAAATTATATTAAAGGAAAATTAAAAGTCACTTCTACCTATAGGGCATGTTTTGAGTGTGCATGTAAATAGCAAAGTGTCCATCTGCAGATCCACCATCAACACTCCTTCTCTTTCTCTACTCTAAGGAAACAGCTCATGCTTACTAGGGTTTTAGAGTACAATTAACACTCCAAAGGAGAAGCAACACCAGATTTCCTTCAGTTTGTGCCAGTTTGCAAGTTAAAGGTCAAAGGGCAAAGACATAGAACAGGACTCTTCAAGGAAAATTTTCACAGAAGACAATGTTTAAGTTGTTGTTAATGACAGTCAACAGATCAATAATCAAGTTCAAGGCAAGCTGTTCATTGTTTCAAAAGCTAATCCCCTCAAAAGCTGGCTTTCACACAAAGCCAATGTCTGACTCATGGGGTGCATTCGGTCTGACCATCTCTAATAAGTTCACAGCCCAGTGGCTGTAAAGCCTTTCACTGCAAGAAGCAGCTCCTAAAAATCAATAAAGAGGTCTGTCAGTTGCTGACTTTTCTCTAGGAAAAAAATATTGATACAAACCTGCTCTGCAGGTCACATGAAAATGACAATACTGCTGTTAGGACAAATTACACTCAACAACGAAATGCTTTGGTGGTCTCTTGGCTCTGTCAGTGATCAAATGGATGGCTAAATGCCAGAAGCCACGCTAACCCTTTGAGAACTATGGTTGACATGCAATAGGTAATATACTGGAGGATATTCATGCAATCTCAGAGTCATCATTTTAAGTCATTTTTAAAATGGCAATGCTAACTGCATGTACCAAGGCAAATTGAATTTTCATGCAATGGATTTTAAAACAGAAATTCAATATGTCTAAGGAAAAAAAAGACTTAGGCTATTATAATCAGTTCTTCAAATAAAATTTCACTCATATTTTCTGAATAAAATATCTTTTATTTGCCAGAAAAGTTTTTGGCAAGTAACATTTCTGTTTGCTATAAACACATTTGTGTAGTACTGCAAATCACTTAAAAATTACATGGGATTATAGGATATCTGTTTTAAAAATCTGAACTTCTTGAACCTGTGTCTGTTTTTACCATTGCCCAATTCTATAATTTACCAGATAGCAAGACTGACAATCCTAAGACTCTGACAGCTGGTCTGATAGTTCTCAAAGTGTTATACCAATGTATTACTAGTGTCACGCATCCTTGCAAATTAACTGTCACTTTAAACCACTTTGGAGACATACTGCTTCTTGCTCTTAATGGATATTCCTGACAGACCCATGGAAGGCCTGGGGCAATGGCCTAATACAACTTGGGGAGATTACCACAATGATGTAGGGGTCAGGTGGCAGGAAGGGGATTAGAAACACTTCAAAACAATCAAAAGGTCCTGTTTGAATATAGCTATGAATATAAATGTGATGAAACATTGAGGACATAGCTGAGAACAGCTGTATAAAACGAAAAATGGATGTATTATTAAGGCTGTTACTATATTGCAGATATTTTGGCCCCTTGTTTGTTGGAAAATGGCTGTCCCAACAGTCTAAAGTCCTGCATGTGTATTCCAGATCTCCCACCTGACAAAAATGAAGTGTAGGAGACTATCCATAGCAGTCAGAGAGCTATCTTCTTTGGAGACAAAGCTGTTTTGGGTCTTCACACTTTCCTGAAAGTTCAATTGTGGGTTTTTTGTTTAACCTTTTTTTTTTTTTTTTTTTTTTTTTTTTTTTGCTTTGCTTTAAAGCAAAAATTCATGGGTTTTTCCATTTTGCTTTTTTTCCCCAGATATGGGCTCAGACTTCAGAAGGAAAATAATATTAGAAACCTTTAAGAAGAATCTTTTCTTCTTTTTTTTCCTCTTCTTTAGTTAATCCTGAAAATTTACTGGGCATTGAGCGTGCAGAGGAAAGGCCTAGAACTGAATGACAAAGAAAGACAAAGGACTGAAGAACGGCAGATACTGTGCATCATGGAAGCTTCCCCATGAGTGTATTTCCACTCATGTGCAGGACCAGCAACCCTCTGGGTTTAAAAGGTCAGCCCTGAATCAGGCTGCCACAAGCCTGCTCCTAGCTAGGAAACAGCATAACAGCTCTT
Source organism: Ailurus styani (assembly GCA_002007465.1). Classification (NCBI taxonomy): domain Eukaryota; kingdom Metazoa; phylum Chordata; class Mammalia; order Carnivora; family Ailuridae; genus Ailurus; species Ailurus styani. Next base: position 3,186,481 of record LNAC01000095.1, read on the forward strand.
GTCTTGAATCTCAAGTTACCACAAACTCCTGGAAAAGAAAGAAAGAAAAAAAAAAACCCTACATCACACCCACTCTTGCATAGAGCGTTTACAGTACAGTATGTGGCGGGGTGTTCCTTTCCTCTTGAACTGGAACACAGTGTAAACCAATACAAGGAGGCATAAGGCCAAGATGCAGGGAATGACAATAGCTATGGCTTTCACAGTGCTGGCTGTGTTGTCCAGTTTGATGACAATGTCTACATCATCTGGTGGGCTGTGTCCTTCTTTATCTCTGTCTGTTGGTCCATCACAGCCCATAAAATCCTTGAGGATGGATCTGGGATATCCAGGTTCTACTTTGAGTATCTGGTTGTTGAATTTCCAGTACTCCTTTCCTTTGTAGAAATACGTAAAGCCTAGAGGGGGAAACACACACACATAGGTACCACTTATTTTGAAAGTATATATGTATAGAAATTCTTATTAATTTAAGTTAGGCTACTTATTAAAAGATGTATTTTAAGGCTCTTCCATTTTGGTAGGAAGAAAACATTATCTTCAGCTTAGCTGTCTGTTGAAATTAATCTGGCTAATATACTGTAGGAGTTGTACCCTCTAAAACTTATGGAAAACTTAGCCAAAAGTCAAAATATCTATAGAGGACTATTGAAAGATCATGCTGAACACATCCACCTCCTAGTCTGGAAAGAGAGCTTTACCCTATTTCTTACTTGTAAGGTTGCAGTTTCAGATTTACCCATCAGGGTGATAATACCAACTTATACTGACATACGCTGAAACAGCCTTATGAATTGAGCCACTATGTGCCTGCAGAACTGCTGCTGAAGACACTGAACAATGCACTATGAGGAGGCCACTCCATGAAACCCCTCGGGAAATTTCTAATCATCTTAGTATTGGGAGCATTTGTACTTAAACACTAGGTTTGCTTTTGTCATTTAGACAAAAAAAATCAGAATTTGTAAGTTATGAAACTATAGAGATGTTTTCTTTGTCTTCCAGGAATCTTAATAAGTAAATAGGTATTTAGGATATTTTCTGCACTAACCTTATTTCTGACTCAAATCATGCCAATTTTGTTCCTACTCCTTTTGCCCTTTTTACTTAACATTCTTATTTACTTACATAATAAAGGATTAATGGAGCACAAATAAATCTATAATTCTATCTTTAATACTTCCAACTAACATATTTCATGGGGGAGGAGGTAGTATGTGGAAGGCTCAGGTCACTAGCAATACATATGACTTACGTTCCAAAATTATGGATGCAGATAAGAGACTTTGAAAGTTTGTGACATTTAAACTACAAATATTTGTGTTTTTCTTAGGACTATTCTCTAAATTGTTTTTGTTGGGGAAAAAAAAAGTTTTTCTTTCCATCCAGAGCTTCTTTATGTCAAGTTTCTTTGTGACTGCACTCTTTGGACTTAATTCCTGCTTTGAGACAAAATTCAAGAAACCAAGAAGAAATATTTTAATATTAACATTACTTAAAAACTATATTTTGGGGGGCACCTGGGTGGCTTAGTGGGTTAAAGCCTCTGCCTTCAGTTCAGGTCATGATTTCAGGGGTCCTGGGATCAAGCCCCGCATCGCAGTGGGCTCTCTGCTCAGCAGGGAGCCTGCTTCCTCCTCTCTCTCTGCCTGCCTCTCTGCCTACTTGTAATCTCTCTCTGTCTGTCAAATAAATAAAATCTTTAAAGAAAAAAACAAAGAAACAAAAAAACTATATATTGGGAGCTATTTTGAATAGTATGACTACTTTAGAGTTAGTAATCATTTATGAGGGTTTTCTATATCCTGTATTACTGAGCATTTATTATGGAAGAAGTATTATGTCTAAAGCTCAGTAAATGACATATTTTAATCCTCATAACCACTCTGTCAAGTAGAATTATTTACCTATACTTTTCAGGCAAAGATACTGAGGCTCAGAGGTAAGATAATATGTCCAAGTCCTGGTGAAAGCAGAATTTAAAGCTTGATCTAGTTCTAGAGCCTGAACACTTAATGATTTTCTTAAAACTGTGTCCTTTAAAGATCTCCTGTCATTTAATAAACACTTCTTGATTAAACATCACAGGTTGTGATAGGTAAAACCCATGCAACAAAAAACTCGGACACCTTCAAAAAATTTCATCTAGAGTAGATCCTCACTTCAGGTCACTTCATTTTGGAAGTCATTCTGTTCAATGCCATAAAAATCTGCTGTTGCTTTTCATTTCGAAGGGCAGTTTTGCAATCAGAGTAACATGCCAAGTGAAAACAGGTGTGTGTAGATTCAAATATTTCAGCAGGGAGCTGGTATTTGATCACGCTAATGAAATCCAATGTAATTACTCAACAAGCTTGGATGAAGAAATGTTGAGGACTTGCCAAATAATAGTACATTTAGACAATCACAGTTGAATAATGGCATTGATTTAGAATTAAACAGATCTTCAAAACAGGTGAACGTACTTCTTAGATTTATAAACTGGAAACCAACAGCTAGAAGTGTCCTCATCTTTATTTTTTTTGTCAAAGCCAATTACTGTGAACCTACTGGGTATCATACAAAAGTTCAGAAGTTTCCATTTTCATATTTATGCAGGGCAAATTTTATATATCACACTCCATATACAGGAGTAGAATTGTAGTTTATTGAATATACTTGTTCAACATAAGTCTAGTCAGTAGAAGTTATGTAATAAAAGTATTTGAAAAGAAGTGGCCTGTAATCTTGGTAATAGAAATCTGCCAAACCTTGATCCCACAATATTCATCTCATTCGATAATGAGAAATATGAAATAGTAGTTGGTGGAAGAAATGTTGATGTACTAATTTTTTTTTCCTTTTTTAAGGAATAGCTTTGCTGTTATACTCTTGTAGATGTTATGCTTTTTAAGAATAGCAACTTCAGATGAATTTTACCTGAATTACTATTTTTTGAGAAATCCTGAGAAGGAATTCAGTGGGGGCTGTAATGTATATGTGGTGACTTTTTTTTTCCTCCCATATTTGACCATATTTTACTGGTGACTTTTCTAGTGTTTAGTCCTAAAATTTAACGAGACAGTGTCCATCATAATTGTCTTGTTCTAACTTAGTAGATGTCCCTGGATGGTAGTGTCTATATGTATTCTCTGTCTTCCACTTTTATATGTTTATCAGTAAGAAGTTAATTAGTATTTGATAAATGTGAATGAATAAACTGCCTTGTGGAAATACAGATTTGAATCACACTTGTACATTTTAACAGAGAATGAGAGTAGAGAGTAGGGACTATAGCAAGTCAACATAATCAAGGGTCGAAACTATTTTAATAGGCTAAAATAGTCAAAACTATTTTAACAGCAATCAGCAAGATGAAATGCAACAGTTTGTAAAGTAGTGTCTTGCATTTGCCTTAAGATTGCATTTTCTAAGGAAGGAATAGAGAATACCTAGGTGGTATGGCTTGACAGCAATTAACATAGAAGCAATTTGAAGGAGAGGGAATGTAGCAGTTCTTTACTACAACTTTAGTATGTGTTAAAAACTCATTGTTGCTTAAAACATGGTCAAATAATGAGTGTTAAGATGAAATCATTCTGCTATATTCTGCATGAATCAAATCTCATTTAGATTGTTGCATTTTCAAGGACTAAAAGTAAAGAGAAACTTGAAACAAACTGTTAAATTAAGATGGTCTTACAGGTCAAAAGCAGGAGGATGATGGCTCTGGAAGATACATTCTGAGAGAGCCTGGATTTGTCTAGTATGACAAAATGAAAAATTAACCAGACATGACAGATAATCAGTTACTTTAATGATATACCCTAGAGAAAGGTGTTAACTTTTCCTCTTTGGAGATAGTGCATTCCAGCACATTCAGTGGGGCTAGAATGTCCTAGTTTCAAACCTCAAATATATAATCTTACCTTTTTTATGATTATAAATAAGTTACTTTAACTGATGCCAACCTCATCATTTATAAATAATAAATGACATAAAAAGGTATTTATGTTAGACAAATTAGTGAATTTATGTAGTATATCTGATACATGATAGGCATTCAATAAATAGCACAAGTATTCATATTTCATTTATAAAGATGGTAGAATTAATATCAATAGGTGTATATGGAGGCACATTCCACTTTGATATGAAAAATATCCTTCAAAAATCTATAGCTGAGTTGCGAATTTGTGGACTTTGTTTGTTTGAGATTACCACTAGGAGAAGATTCCAAGGAAGAAATTCCTGCGCTGATGGAAGGATAGACTAGAGAAAACATTCAGTGTTCTGTCTCCAACTTTTATGACTATTGAATCTCATGTACATAGACTTACAAGGAATTACTTTGAGTCAAAATATAAATATAAATGTATTTACTTAATAATTTGAAATTGTTATCTTCCATACTCAAACCTAAGGGAAGAAATTGTGTAAATTATGAATTTAAGGTAAGAAGCTGCAAGCATGAAATTTGTAGATAATAAATAGTGGAGAATTTGCTGTTGATAGACCAAAGCGTTCCAGATTCTTTGATATTACTATTGTACAGAACAAGGGTTTCAGACAGATGAAAAATCTCCTCCAGGGAGGGAATTTTTAGAATAACAGGAGGGATAAAATTAATTTATACGATCAGTATTTATTGAATATTTAGTATGTGACTGTCTTCAAAGAATTTACACTAGAGGGGATGATGAGTATATAAGCTGATCATATGAGATTTGAGTAGAAGGGATAGGGTAATCACAAAAGGATATTCAAAAAGAATATTCTGAAAGATGAAGAGTGAGGTCAGTGTTGAGGGATATCAAAGAAGGGGCTGGATCAGAAAGGTCCAGAAGACACAGATATATTGCAATTTCATCTGTAGTTTTTATTCACTTGTAAGCATTGATTTTCCCAAAATGCTTCATTTGTCAGTATTTTACAAAGTTATCTTTTTGCTACGTGAAAAGAAACCATGAAATTCTGAATATAAGAAAACGTTTTTTTTTTCTTTTGAAATTGACTCTTGAGGTGGCAAGATCATGGAGAGATGCTCATGGAAATACAATCTTGGCAGCCTCAGTCCTGTTTTGTACAACACATAAAATTTTCACCTTTGTGAAAATTGATAGTATTTTGTTAATTGTATTAATATAACATAAAAAGTACACATTACATATTCTAATTTAAAAATTTTGATATGTTGCTTATAGTTGTTCAGAAACTATTTAGGAAAGAGTTGATTCAGTTCAGAGTATACTTCTCGGCACAATTTCACTGATTTACACTGAATGAATATTACTAAATACTCAGATGGAAAAGAATATGAAAAATCATGGGGCAGGGTAGCAAGATTTTTTTGTTATTTTTATGTAAATATTATTTATTCCCAGAGAATCTAAATCAAATCTCAGATATTAGTGGCCTTGTAGATAGAAACAGGGAAAATGAACACCATTAATGTGGTAAGGAATGAAGATTATGTGTATTGTATCTACTTTTTCAATATTTTGAAACAATTTATTACTTATTTTAAAAGTCATTTTTATCTTAAAAGATAAACTCAGTTTAGAAAATTAATAAAATAAAGACAAAAAATAAAGAAATTGTTACCAAACTTCCTGGAGTTAATAACATTGCAGTAAGATCTTGGTTGAATTTTCTTTGCACTATTTTTGTATGGTATGTGATAACTTTTATCGAAGGCAGTCTAGAGCAGTGGTAAGACTTCTGTAAATATTAGCTGGAGTTGGTTTTATCTGGCCTTTAATAAACCCCTTTATTCTAACCTCAAGAAATCTCCTCTCCCTCTAGTTTCTTCCTTGGTGACACCTATAATTCATAGGAGTGATCTCAATTTTCTGCCTCTATATGATCATTTTTCACATTTCTTTTTTCATTTCTTTGTCCTTTTCATCCTCACATGCATACTTTGAGTTTTGGGCCCTATTTTGATCTGATTAACTGCCTCCAATGTGACTGGACTGTTACTTTCTTCATTTTCTTATTGATATCCTCTTGACAAATATGTTTTCATCTTTATCTGTCCTCTTCTATGGATTTCTGCTATTATCACATACAGGCTCTGTATCTTAACTTTTTCTGAACCAATAGAATATACACAAAATCTATAATTCTCAACAAGTGCTATGATCAGGGCTTCAAGGTTCTTTTTGACTTTGCCTCTCCCTATAGCATACTACTTGTGGCGCACTATCATACAGAATCTGTAGTATGTCATTTCATATATCAAGGGTCAAAATACAGTTTGTGTATTTTGACTTTCTGACTGGTGTTTATTGATCCTGGGTCACGGTTTCTTCAGATTTACACTCAGTGTATAGTTATCTTAAACTCTGGCAATATGTTGATCGTTAATTGTAGTTATGCTGATCGTTAATTGTAGTCTTCCTTGGTGGTGTTGATTTTTCATTTTCCTCCCATTTCTTCCGTTAACTTTTTTGTTCTTTTCTCACTTGATATATTTAATTTTGTTTCTGCAAGTGATGTTAATTTTATTCTTGTTGCATATATGTTATAGACTTTTCATGCTATTGAGGACCCATATGGTATATCATTTTCTTATGGTTCCGATTATAAATCATTTGATGCGGTATGTTTTTTCCATCTATTTTAGAATGATTTCTTTCCTTTGTTCTGGAATATTGTGTATAAATCCTATTTTGAATTATTATTATGATTTACTCCTATTTACTGATTTCTGAATGAGGAGAGAAACGTTGAGATTTTACATATGCCAAGAGATAGGAGTGTATGGATTTTCTGTCACTTGGCTAACTTTCCACTTACGATTTGGCTGAAACTCAAATTCTGAGATGGAGAGCAAGGAACGTGGGCAGCTCCCTGCTCTGCTTCTTGTTATAAAACAATCATACAGTCACTTGGCCTGATTGTGTTGAGTTGGGATCTTCCGTTTGCTGACACTCTTAAGCCAAAGGTGTGCATGAATAATTAAAATCTTCAACATGCACAATTGCCGGGTGTCTTTGTATCTCAGCCCACACTTACAACATACCTTCCTTGTGACCAGCTCCTGTCCCCTGTATGTCTGTTACTAACTTTATAGAAATTTTAATAGAAAAATAGGTGATACTGCTTTGAAGGTATCCACGCCCTCCATTTTTAAAAATTGCCTTTTTTTTTCATAAATTGAAGTAAGCTGAGGTTAAAAAACATCTGGAGCATAATATTAAACATAAATCTAGGATGGAAAGTTCATGTAAATATAATATGTTATAGCCCTAGTATGGTACTTTCTAATGATTTAATTGAACACAGTAAAAAATTAGAATTCATTGTTGAAATATTTAGTAAACTCATGAAATATAAAACGCACATGCTGCATACCATTTTCTTTGTGCACAAAGGCTCCTTGAGGAGATTCAGGGATACCTTTCCAGACTGTGATTGGTTTGGGATAGCCAGGATCCATGGTCTTCATTTCTTCACTGTATCTCCAGTACCTAAAAAGGATAATAAACAAAACAAAACAAAACAAAAACACGTGCATAGGGGAGGAAATTATGTATACATAGTAATAGCTAACATTCATTAAATCCTTGCTGTATGCTATTTGTTAATGGTTTATGGGACTGAGTAAAAACACTAGAAAGACAGTGGACACAAACAGCATTCATTCTGTTTCCTTCCTTGCACATGTTAAAAGTAGGTATTGTTACTATATATTTAGTCAGTCTGCTAAAATTAATTAAAAAGTTCTAGCGAAATACATGTGCTTGCTAAATATATTTATAATTCAAAAAGTTATCATCAAGCTATGGATAAATAAGAGGTTTTCGTGATTTTTTATAAAACTTGCTTAGGCAGCAGAGCACTTTTGTTTTTTTGGAATCATCTTTAGCAGAATCTTGATTTATTTATTTATTCATTTAAGAAATATTTACTGAGTACCTTTTATGTTCCTGACATATTTTAGGTGTTAGAGATATACATTTGAACAGAACAGACATTCTCCAGCCCTCATCAGTCTTACATTTTGGGATATGTATGGGTTGTAGGCAATAAAACAATTTATTAGTAAATACATATTGTAATAGGAGGTGTTAAGATCAAGAAATAAGCAGATAAAGTTAGGAATATGGAGAAACAATTTTATTTTATTTATTTATTTATTTATTTATTTATTTATTTATTTATTTATTTATTAAAAGATTTTATTATTTATTTGGCAGAGAGAGAGATCACAAGTAGGCAGAGCAGTACACAGAGAGAGGAGGAAGCAGGCTCCCCGCCGAGCAGAGAGCCCGATATGGGCCTTGATCCCAGGACCCTGAGATCATGACCTGAGCCGAAGGCAGAGGCTTTAACCCACTGAGCCACCCAGGCACCCGGAGAAGCAATTTTAATTAGTGGACAGAGAGTCCTTTCTTTATCAGACATTTGAGCAGAAAGAAGTAAGGTACAATATATATAGTTTTTGGGAGAAATACTTTCCAGGTAGAGGAACTAGTTAATGAAAAGTTACTATGGTAAGCACAAACTTGAAGTACTTAAGCATCCACAAAGAGGCTAGGGTGAATAGGATTGAGTTAACATATGGAAGAAAAGGTCATAGTTGGAACCAGAATCTAAGATTAGATAGACCTTTATACAATTGCAAAGCCTCTGGTTTTCCACTAAACAATATGTGAAGCCAACATAGATTTTGAGCAGGGAAGCTTCAAGATATGGCTTATGTTTGAAAGGAACATGCTGGCTGCTGTGAGTTAAATAGACTTAAGGAGGTAAAATAGAAGCCAGGATACCAATTCGAATGTCACTGCAGGAAACCTTGGACTAGAATGTAAATTGTAGAGTTAATGATAATTCAAGTGATTGGGATATATTTTGAAGGAAAATCCCAAAGAGCTTACTAATGTATTGAATGCAGGATGCAAAAGAAGAAAGTTGAGCATAACTTAAGGATTTGGGGCCTGAACATGTGGAAGGATAATGTTGCCATTCAGTAAGATAAGGAAATGGGGGAAGGTAAGTTGGTTTGGTTTGAAGAATCATGAGTTTGGTTTCAGATATGTTTAATTCAGGTCCCTGCAAGACATCAAAGTGAAGAGTTGTTGATGAGGCAATTGGGTATATTCGTGTGGACTTTAGGGCAGGTCTTGACGGGAGTCCTTAGTGTATAGATAGGAGAACAGATCAAAGGAAAGCTTGCCAAGAGTCAGAACTCTCAGATCCCCAGGCCTTCATAGGGTGGCCCATGAGCCACTCTCACAGAACGGCTAGACATCCAGTGAATAAACTGTAACCAGCCTTACTTCGGATCACTCATTATTGTTTAAAATTCTGTAAGAATTAAATGAGTTTATGTCTTGAATGTGCAAAAGGAATGCCAAAACTAGAGTGAAACCATTGACAGTTTACAGTATATTGCATACTTTAAGGCAGGCGTATGATCTATGCATTATCTCACTTAATCACAACAAACCCATGAGATACTCATCACTGGCCCCTTATAAGAGTGGAGAATTTCAAGAGGATAATGAGAGTTACATTTATAACCAGTTCCATCTGATTTTAAAAGTCCCTACTCTTGGGGCACCTGGGTGGCTCAGTTGGTTAAGTGGCTGCATTGGGCTCAGGTCCTGGGATCAAGCCCATTATCAGGCTCCCTGCTCAGCGGGGAGCCGGCTTCTCCCTCTCATCTGGTAGCCCGCTGCTTATGTACTTTCTCTTTCTGTCAAATAAATAAATAAAATATTTTTTTAAAGTCCCTACTCTTTCCTCTATACATACCAAGTATGTTTTCCAAATTTAAATTTATGTAGCAACTTTTGTCTTTTTCTTCCACTTACCATCTGCTAAAGCTAGTGTTTTACCAACATAGGGTTGGGAAGTGACATACTTAATGCATTATCTTGGGATTAGGCACTTTGGCTGAAATCAGAAAAAAATAAAGTTTTTCTGGTCTTTTTTGGATTTTTTTTTATTCTAGGCCATGGAAGATTTATGGGGTTTTGTACATTAGGTTTTGCTATAATTCCCTAGAAATATCCAGTCAAATAACATCTGGAATATTAGCAACTCTTCCAATCTCAAGGTTTAAATGGAAAAGAGAAAAAGATTGTTTCAGGAAGTATTCCAATAAGGAACCACAAGGCAGATTTTATCCAAAAAGGGAAAAACCCTCCTACAGGTATTTATTACAGATTCTTATCACAAGAAGATGAGAACAGATCCGATGGAAAGGTCAGGAAAATAATGGGGAAGACGAAGCTAATATAAAGGTGATTGGGGCTGTCTTTCTGAAGACAAGTAGGTAGAATCATTAGCGTATTGTTCTACCAATTTTGAAGTATATTTACTTTCACATTTAGTTCATGGGAACATCTGCTTTAAAAATATTTCTGAATATTCTTTTTCACAGACCATTCTGTGATGGATATAGAATGATTAATGTGGTTGAGATCACACTCAAAATTTCAAGATATCTTCTCTCAAGTAAATATCTCAGTGGGGTTTACAATAGTCAGATACATCAGCTGGTTCCTGCACTTGACCACAGAGAAAACCTCTCAGAAAGAACTAGTCAAATGCCTTATTTTTGGATTCTAAGAAACATTTTTTCCCACATGTGACATCACTAAAATCAGAATGCACTTTACAATAGATACTACATCAAAGTTTACTTGGTAGGGTTTTTCCCTCCATGATAGATTAAATAATGACATATTTTACAATAAATATAATTTTTAGATACAAGCTATAGCTTGAAGTAAGCTTTTACATATTGCTAAGCTAGAAGTTTGGAACAATTAAAAATCCTGGGGACAATGGGATCATACCCTGTATGCGATTTAAGAAAGATTAATTACATACTTAGAAACCAGGGTTGTTTTCTGAGAAGTAGTTGTAACAATATTCTTGTAACAATACCAATAATTTATGTAGGTTTTTGTAGCTATAAATTTATACACATACATTATTTTATTTCATTTCATTTAAATCCCTCAACAATCTTTTATATTGCATATTACAGTGTTTTCTATGATCATGTCCTAAACACAGATTTAGTATATATGGTCTTTCAACTCAGTCAATGCTAGAGCATTAAAAGATAATGAATTAGTCACATTTGCTCTTTTGAAATGTTGCAGAGTTGAGACTCTAATGCTGCTGGATTCATAGGTTAGCATATTACTGTTATTGTTTCCTTTGGCAGAGCATCTCTCTCTCCGTGCTATCTCTCAAACTCCTAAGATATATTGCTTGAGTAAAACTTTCCTTCTTTTCTCCTTCTGTTCATTCATAGATCCATTGACCCATCAATACTTTTTTGAGCCAGGCACATAAGATTCATAGAGATCACATTTCAAGAAAATATAAGTGGAATGTGAATTTTATTATACTCTCTTGTAGGAGCATAATTCTGGTATGAATTTATCAGAATTTTTCTCTTTCATCACTAGCAGTTAAAGCAAAACTATAATTTGGGATTATTTCACAATCTTTGAAACACTCAACATAGGCTTGGACCCTCAGGTTATCTGCTGTATGGCAGCTTTGATATATATCCAGTAAACTTGAATGTGCTTAGAGTCATCTAACTATATTCAGAGCTGCCTTAAAAGAGGTGCTGAGGCTTATTCATAAATACAGGTTTGCATTTTAATTTCCAACATATTTTTTTTTAAAGATTTTTTTTTTTATTTGACACAGAGACAGAGACCACAAGTAGGCAGAGAGGCAGGCAGAGAGAGAGGGGGGGAAGCAGGCTTTCCGCTGAGCAGAGAGCCCAACGCGGGCCTCGATCCCAGGACCCTGAGATCATGACCCAAGCCGAAGGCAGAGGCTTTAACCCTCTGAGCCACCCAGGCGCCCAATTTCCAACATATTTGAACATATTTCAGCATAAACGAAAAGCTCATCCCACTGATTTTTTTTTTTCTTCTTGTAAAATGAGCTTATGGGTTCACTGAGAAGCATATTAACATATTCAGATGAAGCCTGTGTAACTGAACCATTTGGGGGGGTTACAACTTAGGTATTATAATGGAAAAAAATGAAAAAAAAATGAACCAATGCTTCAAAATAAATTATAATTAGAAATGAGATTTATTCATCATTTTTTTTACTTCATAATGGGTCATATCCATAAGAGACAAAAACTGTCCATGTAATGGTATACAACATTTTGTTAAATGCCTTCTCTGCTAAGAAATAGAAATGGTATAGAAAACTCTAGAATGCCATACTTCAATGGGATGTTTCTGGATACTGAATTCAAACTGAAAAAAAAAAAAAGTAGCTCCAAGGGTTATTTCACATGACCCAGCCATTTCTTCATCCTGCTTTGTCTCATTTCTGTACTAGAGTCAAGACTGTTTGCTTTTCTTAAGTTACACAAAATACAGTACCACTTCTTTTATTCATACCCAAACAGTTATAAAAAATTCCACTTTTCAGAAACATTCTTAAATATGCAACAGAATTAGAAATATTAATTTATACTGTGTTGGATGATTTTAAAAACATATACTGAGTTACTTCGTAAACACACAAGTTAAGCTGGGGGAAATAAATATGTTTTTCTGTTTGACTATTAGTGGTAATAATAGTAAAAACCAAAGTGGATCTAAATTTTGTCTTTCATTGAAAATATCTTAAAATTCTTAAAAGTTAAGCTTAAATTGAAGTATGGTGATAGAGTCCTGTATATAGTTGTGAGAAGATGCTGACAGATGATTTAGAAACAGCATTTTAGAGTTAAATGCTAGGAGGATCCAAAATGTATCCAAGTATCAAATTATAGTGTATTAAGAAAAGGGCAAGTAGGAATCTGAGGAACTACGCTCCAGGCTATATGTAAAATAGTGAAATAGTGGAAATTTTAATCTGACTTTACAGATCTATTTAAAGAACCATCATTTCAACTATTCTTCTTTAGAATCTCTATACTTAGGAGATTTGAGGTAGGCCCCTGTTTTTAATACAAGTTATATCTATCATTCTCCAATGTGTACCTGACTGATCTTTCTATTGAGAAGCAAATTCAGTTATCCAAGTACCTACTTGATTCATCCAGTTGGTGTGTAAAACAGGCTTCTCAGTCTAAATATGTACATTTCAATCTTTCAATCCCCTTTCCCCAATATTCCTTCCCCTGTCTGCTCTATCTCCAGAAATGGCACCATCTACTCAATTTTTCAGGTGAAAAACCTAGAATTTATCTTTAATTTTCTTTTTTCTCACCCCTAGGATTCAAGTCGTAACAAAGACTTGCTCTGATTACATTCAAAATATATCCTGTACCCACCCTTTCCCCTCTATCTCCACTACCACCATTGTTCCCTCTGTACTACTCCAGCTACCTGCCAGTTACCCTCTTTGCTTCCACTCCTGAAGCCCATTCTTCACACAGAAACCATAGTGATGTTTGTGAATACACATCAGATCATTTCCCTTTCCTGTTGAAAATTCTCCAATGCCTTTCCATTATACTTAGAATAAAATCCAGTATCTTTGCTATGGTCTATAGGACCCCACATAATCTGGTCCCTACTTACCTATTTGACTTCCTTTACCACTTAACTCACTATTCTCTAGCTAGAATGTTTTAACTGATTTAAACATTCCAGTATTAATGTTTTTGCTCACTATGTCATCTGCCCACAACATTATTGTTCCAGACAGCTTCATGTGGCTGAAACTTCACCCATTCAAGTCCCCATCTAGTGTCCCCTTCGTGAGGCCTTCTCTGACTTCCATACTAATTTTCTAACTGTACCTTACCACCCATGAGTCTCCATCACATTATCACTTTGCTTTATTTCTTTGTAGCATTTCTCAACATTAAGTTTCAGGCTCATTTACTCATTTCTGTTTACCATTGTCTTCTTTAATAGAAGTTAAGTGCCATGGGAGCAGAAGCCCTGTGGTCCTTTCTAGCAAAAGTCACATCACATATGCTCAAAATATATTTTTTTAAATAAATAAATGAGGACTACACCAGGATTACTATAGAAATCTTAAGGAAGTAGCAGTTCCTTAACTGACAGGAAAAGGCTGTCTCATATTCATACTGTCACCACGGAGAGTTGGGTTAGAGTAGGATGGATTTCTGCTGTGGAGTGTAACTGAGTGTGTCTATACATTGGGTAGGATGTGAACAAGATTCAGGGTTGACATATGGTAGCTCTTGGGCCAAATATAATTAAAACTGTGCTTTGTTTGTCTAGAAAATTAAATAAATGATTCTGGTTTTGAGTGCTTTTCTAGTGTATTTGTAATTTCCAGTTCACTATAGTACCCATCATTTCCTACTATTGCCTTAACATGCTATTGCTGTACCTACTAGTTTATTTCTTATTTGCCCAACCCTTTAAAGCAATTGAGTTTTTTAGGCCTGGAGTAGATTATCTCTAAAACCCTTTTAATCTTAGCCTTAGAGAAACAGAAACCTATTAACATCCATATCCCCATCTGCCCCACCACCCTTCTTAAGCAGAAAGGTCCCTGTGGGAGAAGAAGGAGAAGTAAGTAAGAACAAAACAATTTTCATTGTTTACTCTCAAAGATATAGAAAACAAAACATTAAAATTTGATAAGTATTAAAAATATACAACATCTATAAGGAAGAAAGACACACTGACTTTGTATATAAAAGTGACAACCAGGGCGCCTGGGTGGCTCAGTGGGTTAAGCCTCTGCCTTCGGCTCAGGTCATGATCTCAGGGTCCTGGGATCGAGGCCCGCATTGGGCTCTCTGCTCAGCAGGGAACTTGCTTCCCCCTCTCCCTCTGCCTGCCTCTCTGCCTACTTGTGATCTCTGTCTCTCTCCTTCAAATAAATAAATAAAATCTTTATAAATAAATAAATAAATAAATAAATAAAAGTGACAACCAAATCGTTGTTTATATGTTTCAGTTAAGTAATTTACTGTCTTGCCCATATACTTTTAATCTTGAATTAATATATTGATAAACTGTGATTTTGGAATTATACAATTATGTGAATATGAAGTAATCTGCTTGTAATACATCCATAACTTATGAAATCTTACTTAAGATCGCACGCATGGAAATTAATTGGATTCCTGCTTTTAAATATTTTTAAACCTATAAAACCAATTATTTAGGCAGAGCTTAAAGTACTTCTTCTAATTATTTTATTATATTTGCATGTAGCTTCTCAAGTAGGAGACAAATGAACTAAAACTCCTTTTCCCATTTACTATTGCCTTCATTCTAGTATGAATTTGGTATCTAACCTTCATTGATTTCACTGATTTGAGGCAGTGCACATTTAGTTTCTAAACTTATTTTTCAATAAGTGCTAAATTTTTATATTGGAAACATTTTAAAAGTAATACCTGCATGTGTGAAAAAAATAGGCTATCTGATAATAGAATGGCGGTTTTTATTACCATCTGTGAAGTCCTGTGAAAATGGTTGGATGAAAGCTAAGGTTCATGTTCTGTCCTGCAGAAATGTGTTTCGTTAGCCTTTTGTTTCTTCTACAACTTTCTCCAAAAACAAACAACAAAAAACAACAAAACAACGAAAAACTCCTTATTGAACCTGGTTCTGAAAGAGTACATTCAAGCAATTAAATCGGTTGGGGACTTAAACTCTAACAAACAACCTTCAGGGTTGTTATTTTAAAGAATATGTATAAATCTGCAGATTTATTTTCATTAGTGCTCACCATGCTGTGGCCATCAATTTCTTCATTCTTCTTTTATACTCTATTACACTTATATCTTCCTGAGAATCATATAGTTTTTGTGGCTATAAGTAGCATCTTCTCCTTTAATAAAATTTTTGTTTGATAGACCTTTTTTGTTCTGTGATTTTTTAAATCATTTAGCACCTTAGTTTCATGATAGTACATTAAAACATTTTGTTACAGAAGTATAGAGAAATCAAATATATAGAGAGCTAGCAACAGAATAAATTGCAAAGTATACATTCTTATCCATGGAGAAAAATTACAGGAGGTTTTAGTTCACAGATAAAGCTCAATGTTTGAAATCACTTGCAATTAAAAATTGCAAATTGTAAAATAAAGTTTATATCCTTACATATTTTTCTCCTACAGTTGGAGACATTTTATAAGGTTATACTATGCCAAGATTATAAGACAAACTCAATACTCGCTAGATGGGCATTAAAGCCTGTTGCTCATATGTGTGTTTATGTGTAAGGGTGTATATTTTTAATTTACTATAAAATGCAGTAAAATGCATACTTAAGTTCTTCTACATACTAATAAAAATTATATTGTCACATTTGACCCAGCTAGTAATAGTGTAATTAAAAATTTATTTTTTAACTCTATTATTTATTCTACATAATATTAATTTAAATTAATAAAAATATAGACTTCAAGTTACATTTTATGTGTAATTTATATCAAAGGTAGCTATGTATGCCTAGTAGATGCTATAAGTCATAAGACTAACAGTTCACTTAATTTTTCCTAATGCCATAAAAGAAATGAAAGGAAAGGAAAAGAAGTGAAAGAGAATTCCAGAGAAGGGAGTTTACACTATAAGCTAAGTGATTGTTTGGCTAGTTCATAACACCTATTTGTTGGTACCTAAATAATTAGCTTCTTAAGAAATAGAACTCATTACTAAACTGAATTGAAAACAACAGTGTGCAAAGTATAAAAATTTAACTTTCATTATGAAAGCAAAAAAAAAAAAAGCCTTTGTGAAAATGTGCTTTCTAAATAAAGTTAAGTAAAATGACAAGAAAATGCATTACAAGGTTACATATACACTGCATACACAGGTTTATAGGCATGTTAAGCTTATGGAGAAGAGGAAGAACATCAACATTCATAAGAAGGTCATAGTATTTATATATATATATTTTTTAAAGATTTTATTTATTTATTTGACAGAGAGATATCACAAGTAGGCTGAGAGGCAGGTAGAGAGAGAGGAGGAAGCAGGCTCCTTGCCGAGCAGGGAGCCCGATGCGGGCCTCGATCCCAGGACCCTGAGATCATGACCTGAGCTGAAGTCAGAGGCTTTAACCCACTGAGCCACCCAGGTGCCCTGTCATAGTATTTATATTACAGAAAGATTTATCTTGCATGTTATTTTAAAATATGTTAAAAAATATTTTTGATTTTATTAATTCTTGTCTTTATATTCACACAGATTCTTAATCACCAGTACATGTCTATTATAGAGTAGAAATATTAACTCCTCTAAACATTAGTTAACTATTTTCCGCATGTGAAATGAAATATGTACTGACCTGTCTCCCTTGAAGAAATAGGTTTTCCCAACGTCTTCCCACCAAATGGCTGAATCAATACCATGCGGGGGAATTCCACTTCCAAGAGTAATCAAGTCATGAGGATAACCAGGTTGAAGAGTTGTATCCTTAAACACCCAGTATTTGTTACCTGTATAAAATAAGTGCAAATGCAGAATACAATAATTTAATGTCAGAAATTAGAATATATCTATTAATACAGTGCATTTAAAGGTATTTTACATGAAATCCATAAAATAGGTAGTGATCACATTTGGAATACAGACATTATTGTTGGAAGATTATCTTCAAAAGTGTATAAAATGAGTAACTATTTAGTAATAGAATTTGTGAATTAATTTAAATAAAAAAAGATCTACAACTTGCCATAATACAACGATTATGAATCAAGAATCAGGATTTTTCCTTTAGGAATTAGACATGCTATTTTCATTTAAGGCTAAATCATTACTGTGTTTTGTGCATTCTGTATACCCTCAGATTGCTTTATTGATTATAACCTCTACTCTATTGAAACACATCCTCTAAGCTGATCCTTTCCTATTATTGTAAACATTCACAAGTTCCTTTAATCTTAGAAAGTCATCCTCCTTTGTTTTTTTGTTTTTTTGGGGGGGCCTTTTTAAAGATTTTATTTATTTGACACAGAGAGAGAGAGGGAAGCAGGCTCCCTGCTGAGTAGAGTCCAATGTGGGGCTCGATCCCAAGACCCTGAGATCCTGACCTGAGCTAAAGGTGGATGCTTAATTGACTGAGCCACCCAGGTGCCCCAAGTCATCCTCCTTTGACCCTATGCCCTGTTTTAGCTGTTATAATATCCCTCTCTTTAATAAGAGTGGTAACCTAGGGGAGGAGAATTTTAACCCTAACCTTGTTTGGAATTGCTAGAGCATGGTGATATAAAAAGAAGACAAACTTTAGTTAGTTTTATTGCTGTTTTGAAATTATCTACAGACAACACACTTCCTCATGTCCTATGTCTCTGGCAGACTGTGCCTACCACTCTCCTCTTTGGTATGCCTCTCAAGTAGTCTATAACCATTCCTCACTCCACTGAAAGTTGATTTAACACCTACTTTCCATTGAAATCTTTTGTTCTGGAGTCAGCAATGTCTTTCAAGGAAACAATTCTCTACACTTATCTATTGACGCAGTTGCTTAAAGCATTTCTCTCTCTAAGCTGCTAGAAAGCCATTTTTGGGGACGGGGGCATCTTTTTTCTTCAGCTTCTCCATCCTGGACTTTTTTTCCCCCTTCCTCTGTTCTTACATGTCTATCTCCCTTCAACTCCACACTCCACATCTTCTTCCCCTGGCTTTCTGGACCTTTCTGCAATTAGTATCTCTTATCACTAACTCCTTCTGGGGTTAACATCTGGTGAAGTAAACCAGTTAATAATCTATTAATACCTGACAATGTATCCTATGTTCTTTCTAATAGATGTAAGCCTTTCTTTTTAGAATATTTTACTACTACCCCTAGATGAGGACTATGATAACCTATAGCATTCATGTTACACCTTAAAGAAATTAAAAAAAAATTAAAACCATGTTCCCGCCTACAATAACACAACACAAAGCAAAAATATCATGTTTTCAGGCTAGACTTAGGTAGGTATCTCTAGTTTGTAACAGGAGTAATCTTACTTACTTCAAGAGTTTCTACTACCATTTGATATCATTTAAAAAAAAACCAAAACATTTATTGAGTCCCTTCAGTGTCCTAATTATCATGTTAGGTACTAAGGACACTAAAGAGAATAAGACAGACCTGATCACTATCCTGATCATCCTACATTCTAGTGGATTGGGCAGATGAAAACCAAATATACAAAAATATAATTGTAGTAGTTGAAAAACTACTGAATCCTACAAAGGAAACACATCAGGGGCTGAGAAAAAAGAAATCCCAAGGGGATAATTCCTTTAAGTAAAGAGATCGGGAAAGCCTCTCTAAATAAATAACACTTAAACCAAAATTTAAGGAAAGAGAAGACGATATCTATGCATTGAATGTCAGGAATAGTATCCCAAGCAAAGGAGTTTGGTATGATTAAAAATGAAAAGATCAGTGAAGTGTAATGAACAAGAAGAGAGTGGTACTGAAAACGTATATATATGGTGGGTTTCAGTCTTATTTTGAGTGTACTGGAAAACCATTGACACTAAATTAATGGAGGGATATGATCTGTTTTATATTTTCAAAACATGTTTTTTTTGTCTTTTGTGGAAAATGGACTATAAAGAGAAGAATGGAAATGAGAAGACCCATCAGTGGTATTTTGTAAGAATTAATTGAATCATTCATCGACAACTTAGTACACTTACTAGGCAATGTTTTAGG
This sequence comes from Ailurus styani, assembly GCA_002007465.1. Classification (NCBI taxonomy): domain Eukaryota; kingdom Metazoa; phylum Chordata; class Mammalia; order Carnivora; family Ailuridae; genus Ailurus; species Ailurus styani. The sequence goes on from LNAC01000095.1 coordinate 3,206,064, forward strand.
CACTGGAGATGTAGCAACATCTCTGCTTCTTGGAGCTTAAATTCTAGTGAAGAGGTATGGAAAGACTGACCTTAAACAAGGAAGCAAAAGGTAACTTCAGGGAGAAAAGTATTGTAAAGATACAAACAAAACAAAACAAAACATTAATGTAAAAGTGTTGGGATTGGGTGGGGAGGTTGCTTGTACTGGACACAGGAAAGATCGCTTTATTCAGATGACATGTGAGTTGGAACTTACATAATTCAAAAAAGCCAGCACAAAAATATGGTTTGAAGGGGTAGAAACACCAAGGACAAATGCCCTAATGGGAAGAACCTTGTTAGAGAGCTAGAACACAATGCTGTAGGAATGTGCTAAGGAGAGGTAAGGATAATGTGGTCTCTGTCAAAATCTAAACTTTATTCTAAGTGAAATCGGAAGCCACTGAATAGTTAAATTAAAAAGTTCTTTGCTAATACCCCGTAACAAGGTCACAACAATAGTGATGGAAGGAAGAAAATGGAGTCATGATGCATTTCAGAGATGGCATTTATAGACATTGCTTTTGGGCTGGCTGTGGGGAATTTAAAAAACGTTAGTATCAAGTTCTGACTTTTGTAAACAAGAGGATAATAATGATATAAAATAAGCCAAAGAAGACTGAGGTATATGGGCTATAAGGCGTTCAAATCGAGAGTTTGAGATGTGAAGTAAGCAACTGGATATGTGAGTTTGAAGACAATAGTTCGTAAGTTACAGTCATAAATATGCTATTTTCTAATTTAGGATTTGAAGAAATTATCCAGGGAGGAATATATAGAAAGGATGAAGAGGAACCAGAATTGGGCTTCTACAAATATATGGCCCTGAAAGAGATCACAAGGGAAGAGAGAAGAGCAGGCAAATGGCAAAGGATGTAGAAGAGGCAGGGAGGAAGACTAAAGGAAAAGAAAACCTTAGAAGCCAAAAAAGAGAGTGTTCATAAATGGCTATCTCTAATCCAAATAGATCCTGAGAGCCAAACACTATATATAGCTACCTACTGGGATTTTCTACAAAGTTGACCTACAAGTTCAAATTGGAACTAATCAAAGGAGCTTTCTTTTTGTTTTCCCTGTTTGGGTAGATGGCCTGCTAATTATTCAATGCATCACATCTGAAACCTCCCTGTTTATTATATTTCATATCTGATGGATCATTACATTCAACTGCTTTGATTTCTAAACTTTTCCTTAAATCTCTCTCCTGTAGTCCATTCTTATTGTCACTGATATAGGTAAACTTCAGTTACCCTTCTAAAGGTAATTATTTTCTTTACAAGCTCTGAAGTAGGCTCCATTATTCTCCATATCTTCTCTATATACTATCATCCAAGACTAGAGCCAGTCAAAATTCTGCAGAGTTACGGATCATAGTTTAGGCAGATGAGCACAGATGAACAGAGCCATTCATTTTTCTTTCTTGGGAATGTGACTTAGGGAATACGGAAAGACATTCCCACTCAGCAGAGGGAAATGCCTATTCATTATATAGTATGAGGCCTGAAGAGCCATGATGGCCATAGGCAAGTGTACATTTGAGGATGTATAAATTGAGTAACCAGAGAGAGGAATTGAAAGAGAAAAGAGAATGGAGTAGATGCAAAGAGCAAAGCTACGAACAGGAGAGAGACCAGGAGGCTTTTTAGAGAAATGGCAAGTGTAGCCAGTTCTTGAATGACTTTCTGTCACACATCCACCCCTAAGCTCAATTAATCTGGTTGGGTTTACTTTTCTTTTAACTGAGTAACTGTTCAGTATTAATTTTACACAAGGTATTAGATGTGCTCGAGTCCCACGTCTGTTAGCCAGAGTCCTGCTTTTAGCCAGCACACCATGCTGTCTTCCGTCCATGTGCTTTAAGAGCAACACTTTTGTTTTCTAGTTTATAGTATTTCAATAACCTCCTTTCTTATTTCCCTGCCTTCAGTCCCACTTTTATCTATCTTCCACAAGGTCATTAAAGTGATCTCTCTAAAAGGCATACCTGATTTTATCTCTCTCTTGTTTAGAAATTTCAGTGGTTTACCATTGCATTCAGCATAAAACACAAACACATCTATATGTCACCTCAAGGTTCTTCTCAATATAAGTCTCTCATTTCATCTACATTTTATTTATTTCCATTTCTGAAAAATGGGTATGACTCTCTCAAAACTTAGCTTAACATCATTTCTCGGGAAAGCAGTTCCCATCTGAATAAAGTGGGCCTCTTACATTGCCAGAGTATGTAGACTTCTCCTTTACCATATTACTTAGTATACTTTTAGTACATATAACTTAGTACTTGAATGGATCACAAGCCTGCCACCTGCTCTAGGCTGTGAGCAACTTGAGGACAAACACTGTAGGGACACCATTATATATAATGAATGGAAAGCAGTAGGTGCTTAATAAGTGGTTATTAATTCAAAGACCTATGTTTAATAGTACATGAATAACCAAATAGAAGATCAAAACAAAAATGAAAAGGCTACATAAATAACATTGTAGGCCTTAATCTTGAATCTTGTTAGTAGAACAGAAAAAAATGAGTTTTCTAACCAGTAACAAGTCAGAGAAAATAAAAAGGCATGTCCCAGTATTGTGTTGGAGGGCAATTTAAGTAATTTTATTTAACTGTGTGTTGGGAAACACTATCATAAAAATATACCCCTATCCTGAGCCATTGTTTAATCTGAATATTTTATAAAGAAAAATAAACACCCCAAGGGCCCAGATCACTTCCTTGCCAGTTAGTGAGATAGAAAATCCAGACAGCTATTTCCTAGCTTGCTCTATAATTTAGTCATATCTCTATAGCATTTAAAATAGAAAGTCTTAAAACAATACAATAAAAAAAAAAGTCCTGTTCTATGTTAGCCTCTGCCTCAGTGACTATTGCATTCTTTCCTTTCATCTCGGTTTATTTTAGGAAAGGATAATATAGTTCCAGTGCCTTCCATGCTTGCTAGAGTAAACCCGTTATCTGCTAAACTCGGTTGGTTATGTCTTCTTTTAAGCAGCAACATTCTATTATGCTTTAGAATACTTTTGTTTGTAGTTCCTTATCTCTATCCTATCCACGAAAATTTCTTCATACTCTTTCCAGGCCTTGTACAGTGATATCACGAGGCTCACAGATACCCAGTGTGCCCTGGTGCATGCAGCATGAGAGTATGTTCCTAGAACCCGAGTTTATGTTTTCCAGGGTGTCTCGGAAGACAATAATGTGTGAAAAAAGAAAAAGTTACAGTTCTTCCAGGAAATTCTTTAAAAAAAAAAAGAAAGAAAAAAAACTTTAAAGAAAATGTGTTTCAGAATATTCCCTATTTTGTTGGAATAACTTCCCTATATTGTTGGTCAAGAGTTTTCAGTCAATTAAAAGGAGAAACAATGAGCCTCTCACTTTTAATAATCAAGGTCTTTGTATAGAAGATTAGCATTCAATTAGCATTTTTCTCCCTGTTAGGAACATACAGCAGGGGATTTTTTTTCCTTTTTAATGCACTTATATTCCCTTCAAAAACCAAAACAAAACAGAAAACTCATCAGCAAACATTTCCTATAGAGTTATATGATGAGATCCCAGCAGTTACACACAAAAAAATTAAGAACAGCACCTTTGCCTGCTGAGTATTTGTGGCTTAGAATTCAAGAAAATAACTCATCAATGATTATGAGTTACACATTTAAATCTCCAGGTGTTTATTAATAAACACCTAATTAATACAATTATACAATTCCCTTTGTATCTTGGTAAGATATTCACATGACAAAGTTGAAGTAACTTTGTTTGTCTTGTTAACAGTTTTGATTAAGTATGTGAGATTCATATGCAACCTTTTTTTTTTTTAACATTGGGGAGGTAGATTTTTAACTACCTTATCATTAGATGGTCTGATTCTCAAGGAAAATATTGCCTCTTTGGCATAATGAAGGCTTTTACTGGATTTCCTATGAGGTTCACACATTCTGGAGCAAGTGTAAAGAACTGGGCCTTACTGACATTGTACTTGGCAGAATGCAGAGGAAAATAATCAACAAGTCTGAGTTAAAGACAGAGAAGCTTTATAAATAAAAAGAATAACCTCAAAGAATGTTTACAGTTGGAGACAACTTTACAGACCATCTATTCCAGTAATTCAGCAATGAGATTCATCCATCCATCCATCATCCATCCATCCAATGTCTGTTTATTAAGAGCCTCTTATAGCCAGTCACTGAGCTAGGAGCTGTAGATACCAATGAAAGAAACACAGATTCTTAACTCTTGTAAAGCTGATGGAGCAGCAGAGGAAATGGGCACTAAGCAAATAATCCCTTAAAGAATTCTTAAATTATATGCTTATTCCTACAAGGATTGTCTACTGACTTTTTAAAATTTTTATCAAGCTAAGATTTGTACATGCTTTTTTTTATTTTTTTATTTTTTTTATTTTTTTATTCTTTGCCCCAGGGGTACAGGTCTGTGAATCATCAGGCTTACATGTTTCACAGCATTCACCAAAGCACAAACTCTCCCCAATGTCCATAACCCATCCATCCTATCCCTACCCTTCCTCCCCCCAGTAACCCTCAGTTTGTTTTGTGAGATTAGGAGTCTCTTATGGAGGGTAGGGAGGGAAAAATAATGTATGTGCTTTTCTAACACCCTTGCCCTGACCCATTGTTACTAAGGGGGAGTATACTTTATTGTTCAGATGTGCTAGATCAGAAAAATATTTGAGAATCCAGCCTAACACATTTATTTTACGCGCCAAAGAAGTGAAGTGATGTGCTTAAAAGTACACAACTAATTTCTAATATATTTGTACTGCAGTCCAGGTATTTTAATTCGGTATTCAACTTGTTATTCCAAATTGATTCTCTCAAAAGAACACATTTACACTCTGTCTGGCTTTCAGAATTGCTGATGATTTTCTGCTTCCTTCCTGCTTTATCAAGTAATCGCTCCATATTTATTATTGGAAGTGTTTATTAATTAATCCACTGTATTCTTCTCATGCCTTGTTCATTGCATCCTCAGTAATCAGATACCCTTTATAATTTATTAACTAAAAAAAACTATATATTTTTGTCTTGTGGAGGTCACAAAACTCTACTTACACACTTATATTTTATATCTTCTAATTCAACATTGGTTAGTAAACTAGGGCCATCAGGTGTTGCCTGTTTTTGTAAATAAAATTTTATCAGAATGCAGTCACATCTATTCATTACATATGGTTTAGTCTGCTTTCACCCTACAATGACAGAGTTTAGTAATTATGATTGAAAACCATATGATCCACAAAGCCAAACATATTTGCTATGTGTCCTTTTACATTAAATATTAGAACATTAGTTCCTTAAAGGCTAGATTTTCTTCATATAAAAGAAGGGTGCTCTTTTTTAAAAAAATAATAAAGAATTAGTATTTTCTGTATTAGATTCTATGGTTTAGTGGAAAGTTCAGCAGCCTTGAAAGCAGATAGAACTAAGGGATGACAGCTCTGCCAATTATTAGCTGTGAGATCTTGGGTAAGTAACTAAATCCGAATCTTCCTTTCCTATTTTGTACATTAGCTATTAACACCTTTCATTCAGAGACCTGGAAATAATGAGAGATCAAGTATATAATATATCCATACTATACTCAGATCATGGTACTCAACACATGGCACTTATTATTTTTATATAATGCAATATTCCACTGTTCAAATTTGCTTGATACCAATTCAAATAAATCATATCAATAATAAATGATTAAGTACATTGATCTATGTTAGTGCCAATTATTTGAATTAAGTTCTAATTTCCATATTGTTTATAGGCTGCTTACTCAAGAAATTTGAACAAATGCCCAACTATGGAGGTCATATGACTTTTTATTATCAGCATTTATTTTGCCAGGTTCTACAACATCATTTAGTAAGCAGAGAGTTTTGAATATTTCCACAGATGTGGCAGCCATTGACCTGGCAGCTTATTAGACTTCTCTTCAAGAAAGAACTGGCCTATTTATCAACCGAATGCCTTTGGATCTGATAATTGGGCCAAGAAGTCAGCTAAGTGGGATGGGCCAAAGCCATGCTCTTTTTAGGCAGCGTCCAGCTAATGACTGAGCATAGCACATCCTAAATCCTGGGCATTTCTGCCCCACATGAGACTCCTCTAACAGGCAGTCTTTGCTCTTGAGCTCTTTGTTTGGTTTGCCAAGACCTCGTCACATCTGCAGCATAGTCCAAGACTTTCCAGGCCGGTTTTGCCTTTTCCCTCTTTGCTTTTCAGAGACTTACTTCTTTCCTTGTAACTTTATTTCAGTGTTTGCTTCCCAGGGAACTCAAACCTGACACAGTAAATAAAAGGATATGACAAAGTTTTGGAAAATGAGAAAAAAATTAGACAAGATTTAGTGACAGGAAAATATTATAGTTTAAAATGTGAATAAAAACAGTCATAGTCAAAACATATCATGGACTTTTTGAATTGTAATAAATAACAATTTGTAGTAGAGGTAAATGATCAAGGAAGATTTTCAAATGTATGTTTGGCCCCTTGGTTTAGATGATTACTTCATGCCAATATATAATATAAATACTAATATTAAAATTCTCTGAATATTTATAATTCAAGAAAATAGCACAATTCACATATTATGAATCTATTTTTCTGTGTATCAAGGTCACTGAATATAGCTTCCTTAATCTAGTGTGGCTCTTTAGGAATAAATTTTCCATTACTTCCTATAGGGTAATAAGTAATCACTGCATTCATCTATTTATAGTAAAAGATGTCTTAGGTTATCCATTGCACTATGTAAGCTACCTCAGATGAACTTCATTAGCACACCCTAAACCTCTCAAGAGTGAAGATTTGCAAGAAGCAAAAGGAAATTGCTGGTTTATAGGAGTATTTGAAATAAAGGAATAATGCACGTTACATAAATAATTTTTAACCAGTTATCTTCTTTGCCACTTTCCAGTGCCACATAGTTTAGACAACTCTTGTTTTTCTGATACACATCTTTTGTATGCCTTCTTATTCCTAAACATTATTATCCTGTCTTTTAACATCCTAGATATTTTGCTTCCAATTCTATAAATGATTTTTGCCTCTTGAAATGGAACTGTCAAATAGGATAAGTACTGCTTAAAGTTATTAAGTGATAGCAACAATATGAATTTTGAGACCTTTCAACTACTTGATTTTGACAACACTGGAAAGTTCATTTTAAAAATTATTTTCAGTTCTTGAGAGAATTGTACCAACTCAGTTTTCAATATTGAATTTGGATATTATTATCTCATAACCATTTAGCCTGAACATGACTAGTAATTGAGAATATAAACATCTGGGTTGATTGTGCTTATAAAATGTTACTCTACTATATCTGACATACCTGAGTGATATTAAGATAGTTGAAATTGTGTGGTTTGTATACAAGCCTCACATGCAAATATAAGCAGCTACACTGAGGAGACCCTTATATACTTGCTTCTTAGAAACAGTACACACACATATACGTATGTGAGGCTGAATGAAAAAATTCCTTAAAATATTTATCCTCTTACTTATACCTTGCTTTATTACACAAAAATTTGAAGGCTCTTAAAGGAAAAAATATGTGATAACTAAAAAATAGATAAAAATAAGAGTAGGGAAATTAGAATAGAGAGTAAAAATAACATAGATAAGCAATATAAAATAAAAATGATGAAATTATTTCAAATGCAGGCATCAGCCTATATTTTACAGTCATTCCAGTATAAATACTTATTAGAAAATACATTTACAATCATCGTAAGCAGTAAATTCTAAGATTAAATTGAAATTATATAATGCTTTACATATATCTTCAGTAAATGGATTAATTCTGTATTAAGATATAGTTAGTTTCTCATACTATTATTCTCAATGATACTAGAAATGTAGCCAAGAAGAGAGGTTGCTGGGAATGAGGCATCTCTGCTATACGGATACTCTGCTTAATTACCACAGAGCTCAAGTAAGGAACTGAAACCAGCACAGTGTTGATTTGGATGCTCATAATTAACATGCTGTAGAATAATGCAGGAGTAAAATTTTACTACCCACAGTAACCAGTTATTAAATTTATGAAATAGTTACTTAAACTATTCCAACATAAACTGATGTGCTTAGTAAAGCTGTTTTTTAGTAAAGCTGTACTGTGGTACCATTAACATGCAATAAATAACATCTATTTCAGTATATAATATGTTAAGCTTTCACATATGTGTGTATCTGTCAAAATATCTATATCAAAATAACAAACATATTCATCACCCTCAAAATTTGCTCATGCTCCTTTGTGTTCCCTCCTGCTCAGTTCTTACCTGCCTTCAGGCAACTTTCTGTCACTATACATCAGTTTGCATTTTCTAGAGTTTAATATGAATACTCTTGTTTGTCTGAATTCTTTTACTGAGCATAATTACTTTGAGCTTCATCCATGTTGTAGTGTAAATTAGTAATTCATCCTTTTTATTGCTAAGTAGCATTTCATTATATGGATATATCAGCTTCATTATCCATTCAGCAGTTGAGGATATTAGAATTACTTCTGATTTGGGATGATTTACAGATACATCTATTTTGAATATTTGTGTAGATGTCTTTGGACAGATGTTCTCATTTGTCTTGGGAAAATACCTAAGAGTGCAATGGCTGGATCATCCAGTAACTGTGTATTCAGCTTTTAAAGGAATTGTCAACACTTAGCATGATCCGTGTTTTTAATTTTAGCCATTCTATTAAGTATGCAGTAGTATCTCATTGTGTGTGTGTTGTGTGAGTGTGTTTTAATATTTTATTTACTTATTTGAGAGAAAGAAAGTGAGAGAGCGAGCGCACGAGTGGGGTGAGGGTAGGGAGAAGGAAGTAATTTCAAGCAGATGCCACATGGAGTGAAGAGTTCCATGTGGGGCTCAGTCTCAGGACCCTGAGATCATGACCTGAGCCAAAACCAAGAGTCGGACCCTTAACTGACTAAGCCACCCAGGTGCCCCTCTCATGGTGATTTTAATTTACATTTCCCTAATGATTAATACTGGTAAGCATCTTTCTGTGTGGTTATTTACCATCCATATATCAACCCTGGTAAAGTTTCTGTTTAAATCCTTTGCTCATTTTTATTGAGTTACTTTTCTTATTTGGTTTTGAGAATTCTTTATTTCTTCTGGATACAAACCCTTCATCATATAAATGGTTTGCATATACCTAGTCTATGGCATATCTTTTTATTAAAAGTATCTTTGAAGAGCAGAAATTTTTAATTTTGATAGTCTAATTTATCTGTGTTTCTTTTATGGATTGTGATTTTGAAATCAAACATAAGAAATTTTGCCTAAACTGATGTCACATATATTTGTCTCCTATTTTTTTTTTCTAGTTGTTTTACAGTTAAAACTCCTGCTTAGTTTAGGACCATTTAATTTCTATATATGGTACAAAGTTTGGATTAGAGTTTATTTTTTTGCATATGGATATCCCATGGTTTCAGCATCATTTGTTGAAAAGATTATCTTTTATCCACTAAATTTCCTTTGTAACTTTGTCAGAATTATTTGTCCATCTGTTTTTTAGTCTGTTTCTGTCTGTATTCTGTTACACTGATTTTTGTTAATCTTTATGACAGTGACACACTGTCTTCATAGCTTTAAAATAAGACTTAAAGTCAATTAGTGTTTTAGAAATAGTTTTGTCTATACTAGATCTTTTGCATTTGCACATGAATTTTATAATCAGCATGATTAAATTACTACAGCCTTGTGGGGATTTGATTGATATTGCACTTAATGTACAGATAAATTTGGTGAGAGTTGTAATAATACTGAGTTTTCCACACTAATAAGACATATTTGTTCATTTGTCTTCTTTACCTCATTTAGCAAAATTTTGTGTTCTCAGTGTAGAGATCATTCATGTATCTTTTGGACTGATCCCTAGGATTTAATATTTTTGAGGCTACTGTAATTTTTTAAAAATTTTCGATTCTTGACTATTCTTTGCTACCATGTGATGAGAGACAATTCTCCATAAGTCACTTGATTTTCAGCATGTCTGGTGAACAAAGGCAACAACTGCCTTTGTTCTGAACTATATTTTGAAAGATATTTATATAGCAACAATCTTGGGTTATAGAGTATGTCTCCTCCACAGCAAAGGAAAAAGATGTGCTTATTGTCCAGTATAATAAAGAAAATGTCTCCCTTTGGGATAAAATTTAAAGAAGCTGGGCACCTGGGTGGTCACCTGGGTGGCTGCTTTTGGCTCAGGTCATGATCCTAGGGTCCTGGGATTGAGCCCCACATTGGGCTCCTTGCTCCTTGGGGAGCCTGTTTCTCTCTCTCCCTCTGCTGCTCCACCTGCTTGTATTCCCTCTCTCTCTCTCTCTCTGTCAAATAAATAAAATGTTTAAAAAAATTTAAACAAGTGTACTGCTCATTATGAAATATTTAGGTTCTCTAAGCTTGTGGTTCCTCTCCTGCAGTGCAATCGATTACATGTACAGGATTCACCTGGACCTCTTCACATTACCCTTTGAAAATCAGGGGCTCAGGGGACTCATACAAATGGCTATACTCTAGTTATTGCCTTTGTCTCTGTCTTCTTCTCTGACTTAGAAATCTTGTGTTTCTACCAACATCCATGAAAGTGAGGCAGGCTAACATGTTAGCTTACAAATAGGGTAAAATCTCAGACCCTTCACAGTTTTTGAACATATAGAGAAATACAATTACTTTTTGTATAATGGTCTTATATCCTGCAACCTTGCTAAATTCATTTGTCCATTAGAGATAATGCACTGACTGCATCTAATTTTCAACATGAACGGTCATATTGTTTGTGAATATAGTTTTATTTGTCATATATCTTGCCTCATTATGCTACATAAAATATTCAGTACAATAATAAATAAAATCGATATGTGACATCCTTGTCTGTCCCCAAGCTTATGGAAGAGGTCAAATGTTGTGAATTTGACCTCATTGGGTGAATATTTTGGTATCCTTAGAACTATTCTTGAGCTTTGTCCTAGGACTGTTAATTGGAAACAATTTGATTGCTTCGGGTCATTGAAGATTTTTTTTAGGTAGGAGTGGAACATTCTAGGATAATCATTCCCACTCCTGAAGTAAGACTCTTTTTGGTGTTCTATCCAACCATAGAGAGGTAGCCATAGCCATAGAGAGGTAGCTGGTGGAAATAAGGACTATTAGTGCTGTGTGAGTGTCAGGAACTGTTCTCTTTCATCCTATTAAATGATTCTTACTCTACACATCAGTAGTTTGCCTACATACATATGCTGACCAATTCTTCCTCCCATTCTTTAGGGGGTTCCTCTACTAATTTCCGTGTCTGCACTCTGTGCAGCTCTCTCTCTTGCATTGCTTTTTGTTCTGAGAAATGCAGCCACCTTGTTATTCCTTGACTCCCTGTTCTGTTCCTCTCAACTGAGTCAGTCTTCTGAACACCACCTGGTTTCTCCTATCTTGCTCCATAGCCTGGAAAGTCTCCCAAAACAGGAAACTGGGACAATTTCCAGGCTCGTTTCTCTTTGTTTCCTGACTCTCAGGCTTAGTACCCTTTGTTTCTTGCTGTCCGCTGTCATGAAAATCATTGTTTTATATACTTTCTTCAATTGTTGGTGGGTTTAGGTGGGAGGATAAATTTGATCCCTATTATGACATCTTGGCTGGAAGCAGAGGACATACCAATAGATTTTAATATACTGTATTTTAACATACTGAAAAGCAATAAGATTCTGTTTAAGAATGTAGAATTGATCACATTTATAGAGGACAAGTTGCTTACATTTTCATGTTTTCATAATTTATGTACTAACAACTCCTGCTGCATATGACATATATGCACACATATAATTTCACCGCAAATTTTAAAAATTGTATAAATTATACCAAAATATTAAATTTTAATCAGATCTGTGGCTTCCCATTTTTCTTAAGATATTTATAAAGATTCATTTGAATATAACATATTATGCCTATTTTTATATTACTAAGATAGTATTTAGACTTTATAACTCATTTTTACTTATATTGAAATCCATACCTTCAGATTCTTAGGTAAGAGGAAAATAAGGCTAATACTGAGTACATTTAGGAAATGCATGATTAAATAAGTTTATATCCCAACATGCACTTTAGTTAAACAAGGTGAATAAAAGGCAAAGCTACTTAAGTACAAGTACTGTTGTATAGTGTAGATTAGAAGAAGAAAAGAAACATAAAGAACATAAAGGGAAAGAAGGGAAAGACAAAGAGAAAGAAATTAAAGGTAAAAAATGCCAAATGAAAGAGAAACGTGAAGAACAGTAATGTTTAAATTCCTTAGTAGCAAAGGTCCAGTATGGCCAGGACAAGTTGAGACTAATTTTGATAAGGCTGTGAATATGGATACAGATCAGGGCTTGAACTTTATTCTTTATTCATTCAATAAATCTTTGTTTAGTGTTTACTATATTGCAGGTATTATTTAAAACAGAGGGTAGCAAACTATGACCAATGCCTATTTTTGTACAGTCTATGATCTAAGAAGAATTTTTACATTTTTTAAAGGTTAAAAAAAAGGTATGTAATGAGAAAGTATGGGCTGCAAAGCTTAAAATATTTGCTATTTAGTCATTACTGAAAAAGCCTGTCAATCCCTGGTTAAAGATACGGGGAATACAATAGTATAAAAGGAAAAGAATGGGAGAGAGAAGACCTTGGACTTATGGAGCTGATATTCTAGTAAGAAGGATACAGATAAGTAATAAATAAGTGAAATGTATAGTTTTGAGATGATATGTAGAGAATTAGAATAGGAAGGGGAAATTGGACTGCTAGAGATGAGGTTTAGACTGCCTTATGGCCCATAGAGCAAAATGAGGATGATAATCTTAGGATGAGGAATGATTTGATTGCTCAAAAAAGCTGCACTTTTTGAGGTGATAAAGATCATAAATAGATGTTGGCAAGCTGAGATGGTCATTTTGATTGTGATTGTTGTAGTGGGGATAGCAAAGGGAGTGGTGTATTAACTCAAGTCCAGCGTCCTGGAGCTCTTAACTCTCCTCCCAGTGGATACTAAGGAAGGGGGTGGTCTTATTGGGTTACCCAGAGCTTCTGGCTCCCTCTAGAAAAACAAAGATATTTGGAACAGGGGAGCTGCATATTCATGGCTGGGTTTGGAGGTTTACCTGAAAGAACTGTGGAGAGAAAAGTGGAGGAAGCAAGCACCATAGCAGGGTCCTTGGAATGACAAGAGTTCTAAGATTAGGCATTTCCTGATATTGGCAACATATCAGAAGAGACCACTGACAAGCACAATGTTCCAGAAGTTGAATAAATATGTGACAAGAAACAAAGTTATTCCTGGGGCACCTGGGTGACTCAGTTAGTTAAGCAACTGCCTTCGGCTCAGGTCATGATCCTGGAGTCCAGGGATCGAGTCCCACATTGGGCTCCCTGCTCGGCAGGGAGTCTGCTTCTCCCTCTGACCTCTCCCCTCTCACACTCTCTCTCATTCTCTCTCTCTCTCTCTCTCTCTCTCTCTCTCTCTCTCTCAAATGAATAAATAAAATCTTAAAAAAATAAACAAAGTTATTCCTATTGCTAGCATCATAACATAAGAAAAACCCGACAGAGTCAAATCATATTCACCCATATTGTTTTTATTAAAATGTTTAAGGAACTACTATGCACTAGCACTGTTCTTAGAACTGAAAATACAGCAGTGTGCAAGAAAATATGGATAAATCTTCCATGGAATTTACATTTGAATGTTGTAGGTAATTTCAGATTTTTCCATGTGCTGTGCTGGAAGTTGTGGCTTCCATGTGCAAGTTGGAAGGTACTACTTTAAAGAGGATGGACATTCTGAGGAGGTGCCTTTTCTGTTGGCTGTTGAAAAATCAAAAGGAGCTTGCCCATTCCACAAGTGAACAGGTGAGGAGAAGCAAAATGAATAAAAGTAAGAAGGTCCTAAAGCAGTAAAGAGCTGTCAGAGCACTGATTTATGACTACGGCAGTTTCTGCTCAGGCATTTTTGTCAGAGAACACTAAGGATCCTGTGGAGACGGTGCCTCCTGGGATGGCCTTCAAGCTGAAAGCTACCTTGGGCTTATTCTTCCTTTGTTTCTGTTGCTACTACTCATAGGACAAAGAGTGTAGGGGAGGGTAACTTCCTTCCAAATATCATGCCCCTAAGATTCAGAACCTTTACATGGTATTCTTTCTCTGTCCACAATGGCACAATGCATGTCCATTTCATTTATATGCTTATTGTAGATAGCAGGAGGGTGATAAATTACCAATAACCATACTAGTAATAGTAATAGCTGAGATTTATCAAAAATTTGTATGTGCCAAACACCTCACGCGTAGTAATTAATTTAGTCCTCAAGGTAATCCTGAGATGGGGAGTAATACTAACCCCATTTTGCAGATGGAGAAACTGAGACAAAGAGAATTAAGTTATTCGCCCAGTTCATACAGCTATTAAGTGTTCAAAACTGGCAATATGACTGCAGAATCCTCATGTGCTTAAAACTGATGTACTATACCCCTTCTTTCCTCCAGAAACAATCTGTAAAGATAAAATAAATCCCAGGTATACACATTCATTTTATATGGATGGTTTGTATCTCACTTAAAATATTACAAGTGTTTCTTATACTCTATGTTTTCATTATCCTCATCATTACTATAAATTCATTTAGTTTGAAGCTGGGAACAACTGCTTTTTTGAGGTGTTAGGATCCTCTTTTCTTTCCTTCTACCTCCATGCCTGTTAAAACTTCTTTTCAGCTCTTTAGGCTCCTGGCTAATATATTCATTCATTCATTCATTCAATCAATCAATCAATAGATAGGTTCTGACTCTAGTTTTCCTCAGTTACAGCTCAAATAACTTTTTTTTGTTTAAGGTTTTATTTAAATCCCAGTTAGTTAATACACAGTATAATATTGGTTTCAGGAGAAGAATTTAGTGATTCATCACTTATATATAACACCCAGTGTTCATCACAAATGCTCTCCTTAATGTCCATCACCCATTTAGCACATTCCCCACCTCCCTTCCTTCACCAACCCTCAGTTTGTTCTCTGTAGTTAAGAGTCAATCCCTGGTTTAAGATATGGGAAATACAACAGTATTTCCTCTTCTTCCCCCCACTCCCCTATATTTATCTGTTTTGTGTCTTAAATTTGTTTTTATCTGACTTACTTCACTTAGCTTAATACTCTCTAGCTCCATCCACATCATTGCAAATGGCAAGATGCAATCAGTATTTTTGTACCCTGGGGTCAATACCTTTGGGTAAATACCAATTGCTGGGTTGTAGGATAGCTCTATTATCTTTTCCTCACAATTCCGTCAGTCCTCCAATTCAATCTCTTTCTTTTCCTTGAGTTTTCCTCCACAGATTTATGACATTGTTTTGAAGCAAGTTTTAAGGATGGAATACCAGGCACTTGACTAAGCTTTTTAAAAATATATATTTTATTTATTTATTAGAGAGAGAGAGAGAGAAAGCACAAGAAGGGAGAGGCACAGAAGGAAAGGGAGAGAGAGAGAAGCAGACTCCCTGCTGAGCATGGAGCCCAACACAGGGCTCAATCCCATGACTATGAGATCATGACCTTAGCCAAAGTCAGCCACTTAACAGCCACCCAGATGCCCCAAGAAGTTCACTTTACCAGATAACCTTACTTTTGCCTGCCAGGCAGTTAGTATTTGTTCAATTAAAACTTGTCACTTAGATAAATAACAACCAATAAATTTTATTGGGTGAAATTAATTGGGTGAATTTTTTTCCTACTCATGAATTTTCCTTACCTTTATGAGGAATTTCTTAGTTTACTGGAAGCTAACAAACATACTAAATCAAGTAAAGCTTAAGAAATTATACTATATATGAAAATAAGTAAAATAGATTTCATTTTATAAAAACAGCAAGTAACTCCAAATACTCTAAAAAAAAAAAATCTCAAAAACCTTTCGTTAGTGAAAAAAAATGGCTTTTTATTATCAATTCATTCATTCATTTAATTTCTTTTGGCCTTTTTAGCCAAATCTAAAAAATTCTAAGAAATCACACAATGCCTTCTAAATTTGACTTTTATATGAGAATGCCATATAAGAAAACATAAATTATAGAGTTAAACATTATCATTGATTTTATTTTGTTTATATTTCTTTTTTTCCCCTTTTCATTTATATTTCTAGTCAACATATGCAGTTCATTTCAGAAGATCAACTAACTATCTTACCTCACTGAATAGGTTTTACTTATTCATTTCTATGTGTGCTATATAGTCCTGGACAAAATCACCAAAATACAACAGAGCAAAACATGGGAAAAATTCCTTACCTTTAAAGAAGACAAAATTCCCATCACTGTTTTCATAAACTGCATCGATACTAGGAGGTAAGCCCCGCCAGAAGTAAGTAATTTGCATTGGGTATCCATCCATCACCCTGTTGTTTCTCACTCGCCAAAACCACTGGTCCTGCAAACCAAGCAAAAGCATCTCTCAACAAACACGCAGGCCTCCATGGCATTTCCCTGTGCAATGGTGTAACCCTTCTAAAACTAAACGTGTCATTTTCACTGTCTCACATCAAAACCATCAAAGAAACAGCTAACCAACTTGCTTACAGTGATCACAATTTTTTTTGTAGCTAACCGCTCAATCTCTAATCCATACAATGTGATTAAAAGATAATGTAAAAATATTTAACTTTAGCATTTTACATGATCTCCAGGGCTTTTAGATGGAAGAAACAGAAGTAGTACAGACAAGTCCGTGCTAGATTTGTAGATTAAGTCAGTCCTGAATAACAGAGCAGCATATAGACATGTATACATTTACAGACATATACAAGACATATTACAGACATATACAAGATCTCCACACCTAAAATGTTAGGGATGGAGTAAAGAGGCCATCCCTCCTGCTATGCCTACATTATACCCATCGACCTCTCTAATTGTAAGTAGTGTCCTCTTTTACCCTCAAATATGTTTTGGTTTGGATGATAAATTATATGGTCACCCTAAATGAAAAAAGTTATCTTGAAAAAAAATCATTGCAGTGATTCCGATCTGGGTCAACTGCCTGTCTTATATGCTCTGACAATATCCTGACTTTAATCATAGCATCAGTCATTTTATGTAAAAAGTGTCTACTCTTATCTCTGTTAAAATACATTATTTGCCCCATATCAAGTATTTATAAATGTTGTTGAAGTAATCATTAGCTTGCACAGAATATATTTCTCCATAAATTCTTAGTAATGGCAAAAAAAAAAATAACTTCCAAAAAAATGTTACATACCTGATGACATTCAATTATTTTCTATGTAAAATTTCAGAATAAAGACTAGTCAAAATGCTTTAATATTAGAAAAACTAGGTATATTTTAAAGTATACTATTTCACTTCATTTTAAAATTTTATATATAAAAGCAACATTTCACTTGGAAATCATATATCTGTACTACTTAGATAAATATGCTTTATGAATATACTTCCAATTTCCCTTACTTAGATATTAACAAATGATTTATTATAGGGCTTTCCCAATCTTTTGGCTTACAATAGTTTAGTCTGACTAGATTTTCTAGGGTTTGTGAGTTATTCATATAGTTATTCATACATACACACACACCCAATCAACTGGGGATTCTTGGATTTCAGGTGATATGATAAAAATAAAACTTTCCACATCTAAACTGATCCGAATATAAAAATTTTCTTAGGTGGGGCGCCTGGGTGGCTCAGTGGGTTAAAGACTCTGCCTTCGGCTCAGGTCATGATCTCAGGGTCCTGGAATTGAGCCCCGCATCAAGCTCTCTGCCCGGCGGGGAGCCTGCTTCCTCCTTTCTCTCTGCCTGCTTTTCTGCCTACTTGTGATCTCTCTGTGTCAAATAAATAAATAAATAAAATCTTAAAAAAATTTTTTTTTCTTAGGAATCTTTGGATAGCTGTACTTCATTCTAGTTACCCTGAGTTTTCTTCTCTATGAACTTTGTTATTCATAAAAAGAAGGAAGTAGCTTAATTAACAGTTCTAAGTTTGTATCATATTCTTGCATTGTCCCTTAATAATGGTCATCCTGGTCAAGATATTAGTCATTGAGTTATTACAAACTAATAACTGACTCATAGTATAAATGCTGCTTTATTTTACTTTATTTTTATGTAGTCTCTCCGCCCAGTGTGGAGCCCAGTGCTAGGCTTGAACTCATAACCCTGAGATCAAGACCTGAGCTAAGATCAAGAGTCGGACACTTAATGGACCGAGCCACCCAGGTACCCCTAATTACTGTTTTAAGGACTTTCTGAGGACTTGACACACAGTTGGCTGTTGTTATTGTTAAAATTATATGGAACCTAGTTATTTCCTTCACAATCCTGTTTACAGTTTTAGCTGTTGTTCTTTGTTCCCCTCTTCAGATTTCAGCCATATTAAGGCTCTAGCCATGCATCTCTTTCCTACCAATATCTTCTTATGTTATTAACCTTTTCTTGATAATTTTTATGGTACCAGGTAACCTGAATTAATACATATCCTGATTCCCATTTAGTAGATACATTAAACTGATTTTAAAATACAAAGTTATTCTATGAAAAGATTGATCCAGGAAAATTACATAGGCATGAAGATCCAGGGCTTACTGCTATATGTGAGCAGATGATATTATGATCATTTATTTATATTTTTTATAGATTTATTTATTTGTTTATTTGAGAGAGAGAGAAACATGGTGGGGAGGGGCAGAGGAAGAAGGATAGAGAAACCCAAGCAGACTCTGTATTGAGTGTGGAGCCTGACAGGGAACTCCATCCCAGGACCCCAAGATCATGACTTGAACCAAAACTGAGAGTCAGTTAACCAATGTGCCACCCAGGCATCCCTCTACAAAAAATATTCTTAAATTATTGTAATGTATATCCAAAAATAATAAAGATGGCTAAATACTTACTGGACTTTGACAAAGAAGTAACTGACCAAGATTATTAATGGAGCAATGAAACTGAAAGTTCTCTGAGCTGAAGGATGGGGAGAAAATCAGGTAAAAAAAAAAGCCTGAACTATATTCCAGTTTTTCTCAGAGAAGCACTTCACATTGTTCTATCTCCCCAATACTGAGACAAGGCCAGTGTGAAGATAGGAACACAACCTCAACTTGCCACTAATACAGGAAGAAATGGAAATTGCCTCAAGATAGGCATAGTCAATTTGCAAAAATTCAGAAGGTAATAATGGAATAATAGGTGAATTCAGAACAATTTCTCATTGACAGCATCCTTGGAAGAGAGTGATATAAATTGTTGATATTCAGGTTGTGATTCTATTCAACTTATCCACACCTTCTCAGAGTGGTAGAAAGCAATAGTACAAATAATTTAGCAAGCACTCTGTCACAGAGGATGTAAACATATCACAGTCACTATAGATTGCCATTTCAGAAACTGAGCTTGTGAGCGATTTGTAGAGAGAGGATATTTAAGTTGCTATTTAAGTCTCTATGCAAATTTTCCTTCTAAGTGAAACCTCCTCTGACCACACTATCTAAAATTGAATTCCCTCAATCCACCCACCCACATGTGCTTTCACTCTCCCTCTCCCTTGCTTTATTTCCCTTCACCATGTTGATCACTGTTTAACACAGTACATGTTTTGTTTATTATTCATTCTCTTTCCACTAGAATATAAGCTCCCTGATGGCAAGGATATCTTTTTCGTTTGTGGTTCCCCATTTCCAGAAAAATATCTTTCACATGGTAGAAGCTTACTACATATTTCTTAAAAGGAAACACAATTAAGGAGGAAAGGGCAAAGTAAAGGTAAGTTATCCTTTTAGAAGTCAAAAGCTATGCGGATGTCACAAGAATACACAAGTTTCACTTGAACAGGAAGATGTTTAGTATATATTCCATTATTTCGAAAGGTATGATATATAAAGGTCTTTGAGCCATGCAGGAAAAAAAAATTGTTTCGCCCTTCCAAACACTGTAGGTTTTGTTTTGGCCTTTGGTGTAAAGGGAAAGAGAGAAGAATCTGAGGTCTAAATCTGTTGTTTCTATCTTGCCACTGGTCTTTTTTTGGCTACAGCCCTTATAAAAGTGGGTGGAAGGGGTGGAAGCATACCCTAAAAATAATTAAAACTAGCACATTTGCAAAATCAACTCATAAAAAAATAGTGCTTAAAAATTACCAAAGAGGAATTCCTATTTATACACTAATACTTCACTTTAGATACAAGTTTACACAGAATTTTCTTCCCATGTAGCATGAGACCCAGGCAGACCACTTTGTTCACAAAGATAACAAATACAGAGAGTACTGCAGGGTGTACACCACGAGCCAATAACATACAAGAGAAATTTGGTTTGCTTTTTTTAATTTCCTTTAAAATTCTGTCTTAATACAGGCTTATTGTTTGCTGACAACTCTAGAGAAAAAGTATCCTCCTGTGGTCTAAATATGAAGATTGGTTATTGATCTACTCTCAGGAGAGGGTGCTATTTTCAGATCTCTTTTAAGAAGCCAATTAGTAGACCTGATCTATTTTTACTTCTCTTCTAATATATAGATTTGTTATTTAACCAAAAACTTGATGTAAATCTGTGAATGCCTCACATATCTAAACGAATATTTCCAGAAGGCATCAGTTGCTCTCTCAGCCCTCGCCTGCCACGCCACTGTGGGCTTCCTCCAGTCTTCCCCACCTCAGAAATAGCATCTGAAAACTCTTGATTCCTTGCCATCATCACTGTCACCATCCTACTCTAAGCTGCCACTGTATTTCACGGAGATGACTGCAATGCCAACTCAAAGCCACCAGTTTGCCTCCTACTGCATCTAAAATGGAATTCAGACTCAGTCCCCATCTCCAGCCCCTGCACATCCATTGCAGGTCCCTTTTGCGCTCATGATGCTCTACCTACATCGGCATCCTTTCAGTTTCTGATCGAGTAAAGCTCTTTTCTTCCTTAACACTTCTACACTATTTGCCCTACTTTAAATGCTCTTTCCCTCCCTCATACCATTCATTCAATTAACTGTGAATCACCTATGCATTCTCAGCTGAAATTTCCTTTCCACAGAAAGGCCTTACCTGCCCCATGACTGAAATTAGGTGACCCTGTTTATACTGTTCCGTAGTAGTAATTTCACTTTACAGCACTTACACTATCTTTTACTATATTATTATTTTTAAAGTGACTATATGCCAGTAGAAGTAGGGACAGTATGTTTCTTTGCCACTGAATTATCAGCGTTGGGAACCATGTCTGGCATATTGTAGGAGACCTACACATGCTTAATGAACAAATTTCTCTATTTTTTCATCAAACCACCACAGGACGAATAACATACACCTGAGATTGTTCAAACCAAGGTAACTGCTTAAGATGAGTATCAAGCTATTTATTAAAATGGCATTCTTATCAAGAAAACTCACTAGCAATGGGAAAAAATATAGAAAAGCGTTTGTCTATAAATACAGATTTGTTTACAAGCAATCATGTCCTGTTTTGGGGGATGTATGATGTGGCCAAGAGAATATCTGGGAAATGTGATGTTCAAAATTAACATGGTTCCTATTTTTTAAAAAATCAGGCTACCATAATAGTGAATGAAAGACAAAGTCGTGGCAATATAAGGGAAAAAGCAATTCGCATGAATGCTTAAAGGGCAGAGGAAAAAATGGTGGCCTTGTGCTCTGTATTTCCTTCTGCAGCTTCTCAAAGCCAAACGAGATGTCTGACACACCCAACTGAGTGCTCGCTACCCTGGGCCCACCCTTGCTAGCCAGACTTATCAAGCGGTCTCACAGGACTGGGGTCTGGGGGCCACAGTGCGTAGGTCATTATGTACATCTGGACAAGAAGGAGGAAACAGCAATGAGTTCTGAGCCTTGGACAGACATCCACGTTTTACCATTCCAGGCCACTGTTTGAAGGGGCAGGTGGAATGAAGGGAAATTTGAGGATAAGAAAATTGATGGCCATGTTGGAGTTCTAGAAAGGAAAAGTCTACCTTGGTACAGCTGCTATTGAGTAGCTAACACTTTCCCCATTCAACTGATTCATTGCCTTAGGTAGACTTCAAAAGCACAGAGTATAAGTAAATGATCAGAATTTCTTATAAAATTTAATATTTAAACAATGTTTAGTAATGCCATATGCTTGTCCAAGCTCGTACATAATTACTGAAACTATTGGCATAAAAATTGATAAAAATACCAATTGTCAGGTTAATTTATTCATTGTTAACTACATAAAGTACTAAAAATCAGCCCATAACTTAGCTGCTGTTTAAAAAAACCTTCTATATTGAAGTAACTATAGATTCACATTACACCTATAAGAAATAACAGATTCCTTATATACTCTTCCCTAACCTTCCCCAATGATAACTCTTAACATAATTACAGTACAATATCAAAACTAGAAAACTCAGATTGTTACAACCCACCAACACTATTAAAATTTCATATGCATTCGTGTGTATATGTATGTATTTATGCTAAATTTAACATGAAAAGTGTACTTTTACAACACAGCGATAAGGTAGTTACCACCTTAAACAAATGATCAATATGTGTATCAGTCATCATGGCAACTTTGATATTATATGCAATGCAAGATAGAATAGCTAAGGATTAAAGGCCACAGAATCATTCATGAAGTACAAACAGGTAGAAGCCAAACATGTTTAAATTAGAATCTAACTGAGTCTTTACACCTAACTTCTTCCAGTTTATAGGAAGAAAGGAGTAAGTTAAATGACACTTAAAGGAAGCAATCAAATACATTCCAGCATATGGCATAGTTTATAAGACAACTGGCCTGGTCTTAACAAAAAAACAATAACAACAACAAAAGTCATGTGGAAAAAGCTGGAAAGAATTGTCAGTTAAAAGATCTAAGTAAATTCAACAACGAAATTCAGTGCATAGGTAGTCCTGGATCCTGTATTTAGAGATGAAGTTTCCTGTTATCAACAACTTTCTTTCAAATGTTTCAACAAAAACTTGGGCATGCATGTTGCATTGCTTTCTCTCTCTCTCTCTCTCTGTCTCTCTGTCTCTCTCTCACACACACACACACACCCCACACACAGATATTAAGGTGCATATATTCATTCTTCCAAGTTTTCTGTATTTTTGAAAAATTTTATAATAAAAAGTTTAAAATATATACTCCGTTTATAAAAAACCTGAAAATACATAGGCAAGTCCCTTATGAGAAAATATTATTATATTCTAAGTATTTGCAATGGTTAAATAGTATTCAGCCTATCAAATGTAAGATTATTAAGCCTCCATTTGAGCCATTTATTTTCATTTTCATTTTTTAAGATTTATTTATTGACTTGAGAGATGGGAGGATGGGCAGAGAGAGAATCTTCAAGTAGACTCCCCATTAAGCACAGAGCTAGGCTCCAGCTGGATCCCACAACCATGCAATCATGACCTGAACAGAAACCAAGAGTCAGAGACTAAATTGACTAAGCCACCCAGGCACCCCTATTTTAGCCATTTAAATTTGTTATGCAAATAATGCTACAACCAAAATCTTTATGCTTTAAAAAAGAAACAAAACTATGTCCATGCTGTTTAAGTGTAATTCATGCTCCATTCAACAGTAACATAGGTGAACTGAAAATAAAAAATCACACCTTATAAAACCATACAAATATATATTAAATTTCACACTACTGTATTCAAATTTACTGCCTGTACCAAGAATTATAAAGGGTATTGCAGTATTCAAAGAAAGAGAACAAGGCTACTTACATTTAATTAGCTATATCTTTTCCAACACTGGGAAAGAAAAAGTAAAATTATAACTTGTAGGAAAAAAAAATTCTAAGCGATGCTTAATAGATGTTTCTGGCAAAGACAATGCCATTCTGGGAAGCTTTCATTATCTTATCACAAGAGCTGACACAAACTGGCTTTTGGTATATAAATCTTAGGGGAAAACCTGTTTAAAGCAACCACTAAAATACACTTTCTCACTAAGACAGTCATGAATTTCTGCAATGATTTTGCAGGCACGGTTTTTAGAGCTCATCACAATTTTCAAAGATTAACCAGATGTAGGGCGCCTGGGTGGCTCAGTCGGTTAAGCGTCTGCCTTTGGCTCAGGTCATGATCCCAGGGTCCTGGGATCGAGTCCCGCAATGGGCTCCCTGCTTGTTGGGAAGCCTGCTTCTCCCTCTGTCTCTGCCTGTTGCTCTGTTTGTGCTCTCTCTCTGTCAAATAAATAAATAAATAAAATCTTAAAAAAAATTTAACCAGGTGTAATTCTGGAAGAAGTAATGCTGCAGACATCTCAATAGGTCTGAAGGAAAGCAGAATATGTCATCCCAAAATGTGCCGCTTTGGCATGTGGATATTTTGAGCTGAAAGCAATCAAGACCCAGCAAGTTCAAGAAAAAATTTTACTTCTCCCTGAACTACCTAAAAAAATTTAGATAGGGGGTCTCATGCAGAAAGAGAGCTATTACCAGAGATAACTTTTTATTAGAACAACCAGTATGTATGGCAGAACAAACACTTAATTACCAAATATCTGCTTTTCTTATGTCCTGTGAATTACCCTCTTCCCCTTTGAAGCC
Source organism: Ailurus styani (assembly GCA_002007465.1). Classification (NCBI taxonomy): domain Eukaryota; kingdom Metazoa; phylum Chordata; class Mammalia; order Carnivora; family Ailuridae; genus Ailurus; species Ailurus styani. The sequence continues at coordinate 3,230,708 of LNAC01000095.1, forward strand.
CCAGGTTCCTTTCCCATTCCTTAGCTCATCATTAGATATAAGCATCAATTGCCTGGCTTACGTTTGGGTCTCCTATTTTTATTGGGCTCCACGCATACAGAATTAAATTTACTTTTCTCCTGTTAATCTGTCTTATGTCAATTTAACTATTAGACCAGCCAAAGAACCTACAAGGAAAAAAGGAAAATTCTTCCACCTCTATGGGTCAAATCACTTTGGATAGTGTCTACATTTTTGAAAAATGTTCAAAACACATTCACGATAATAGGGGAAGGAAGTAACATATTAACAGGTGACTCTTCTAAATCATTTCAAAATTCTCAATTCTGGAATATTTCTGAATGCCTATTTTCAAAGAAGAATGAAATGTAAATTATATTAATAAATAAAATATATTTCTGGTTCAAAGGAAGGGAGATATGGCATTTGCAGAATATTTTGTTTACTACTTATGCTAAATATACACAACAACTTTTATAGTCTCCAAATGTTAAAAAAAATCCTTTGTTTTTAGATTAATTTAGATTGAAAAATCTGGACACCAAAAGGTTAAGTGATATGTCAGTTGTGGATTACTTTCTTGTTAATTAAGTCCTGACATAAAGAATACTTATTTTTGAAACTTAAAAAATCATAATTATTCATGCATAACACATAATAACATAAATATTTATGGTTTTTAATCCATTTTTTATATGTGAATAATGAATTGTAAGGAAGTGTTGCTTAGGTCCTAGAACAGAAAGATCTGAGGAGAAAGAGAAAAATCAATGTGTGCATGTTGACCCTGTTTGCTTTTTAGGTCCTTACCTTTTTTCTTGTTTCTTGTGCCCACTCTTGTTCAGAAACCACTTTATGATGGTTATGATGCAGTGTACTAAAGAACAGTGTACTAAAAAATGCTTTATCAGCACACTGCACTTAAGGTAAGGAGCCTCAAATTCCAGATATAATTGCACCACACAGTACTATGACATTTTGCTTTCCCCCCCTTCTTTGGGATCTAAGGATCAGGAATATTGGCAGAGAGATCTAAATTTCAGTTCACATATCATATAATTAAGTGTTGAAAAATATAAAAGGTTTCATTCCTCCCACTGCACTAGCAGTTCTGGATTCCAAAAATATGAACTCTTTAAGAGTGTACGTTCAATCTAGAGGGGAGCAGAGGCAAACAACTAATTTCAAAAGACTGTGTGAAGTGCTGCTATTGCTGCCTCGATAAAATGGGAACTACCGTTTAGTGAATATAATGAGCTGGAAAACAGCTGTGTCATTAGCACACCTATCAAGAATTACCATCATTTTATTTTTACCTGAAGAAAGATGCTTCATTTACAATAAAAACTATGTTCCTCCTGAATAAAGTATATGGCAATTTTTACTCAAGGTTCATAGGGCAGTGTATTCAATTTAGTTTCCAACCACCCAATCTAAAGTCTTTCCTCAGTCTTTTTCTATCAACTCACCATGTTTTATTTTCTTCCTAATACCTATTGTTCTATGAAATCATCTTGTTTGTTTGCTCACCTGTCTCTCATCAGAGTTTTACCTTATCTATCTCATTTAGACACTGTACTCCTCAGCCCCGCCACAATGGCCAGCACTAGGTGTTGAATAAGTGTTCAAAGAGAAAATCAGACAGTGAAAGAGAGAAAACATGTTGGCCAATCTTTTCTTTGGCTCGGATGCAGGGGGACTGGGTTGGTCAATATTTAACTTGAGTATTCGCACAGAAAGGCGTTCTCAGGCCCTCTTTACTGCCCCTGTAACCACTGCGCATCCATCCGCATACTTAGACCACTGTCTGGAAACGATCCATTTGCCAGCTTGTTTCTCCATGTTACCCTCTTTCCCATGAGTATCATTATCATTCTTTGCTTTCTCCCCCACCTTTTTTTAAAGACTCAATTCATGCTTCACTACCTCTAGGGATATTTACTTAAAACAAAGACTCTACTCTCCAAGGACTCTTCTTGCCCTTTAGGTAATCTTTCCATTGATTCCCATTGCTTCTTGGTGAGTGGTGGTCACAGTGCTAGCACATGGTCATGCCCTTGAGGGTAGAAAAGAGATGCTGCATGATATCACATAGGAAGAGTCAAAGGTTGAGCTAGTGCTATGGATTATTATTATTATTTTTTTGTCTTCTTCTTCAATCACAAAAGGAAATTCACTGAATTCAAAGAAGTGGATAGTGCAGACAACCAGAAATAAGAATAACATACTGAATAGAAGTAAAGAGTCATCAATAGACTCCACTTAAAAGCTGAGCAAGTTGGGCGCCTGGGTGGCTCAGTGGGTTAAAGCCTCTGCCTCGGCTCAGGTCATGATCTCAGGGTCCTGGGATCCAGGCCCGCATCCGGCTCCCTGCTCAGCGGGGAGCCTGCTTCCTCCTCTCTCTCTGCCTGCCTCTCAGCCTACTTGTGACCTCTCTCCCTCTGTGAAATAAATAAATAAAATCTTAAAAAAAAAAAAAAAAAAGCTGAGCAAGTGCAGAGGTTTGGACTATGAGTGGGGAGGGTGCAGAGGAAGGCAGGAGGAGGCCCAGGAGGGAAATGTGCCAGGGGGAAAGTTTTTTTTTCCCTTTCCAACAGACACAAAGTGAGTTGTCAACAAATTACATGTTAAAGGCCTATGTTGAATTAGAGGTTTGCTCCTAAGAGATAAGAGTAGATTGGGCAGAGAATTCCCAAGAAATTACAGAGCAAAAAACCCTGAAAGATTCCTAAGTGACTTTGTTTCAGGGTTCAGGAGCAGTTGTTGCCATAACAGGAGAGACTAATCCTCATTACCATTGCCTAATTGCTTTATGCTAATATGCTCTTGAAAACATTCCTTCTGTTGCCAGTGTTTTGCTGTGGTTTATTTACTAAAAAGCGGAGTTCAAAAGGTAACTGCCCTTCCTTAAACTCAAAGAAAATTGTCAACAAACTACTCCATGTGCAATAAAATAGTGACTGAGTTCTCAGGCAGTCCTAAAGGAAGTCAGATTTTCACCATTAACAAATGGAAAGCACTTATGCTACTGTTTCATTTCTAGCAAGTGAAATAAATATGAATAAGCACTATATGCTTACTGTTGGGGGGGGGAGAAACTTCTCCAAAATAAAAAGAAATAAATTAACTTTCCTAATCATTCAGTTAAATAATGGAGCCCTGGACAACTACTGATGGCCAAATAATTTTTGAGAACTATTCTAAGCAATAAGGAATCTAATGACAGAATATTAAGTACAGTATATAGGATTTGATGTTTTGACAAAGTATAGAAGTTTAACATGGTAAGATTTTTGCATAAAAGAAATAGAATGTCTCTTTCACTTGGCTGGAAGATTCATAATTTGAGAGGAATTTCAGAAGTTTCTGAAGGTGAAGAAGGATATGCTGACTAGGCTTTCATAGGAAAATTTTAGAGGTAGTGTAGAAAAGGAAGTTAGCACACATCAAACCAAAGGAGAGTACAGAATAATCTATGCCCATCAGGCTAAGTGGGATGATGGGCAGGAGGGGGCATATCTTTTTGGGAAAAGAGGAAATGAGGTTTGAAAACCAGAAGTTTAAGTAGTAGATAATGGAGATGGGTACTCTGAGAGGGGTGGAGTGGTAACTAAAGAAAGAGAGGCATAGAATCAACTGCACAGAATGCAATATGAAATGAAAACATAGCAGCTTGATGGGACATCCAATGCCAAGTCAATAATATAAGAAAATGGGTATAGAAATGAAGGACTAAAATTAGGAGGAAATGAAGTTAAAAGAAATGAGAATTATGGGGCACCTGGGTGGCTCAGTCAGTTAAGTGTCTGCCTTCAGTTCAGGTCATGATCCCAGGGTCCTGGGATGGAGCCCCACATTGCACTGGGCTCTCTGCTCAGGAGGGAGTTGGCTTCTCCCTCTCTCCCTCTGTGCTCTCTTTCTCTCTCTCAAATAAGTCTCTTAATTTTTTTTTTTTTTTTTTTTTTTTTAAAAAATGAAAATTAGAAGGGTCGGACAAAGATTGTGCTCTACCTGGGGAGGGTCAGAAAAGAAAGCCATAGGGATTTTTGGAGGGAATCACATTGGCAGTGCCTGGACAAAAGAAGGAATTTGAGTTAGGTAGTGTAGTAAACACTAAATACTGAAACACATTCCTGAGTGAGGATATCAAGTGAACAAAACAATATTGCAGATAATAAGTAATAAGCAAATTAGGTGTTAAAGAGTAATAAAAAATGTAAGTGTTAAAAAATATAAGATGAGTTTATGTAAAATATTTAAGTCTATGGAAAAATTCCTCCCTGCTCAATATAGCATGCATTTCAAATGATCATTTTTGATATGCCCATTTCAAACTTGTCTGTTGGGGGAGATAGATGAAAGTTCCAGTATAACTGAGACTATGTAACCCTGCTTGCATCTTTTCCAGAGGATTCAAATTCACATGGAAGTGAAGAGAGGAGACCTGATTATTTAGTTGAGCAATTTAATTATTTTTTCTGTCTTCTGCTTATATATGAAGACCAAAATAAATTCATATTTATCTTTTTTGTAAGGTTTCAGAGCTTTTCAACTTTTCTTATTTTCTTATTTTATTATGTGGTTAAAAAAGAATTTGCAATTGTAACTCATTTTACAGACATAATGAATATAGATGAATCTCACTTTATGCCACATACCTATTCGTGAAAATTTGGTTATTGATTATTATATGAAGAAGGTACTATTTTAATTGAACTAAAAGGGTTAATATTTAAATGGATGTTAAAAATGAATCATTTTACTCTAAGTTTATACTCTATGTAAAATAAAAATAAAAATAATATAAAAACATTGTTATTGATACAATGTTTCTAAATGTTAGATATTTGTGACTCAGATTTTTTTGTATCTGGCAACATTTAGACCATTATTTTCTGAAAGGAAAACTGAGTTAGTGAGTTATCTCCTGCATAAAGTGAGTGAGTTGGTGACATATGGTCCAGCTAATCTATCTTTTAGTGCTCAAACTCATTAACAGAAATTATCAATTAGTTGACAATTAAAAAAATTACCTGTGTATTACTGATTATAATAAAAAATGTGTCTTACGGTCTATTTTTATAGAACTTTACAAAATATGCATTGCTTCATTCAATTCCAAAGCCAAAGTTGAAGGTTAGAAAAAAAAAAAAAGATGGCCTTGGGCGCCTGGGTGACTCAGTGGGTTAAAGCCTCTGCTTTCCGATCAGGTCATGATCTCAGCGGAGCCTGCTTCCTCCTCTGCCTGTCTCTCTGCCTGCCTCTCTGNCAAAGCCAAAGTTGAAGGTTAGAAAAACAAAAAAAGATGGCCTTGGGCGCCTGGGTGACTCAGTGGGTTAAAGCCTCTGCTTTCCGCTCAGGTCATGATCTCAGCGGAGCCTGCTTCCTCCTCTGCCTGTCTCTCTGCCTGCCTCTCTGCCTACTTGTAATCTCTCTCTCTGTGTCAAATAAATAAATAAAATCTTAAAAAAAAAAAAAGATGGCCTTGGGTAATATTGTAATTATTACTAGCTTTGGTGGTTTGACTAGTTCTCATATGATCCAGTTTATACAAAATTAATGTGACTACCAAAAGCAATTCTCAAACATGTATATATATTGAGTTCAATCTGCCAAACTAGAATAACAAACATAATTTATATTATTTCTGGAAAATCTTGGAAATGGGAAAGCCTTTCTTCCTCTCTCCTATTAACCTTCTTTTTCTTTTTTTTTTTAAGATTTTATTTATTTATTTGACAGAGAGAGAACACAAGTAGGCAGAGAGGCAGGCAGAGAGAGAGGGGGAAGCAGGCTCTCTGCTGAGTAGAGAGCCCGATGCGGGGCTCGATCCCAGGACCCTGAGATCATGACCTGAGCCGAAGGCAGAGGCTTTAACCCACTGAGCCACCCAGGCATCCCTCCTGCTAACCTTCTTAAATGCATTTCCACCTATAGTAACTTCATTTTGGGGCTCAGTGAACATTATTACTTTCATAGCTGATTTCTGCAGGTTTTTTTTTTAAGGTAGTAATAAGCAATCATAAGTAAATAAAATATTCATTGCTATGATAAAAAATGAGATATTTTCTACTGTTAATGACCAACAAATGATATAGATAATCTATTGTTTTGGAGTATTTTAATGCTATCATCCATTCATTCTTTCTCTCTCTCTCTCTCTCCCTTTTTTTTTTGTACACCAGTAATACCTACTTTTTCCCCAGAAGATCCTTTCAGATTTTTCTTCCTCAATCAGATTCTGTCACTGCTTTTTCTTACTAGTCAGAAATGGTGGAAATTATGACTGTGAACACAAAACATATCAAAGGAACAGAGACTAATTCTTTTCAATTTAATAGCTTTTTGTATATTGTTCCAGTTTAGTTTACCCCTATGTAGAGTATTGCACCATTACTTCCAAAGTCAAGGGAAGAAAACTAGATCTCAGCCTGTGCCAAAGGAAAAACAAATGAGAAGGCGTGCTGGCAGCAACATGACTAATTCGTTATAAATATATAGTGTTTAAGATATGCTTTTAACCAAGAAAGTATAAATTAAGACATAAATGTTCAATTTTACCTCTTATAATACTCCAAAGGTGTGGCTTCAGAATTTTAAAGAATAAATTAACATGTATGGTCCCAAACACTGATCATTTATTTAAAATTAATTCTCTAGACCTGTTTTGTCAATATGGTAGCCATTAGCCACATGGTACTATTTACATTCAAATTAAATTAAATATAATTAAAAAAAATCAGTTCCACAGTTGTGTTAGTTACATTTGAAGTACCTAATAGCCACATGTAACTAGTGGCTACCATTCTGGACACCATATACACATAAAACATTTTCATCTCTGTGGCAATTTTTATTAAACAGTGCTGCTTTAGTTCCTGATGAATGTTATGATTTTTTTCCACATCCTGATTTGTTTTAAGGCTCCTGTATTGCTAATAAAATAAATTCCTAAATGCAGTAGTGGTCCAAGACTATGTGAAAATGTTGACTGAGATAATCCTAAAGCACTAGTGTTTCTAGAGCCAGTCTGTAGCAGAAACACTGTAACTATTGATCAGGAACTTGGAATGTTTCTACAGCTCTGCTGGGCCAGTCTGTTGAAACGCTAATTGTGGTATCATAGGTGGAGGCACCATAGCTACAACTTTCAGAAATAAAAACTTAACTGTGGGTCCAACTGAAATGTTATTTCCTCATATCTCACGCTGCTGGTTAATTTTGCTGTTTAAACCTTCACTAAAATCTCACCTCTTCAGAAGATCCTTCTTGACCATCCAAACTCGAGTAGCTCTTTCCCCGTTTTAATCCCTAACTACTATCATATTTCTCTATTTCATCTTCACCATTGCATTTATTGATTCCTTTCATATTTGTGTATATTTATTTGATATTGATGATCCCTTCTCCACTCAAATAAAGCTTGTTGCAGGAGAAGGATTTTGTGATGTTCCCTGCAATATCTCAGATCCTAGAAGGCTGCTGGGGAAAGGTAGGAGCCTTATAAATATTTATCACACAAGTAAATCACTGAATGCATTGGACAAGAGATGGAGATTAAAGTTATTCATGGTGGAAATGTGCTTTTGTCAAATATAAAGGCATTTTTTTCCAAATAAAAAATGCATTTACTCTTTTCTCTCATTTGATCTTTGTATTATTAATCTTCTCCAAACTTTATATTTGAAATGTAGTAACTTCAGAATTATATTTATACACATAATTTACTTTTATGAAAGTTAAATAAGAAGTTAGCTTGTAATCTATGAAACTGGCCATCTGGAACAATAACATACTCGAGATGGAGGGTATCTCTTGGGGAAACTGGGGATGCAAATCTAGTGAGGAATAACAAGGGTATGTAAGTCTCAGATCCTCACTATTCTAAAGAAATTCTCTGTAAGTGGAAGTTTTGTTTTAATTTTTTTTCTTGCAAGATTTTATTTAAATTCAAGTTAGTTAACATTGTAAATGGGAGTTTTAAAAATGGGTGATTTGACTGTACGTTATCTAGAAAAGAGAGTACAAATAGGCAGATTTTGGTGAGGGGAACTCAATACTAGGGAGTGTTTATCTGGAAAACTTACCTGATACAACCATGTATAGATTCATCTATGTGCTAGCAGTAACTCTGGGAGTCTCAGGCTATAAAAAAATGATGACTCCAAGGACACCATTAAGATTGTTCAACTGCTTCAGAAACAGCCTTCTGACTATTCTATGGCTTATAATGCAAAATTTTCTTGAGCATAAATAATTCATATTTTTGTGATAATTATTACTGTAAATTGATAAGTTGTCATTTTAGCTCATGCACCAGCCAGTCTTTTGTGACTTTAATTTGTTAACTGAATTCTTTAGAGCCTGAACCACTGAGGCACCTGCCCATAAACCCAAGGACTATACTTTGAGAAACACAGTGACTTTCACTACTGAATAACAGTTGCCTTCCATCCTAGACATTTTTAGCATCTCAAAGTACAATGCAATTCTGATTTACACTCCCTCAATCTTCTTCTATATCCAGATTTTGGTTGTTTTTTGCATATTTTACAAATGAAATTTAATGTAAGTTTTTAAAGGTCAAAAAATAACACAAATAATTATTGATATTTTAAAATAACCCCGAAATGGCATTTTTCAAGAAGAGACATCATTTTAGGTCTTACCTGGATAGGCAGATTACAAATGCTTAAGTTTTATACCTTGTTTCAGGAATATCTGGGTTAAAGCTGAACACAAAATGCAACCTGTAACAGTGGTTTTTTTCCTTTTATTTTCAGGTATATATTAGCAATTTCAGTGATGCTATATATGTTTCATGTCTAAAATGTGTAATTAAAGACCTTTAAGAAAACAATCTGTATATGCTGTATCAGTCTCTGCCCCAAACTCACACTGAAGTCTCACTTTAATATGAAGTACCATAACATTTATTTAGTATAAGGCGGGTCTGTCTTGGGCCTAGACCAGAGTGAAGTATGTTACTGGAAATAACAGAAAGAACTCTTTATTTCATGTACAACATAACCACATACTGTGGGTTTTGGGGGCAGCATGATGGTATATTTTTAACGAAGGATAATTATATTCATTTATTTTCTCCAAACATGCTTTAACTCTAAAATAACGATTCTACATTAGTTTCCCTTATATAACCCAATAGAATCCTTGCAAATAACAAATACATGTAAGATAACCACAGGATTCTATTTACAAATATTATTACTACCAAAATAATTTATTAAGATTATTTTTGTGCCATTATTAATGTGTAGTCTAATTTGTAAAAAAATTAAATTATCTGAAGTTCTTGATAGCAATTAGAAGAGTAAAAAATGGTATTAGATAATGATATTGTTAACTAATTTTTAAATTTACACTAACATTATTTTCAATGCCAACCAAGAGGGGTTATTGCTTTATTTTCAAAAGATTTTATTGGCCAAAATGTAAAACATGAGGTAACCCCCCCCCAAAAAAGTACATTTTTTTCCTCTTGCTATGTTCTGACTATTTTTTAGTTTGTGCAGCATGGACCCAGGGTTCAAAATGTCTCTTTATTTCTATAATTTATAAAATATTTATATCACTGCAATACACAGCTCTCAAGGAAATTAAAGAGGTAGCTGTTGACTAACAACACATCTCCAAAAAAGTTATGTCTTTCTTTCCCTCATCCAACACTTCGAAAACATAATTTCAAATTGAAAGGTCAGCAGTAGGAAAGTTTGTCCATTTTCTTTCCAGGTCTCATGGAAAACTGTTAGTCCCTTGTACTGGAGCGGCAGTTAATAGGTTTTACTTGGTGTGCTATGCAAAGCCTCTCTGTGTGCCAACATGAAAAAGCCTTTAAAGGAATGTCAGCAGCTTCAGAAACTGCTTGTCAAAAGGATTTCAGTTTTCTTTCTTTGGCCTTCCTAACCACTTTCAAAGGCTTATTTCATTCCTGTAGTTTCCATATTATCAACGCATATAGCTTGCAACGGTAATTCAGGGTGGGCCACATGGTTACAAAATTATAGAGAGAGTTGATTAGGTACAAAAATAAAAGGCAGAGCTTCACAGATTTTACAGTACATTAATATCTTACTACTGGCAACGGTTAGTGGTATAGTGGAAAAGAAGGCAACAATTTGCTGAAAGGCATTTTAAAAAAACTATTAATTTTGCCTTGAAAATTGCCTTGAATTTTTTGCAAGTTTATTGTAATTATTACAATTACAGACAGACTGAAATGTCCAAAGGGTTTTTTTTTTCTTTTGCCACTGGAAAAAAAGTCAAATAGCATAGTAAGGAGTACAGACAAGTTCTGGCTTTGATTCTGGACTCTGGCTTTGGTCTTCTGTACATCAGGGTAATTCACTTAACTCTATGACCTAGGATCATAGAGCTATATAACATAAACACCTTACATAATGGAATTTTTGAGTTTCTCTTTCGGTTTAGACATAAAATTGTAGGGAAAATGGGGATTGTTGACAAGCTTCCAGCTCTGCTAAAACTTAATGAAAATTCATAGGAGGGATGATCCTATTTACACATATTTAAAAGATGAGCAACAACAGAAACCCCTCTTGATGAATTAGTGAGTATTGTTTGTATGATGATTTTCTGTTTTCATGAAATACACCTCAAAACTGAGTATAGGTCTTAAACATGAATCTATTCCTAATTATCAAATGATTCTATGAAAATGCAAGGGTGTCTCTGAAAGTGTCTTCTTGAATAACATGGTCAAGTTATTAGTTGAGCATTCAAAAAAACTTTTCAAGTAACTGATTATCTAGAATTCATTCATTTAATAATTACCTATTTTTCACTTCCAACAGCTAGGTACTTTGCTAGGCATTGGGAATACAGCAGTAAATAAGACAGCGATATAAAACAGCCAATTGTAACTTATTAAACTTCTTACTGCACACGACTTCTTACTATTTGTACCTCATAAAGTCTCCAGACAGATAATGTTATTCCTGAAATATTAAAGGAAAAAATAGTCAAAATACCCTTTATTTAGGTTATTGTATAATATTCATTGTTTATGTCTATGATCTCTTATTCACAAATGTAAAATTCAGACAGCTTGAAAAAAGAAAGTTGTTTCTTGCATTGGAACAAATTTACTTGCCAGAGAGCCTGATGTGGACTGACATGAGACTTTTTAGAGACTTTTAACTGTGGTTTATTGGGACAACTTATAAGTTTCCATGAAGAAATACTGAATCCGGTTATGGATTGTTTCCCTGGGTCCCATACGGATATTAAGGAAGAAATGTTTAACACACTGAATTATTAATAAAGAAACGTATAAAAATGTCCTATTTGGCCACACCGTATTAAAATGTAATTAGTACTTCAAGTGTCTTTATTTCAAATTCAAACACCAGTGACATTTTGATCAAAATTGAGAATTTTATTTCTTGCTTTCTTGTTTCTTCAGAGGATCACTGCTTTGGCTTTTGTCTTTTGGTGTTTTTTAAAAATAAACAAGATAAATAGAATTAGTTAAAAAAACAAGGAACTTAAGTTCTTGGGTCTTTCATCTGAGGCCTTAGGTACAGAATTTACTGCTGGACTAAGTGTTATGTCCAAAGATGGTCCCTGTCAAGAAGACTGATTAGAAGCCTTCCCAGCAGGCAATGTGAAGGCTGAGAGAATTCATTAAATATTCAACCCTCACCAGAAAGTCATATCCTCCTATAGCAAGTACCATCTAAATGTAGAGTTGTGTGAGTGTATATGTTTTAATTTTTTTTAATTTCCCAGACAGACTCATTCATCATTAGAAACATGAGAAAATATCCTAGTAATTATAAGTTCTAACACTGAAAACACTGAAAGTGATCATATTTATTCGGTTCAGTAGTCCAATCTTACCCCAGTCTTTGAAATTTGAGCATACAGCCTCAGCAGGGACAATTTCAGTGTAAGGGACATTACTGAGGCAAACTCTGCCTTCCTAATGTTGGTTCCTATTCTACCTCCACACATACACAGAATAGGCCCCCTTCATATTGCAGTGTTTTAAATATTTGAGGTCGGGCGCCTGGGTGGCTCAGTGGGTTAAAGCCTCTGCCTTCGGCTCAGGTCATGATCTCAGGGTCCTGGGATCGAGGCCCACATTGGGCTCCCTGCTCAGCGGGAGCCTGCTTCCTCCTCTCTCTCTCTGCCTGCCTCTCTGCCTACCTGTGATCTCTCTCTCTCTTTCTGTCAAATAAATAAATAAAACCTTAAAAAAAAAAGAACTGTTAAAAATAAGTAAGTAAGTAAGTAAATAAATAAATATTTGAGGTAACCTGCCATAGGCCTTTTAGTGATCTCTACTGGAAGATCAGTTCTTTTAAATTTTCCTATGAATTAACATTTTTTTCCTTTGAATTAACTTTTAATATGAGTTTTGATATACCAAATTGGGGAAAATGTTTTATGATTTTAGTTTAAAATTTTTACTATTTGAAAGGAAAAAAATAACTTATTTTTAAGTTAAATCAGAATACGATCTACATGTATCCTTACTAAATAAGTTGCCAAGGTTTGTTTCTAGGTATAATTCATGCTACTCAAACATTCTATTCAAACTATGAGAATAGAAAAAGACTGGGCCTTGGGACATGAGAATGCTCCATCCTTCCAATCTGAAAATGAAAATCAATCATAAGGAAATTTACATATAAGTTTGCTAAAGAATTACAAAGCTACGTTCAGATTCAAGGAGGTATTCTAGTAGAAAAGATGATACATTATAAGCTATTTAATTTTTCAAAACATGAATTTAAACTGAAGAATGTGGAACTGTCACTGAGATTAAGAAATTTTGAGGATTTGGATATTGTCAAACTCCTAGAGTTAACCAAACTGAAGTTAAGAGCATATAGTCCTCCAGATTTCCAAGACCTCTCAAGACTTCTGACTCCAAATGCAACAAGGTAGGGTCTAACTACAAAGTTAGATAGAGGGAAGACTCCACACAGGACCACCCTTATTTCTCACACCAAATACAAGTTCAGGCATTCCAAAAATATTCTAAGATTTGAAGACTCAAAAAAAAAAAATCACTGGAAACTATCATACTTTAAGGTTTTAGTTCTTACAGGGAGAGAATGCAGATCAAAAATCAACCAAAGGAAGAGATTTGTAGAGTAGCATCTGAGAAGCTTCCATTGTCCTAGGGGTGCATCACCATGCTGGTATCAGTGTGTGACAATATCCACGGGCTACTGCCAACCAGGGAAGGGCACCTGAGCATCAGTGTCTTGAGTTTTTATCAGTGCTTTATATTGCAGGCATGTCTGATTGATTGGCTGTCCAAATGACTGGATTCAGTATCTTGGTCAATGGATGCCACATAACCCAAAGACCTCATCCACCCTAAATCACATTTTTTTTTTCTTGGTTAGCCAGCACCAACCCTAAACAAAGACAGTGCTATCAGGTATGACAGAGAATAGCTCCACAAAGCCCATGGCAAAAGGCCAAATCTCCTTTTCGCCTAGGCAAGTATTTAATTCAAGGCTCAAGGATAGATTTACAAATTTAAAAATAAAAAAAAAAAGAAAAAGAAAACCCTGAAACCAAACACTTAGTTGGAAATTCTTAACACTCATTGACTTCTAAGGGAAGCAAAGTAGAAAACAACTTTAGTGCCCAGTATCAACATGACCCAGCTCTAAGTTTGATGTGAAAGTAAATCTAAGTACAATGTTATGAAAATCAATTTACCTATATAAAAAATAAAACCAAATAATTGAACAAGTCTATAAATTTGTAAAAATAATTACAGGTAAACTTATGAAAATTTTTAGATGTTGATAGAATTATATGACCATTATTTTGCTCTCATTCCATGAATAATAAATATATGGGTTCTTTATGATAAATTGTTTAGCTTAATCACCATAATTATAGCAAAATAAATGATCTGCTATTATAATATCAATTTTTTCTTAGAAATGCTATAATAAGGGATATGTTCAAAATTAATTATTTTCACAAAATCTAACTTACGGAATGCTGCACAAGAGCCACTGTATATAGATATTCTAAGAAGAATATTACAAGAATCAATTTATTCACTATGGGAAAACAGAATTCTTTAGATGAAAGCCAAAGAAGATGAGGAAAATGAGTGGTTATTTAGTTAAAACTTTACTTCCCAACCTTGATATTAATTTGTCATACTTTTCAGGTTTCACATCATTTCTGATAACTGTTACTTTGGTAACTGCACTTTTTAGAAACCTAGTTTTTAAGACCCCTGTAGCTTCCAATATAACATATATTGACTTCGTGAAATTTAAAACTGTAGAAGTGACATATTGGTGTACATTTAAAAAAATTCTAAAATCTGTGCCAATGATGACAATGTCTTTCATTAGTGCAGCTCTTTTAAACTTTCAAACACATTTCACCTATCTTATCTCGTTGTGAAATGGATAATCTACCTATTACTGCCTTATTTGATATCTCTGAAATACATGGCCCAAAAAGGAAATGCTCATCATGTTAACAGTATTCTGGCACCAAAACCCATGCCTTCTGACTTTTAGTCTAAATTTCTTTTCAACAGAATATAGTTTTTCTTACATGAAATAGGGGATAGCTCATTGTTAGTTCAAGTACCTCTTCCTCCGGAAAGCCTTCACTGATATTATTGATCAGGTTTTAAAAACTAAAACAAAACAAATATTTATATGTGTTTATTGCATCATATACTTTCTTTTCCTTGAAGCTATAACAGGTATAATTTTACTTGACTTCTGATTCCGTGATTAATGTCTGTTTCCCACAATAAGTAGTAAGCTCTTGAAGCAAGTAGCACTTGGGCAGTCACAAGATTCTAATCTTAGAGAAGAAACTCAAGCTTAGTTGTGGACTCATGGTCATACAAGTATCCAAAGCCTGGGTTTTCCATTTTTACTCTAACCTAGTATATGTTTTTAAACACTGTAGAGACTCAATACCGATTTTCAACTAAATAAATTAAATATGACTATGTATCAAGAACCACTTCCTGTATTTTCCTATATAAACTCCCATATGTTTATGCAAGGGAAAAAAAATCTCCCAAAAATGCCGGAGAGCGAAGTAGAGGAATTGTCCTTACATGTATATTCAGTACACATAATATTTTTTCAAGTGTTCAGAATTCTCATCACAAAATTTATTTTTGATCCTCCTTTGTTTATGTGAGCAACAGAGAAACTGGGTTGATATACATGATAAAGATACTTTAACTCAGTTATAGTTATTACATGACAAAGTTTTAGGAATCAACCAGAAGCTACAGCATTTCTAATTCTGATAGTAACTTGGAACACATTAGTCTCTATTCCAGGGAGGGGACTTCAGGATTATGGACGAGGACATTTATGTGTCATTGGTACACAAGTGGCCAGCTCTTACATCAGCAACTTTGAGCTTCAGCTCAAGGATAGAAACAGACTTTGTTTGTATTTTAATGTTCTCACCAGTAACTGCTACAAATAACTGCACTTCACAAGTAAAGTAGTGCAGCCCAATGAATGCAGAGACTCAGCAACTGTTCCAGGCGAGATGAAAAAAGCAGTGGTTTCACAATAACCACATTTAATCCTCCATAAAAATGCTTCCTGTCCTCACAGATTAAGAATATGATGCACCTCTCCTTGAGTGAAGTTTCAGTAACTAATATTTTTACAGAGAAAGGGAAATACTGTAACTTATTTTTTACAGAAGTCTCAATATTCTCAATATTCTTGAAAGACCTAGTACTTTTTATCCAGTTCCTGATAGGACATCTTGTTATTTGGCCCTCTTTGAGTCCCTTCATAATTTCAGCTCCCTGTGACATTTAAAGGCAAGCTTGCTTGCTTGTTTGCTTGCTTGCTTGATTTATTTTTAAATTCAGTCCCAGCCCCCTGTGACTCATTGTCCAGATACCCATTCCTAGAGCAGCACTCTTAGAGCTGCCCTCTTAGATCAGGGTTTGCCCTGATCTTCAAATCCCTGTTCTGCTAGTTGTCTTCACCCCACCTTTTAGGAATGGGGCTCTGTCTTGCTTTTAGCAGCTCCTCTCCCAAGAGTCAGCATTTGCTCAGTGTTTCTCATTAGCTCCATTCCCTATATTCTGTTCCTACTTAGTCACTCCTGGGTCAAGTCTGCTGGCCAGTTAACCTATCCTGCAGAACCAGGTCTCGAGTTCTCAACAGGGCATGTAAGATCCTGTACGAAGGAGTCCCACCTGTGTCTTCCAGCCTTGTTTTTCCATTTCCCTGCTTTGGTTTTTATAACAAACTTGATTAGCTTCCTACTGCACCATACCCCTTCTTACCTAGGAGCTTGGCTAAATTTATGTTGTTCTTACAGATGCAGATTAGATGCCCTCTCTGAGAAGTCTTTCCCAGTTTATGTGGCCTTCCATTGTGTCCCCACTGCACTCTGTGCCTTAGCCTATTACAGCACATCATGATGCATTATGATGATCTAGTTACCGATATCTCCTCTTTTAGACTGTTATCTCCCTGAAGGAAAGAACAGAGGGTGACCTGGTTATCATGTCATTCCCAATGTCTAGCTTTCTTTGGCAGCCAAACTTCGTTAAAGAATAAAAAAGAATAATTAAAAGAGTACCAGTAGTTAGTTTCATAAGAGCAAGGATTGCATCACAGACTCTTCTTTAAGGTCAACCACAGAGCTTTTCACAACACTGACAGTGCTAGTAATAATAACAACAATGTCATCAACAATTATTGTAATGATAAGAGTAGTTGCTGAAATTACCTAAACATCTGTTGTGTACCAGTCTCTGTGCTCAGTACCTTACACAGTTTACAGTTTGTCAGTGTTTGTTGAACTGACAAACACTGCTGTATGGCAGCCCTCATGGTGTATAAATTAATAGTACTCTCAATTAACAGCCAAATATCACGTCACTTTGCATGATTTTAAAGTATTTCTATAGTGAACTGAAAAAATTCTCACCATGGTGCCTACAAAATGGCAAAACTGTAGATAAAGAAAATA
Organism: Ailurus styani; assembly: GCA_002007465.1. Classification (NCBI taxonomy): domain Eukaryota; kingdom Metazoa; phylum Chordata; class Mammalia; order Carnivora; family Ailuridae; genus Ailurus; species Ailurus styani. The sequence goes on from LNAC01000095.1 coordinate 3,247,712, forward strand.
TTTAGTGAGCTTGATTCACTAGAGGCTAATCCTACTCAAGATTAATGAATAGTGGGCACAGATCCTCATCTAATTGGACATCTTTGCAAGCCAGGTTAAATTATATTATTGAAAGTTGTTACTGTAATTTTGAACAAGGACATTTTTAGTCACAGTCCAAGGTAAAAGTCATTGAAAACTTTAATATAGCTTTTGCTTACCCATATTTTTTTAATATGATATGGTTTCACTGTCACTTAATGTGTTACAACTTTCACCATTACTGAGGTTCTCTTATGCCACTATATTTTAGCTATTAAATGTATATATAGTATCACTATACTACAGATTTTTAAAAGCTACTCACAATTCCATCATTCTAAGATTTGTCTAACATCATTTTCCTATAATTACCCTGTTTTGTCAATACATATTTCAAATAATGCAATTCATGATATGTAAAATTTTAAGTTTTACTATTTTACACTTGTGTATACATTATAATCATGTCCTATTGTTTCATACATTCTCCATAATTAACCTTTTAAATGATTATATTTCTTTGAGTTGATATCTTGTTTATTTGCTATACCACTACCATATTACTGGATAATTTGAGTTGCTTGCAAAATCTTCTCCTCCTGACAAGAAAGCTGTGATGAATATCATTGTATATTTTAGATTTACTTTATTATTTCAGGATGAATTACCATGCAAAGGATTACTAATCTGGAAACTATGCACGCTTCCCTTTTTATTATAAGATATACTAATGCTATAGTTTAAACTGCACTTGCTATTGATATTATTTGGTATACCTTCTTTAAAATAGTCATTTAAATAAACATAATATAATGCTCTGACACTTTAAAGTATCATGAGAAGCACATATAGAAGAATGAACAAAATAGTCAAGAACCTCCCTCATGGAAGTTAAATGCAGAGAAGATAGAGTTAGAAGTAAAAACATTGCTCATTTTTTCAAAAGATTTGTTTATTTTTTATTTGAGACAGAGAAAGAGAGAGTTTTAGGGAGGGGCAGAGGGAGAGACAGAATCTCAAGCAGACTCTCCACTGAGCGTGGAGCCTGACATGGGGCTCGATCCCACAACCCTGAGATCATGACCTGAGACCAAGAGTCTGATGCTTAACTGACCGAGCCACCCAGGTGCCCTAAAACATTGTTCATTTAATAAATATTTATTAAATGCTGCCAATGAGACAAGTACCAATAGTTAAGTTTAACCCTATTAGTTGCTTTCTTATTTCAAGAAAGGTATTTTTCAACTATATAGTCAAAGTGCTTATTAGAAAAGCTATATTTCACTGTTTTACTATGGTTAAGGACATCTTTCTTAACACCATTAATAGTCCCCCACTCCCACCATCACCACCACTGATTTTCGAGGACTTTTTCAGGTAGACTGTCACATAATTTCCAAATAATGATTGCTTTGGCCTCTATTTTATATATTTCTATGTTTTATATATTTCCACATGCAAAAGATAAACAGATGCTTATAAGAAATTCTGAAGAGCTAGCTGAAGAACTGTTTAAATAACTTCACAAACTCCACAAAGCACAATGATAATCACAACATTGTTAACTGAAAGTTTACAAAGGAAATGGAAAAAAGTCTCATTTTTGCTTTATAGAAACACAAGAGGTCAAAAGTGGCACAGTTACAAATACCAAATATGAAAGAAAAAAAATTGGAGAAGTGCTATTTTCAAAACTTCTAAAATAAGGGAAAATCTACTTTGTATGTACAGTAAAAATCTTGAAATAAACTGCTTATTAATCTTGTATTAAGGTAAAAGCGCTCTGAACAATAAATTGTGAATGCGAGCTCTTTGTAAAAATCTCAGTATAAAGCTATAGATTATGACAAACATGGAATAAAAAATATTTTTGATATTGAAAAGACTTAGATTATTCATAATTGTAGAAGAGAAAGACTGATATTGCTTGGAGTGAGGGTTTTTCAAATTAGCTCACAATTAATATACTTTCAGAAAACATTTTTGCAAAACTATGGAATTTGTGTATTCTTATTATAAATTTATACCAAAGTATACATGATAAGACATAGTTTAGTCTCCAATATATGCATTGGAACCATATATATATATATATATGTATATATATATACATATATATATATATATGTATGCTTTTACTTTTTTCCATTGAAATATAGTTGACACACAATGTTACATTAGTTTCAGGTGTGCAACATAGTGATTTGTGTTTTAGTTTTTTATTTAAATTCCAGTTAATTGACATACAGTGTAATATTAGTTTCAGGTGTAGAATTTAGTGATTCAGCACTTACATACAACACCTGGTGATCATCACAAGTACCCTCCTTAATTTCCATCACCTATTTAACCCATCCCGCACACACTTCCCCTTTGGTAACCATCAGTTTGTTCTCTATAATTAAGTCTTATTCATGGTTGTCCTCTCTTTTCTTCCCGCTATGTTCATTTGTTTTGTTTCTTAAATTCCACATGAGTGAAATCATATGGTATTTGTCTTTCTCTGATTGGCTTATTTTGCTTAGCACAATACTGTCTAGTTCCATTCACACTGTTACAGAAAGATTTCATTCTTTTTTATGGCTGAGTAATATTCCATATATCATATATACCATATTTTTTTTATCTGTAAGTTGATGGCCACTTGGGCTGTTTCTATAATTTGGCTATTGTTGATAATGTTGCTATGAACATTGGGGTGTGTGTATCCCTTCAAATTAGTATTTTTGTATTCTTTAGGTAAATACCTAGTAATGAATTGCTGGATCATAGGGTAATTCTATTTTTAACTTTTTGAGGAACCTCTATATTGTTTTCCATAGTGGCTGCGCCAGTTTGCACTTATGCTATCCTCATCACAAATGTAGCTACCATCTGTCACCATATAATGCTAGTACAATACCATTGACTGTTTCCTATGTTGTACTTTCATCCTTGTGACTTATTCATTCTGAAATTAGACACCTGTACCTCCCACTCCCCTTCACTCATTTTGCCCATTCCCCACCCCCTCCTCTCTGTCAAACACCCATTTCTCTGTATTCATGGTCTATTTGTAAGCATATATTAAATGTTCTATTTTATATTTTATATTATTAATAAAAATAGTTTTACTGAATCTAAAACAAGTATCCAAATATATGCTTAAAATGTTTGAAGTCACCTAAAAATAAGGTGACTAGATTGAAGATTGGAAACATAGGTGACCATGAATCCATTCTTCTGAATACTTAGACACTTGCTTCAACAGTCAGGAAATGTCAGTAAAGAATTTAAATATTTCAAGGAGTAAATCTTAAGCCATAGAGAATACAAATATTTTGAAAATCAATTAATATTGATATTAAAATTCAGTATTACACATAATTCCAGTTGCTTCCTAAAATGTGTACTTACCTAAAATATTTGAAAGACTGATTTTGTACTACAAATAAATTTAATTAATACTCTGCTTGCTGTGTCATAGCGATTGCTCCCTTTGGTCTAATGTGAATCTAGCCCCAATTATAACATACTATTAATATCAGTTAATACTTTCTGGCAGTACAGAATCAAACTATGACTCAGAGTAATTTTAGATTACTCTCTGTTGTGTAATTTCTCTAAGTATGTCTTTTTTAAACACTTTTTGGATTCTCTGACAACAGAGTATATATATATATATTTAAGATTAAATTATTTGAGAGGAAGAGGGAGAGCGCACAAGTGGGGGGATGTGCAGAGGGAGAGAATCTTCAAGCAGACTCTCCGCTGAGCACGGAAAGCATGACCCAGACCAGCTTGATCCCATGACCTATGAGATCATGACCTGAGCTGAAACCAACAGTCAGATGCTTAACTGACTGAGCCACCCATAAACCCCCATCTGACAACAGAATATTTTTAATTATTTCATTGAAAAAAGTGATATGAACAACAACAATCACAAACCATTCCAGTCCTTTCCCTTAAAAATACAAATTAGGGCCATTTTCTGTGATCTTTACTTACCTAAAAGTTACTTTTAAAAAACAATTTCAAACAGCATGGGAGTTTGAGTTAATGAATATAATGAATAATCCCAAATGCCAAGTCTGTCTTGCTACAAAAAAGCTACCATTTCCTGAGCTTACTATATACCTATGATGGAATTTGTTAGCCATTATACAGAAAAGGAGAATAAGCTCAGAGATATTTTTAAGAATACTTATTGTCTGCTACATTCACAGCATGGCACAATTCAGCAGTAAATACAGGAGTAGTTCTAGTCCTTGTCTGGAGCCTGTGAAAATGGGATCTGACTCCAAGTCTATCTCTAATGTCTAAAAGTTTAAGCATTATCCCATACTGATGTAAACAAGGACATAAAAGTATGCATCAAGAATGAATGACATCATTAGGTTAAGAGCTGGGAGAGAATTCTTCCAACTGTAAATAGCAAATCTATTCTTTAGAGTCACAAAAATGGCACAAAGTTTATATAACCCACAATAAACTCTTCTGAATTTCTACAAATACTGTTGTTTCCTTTCATATATCTAGCTCCATGAAGACCTATGTAACAGCAGACTGCACAGGAATAGAGGTTGGAAATAGCCTTCTGCTGCTTTACGAACAGCCACAGAAATCTGGAAGGTACACGAATATTTGGTATTTCACAGGGAAAGACCCACAAAGTCAGGAGTTCCTGGCAAGTTCAAACACATTAGGGAGACAAAGGTGGCTGGCATTGAGTGAGTAAAAAAGAGCAGACAGAGAAAGAGGAGGTGAGATCAGAGAGGTAAAGCAAAATGCAGTGATCGTGCAGCCTTGTGGGCAACTGAAAGAACCTTAGCTTTTTGCCCCAACTTTAGTGAGGTCTACTGACAAATAAAAATGCTGTATATTTACGGTATACAACTTGACAATTTGTTATAAGTATACATTGTGAAATGATTACCACACTCAAACTAATAGACCTATCCATCACCTCACATAGTTACCTAATTTTCTCTTTTTTATGGTGAGAACAACTGAGATCTACTTTAGCAAATTTCAAGTAAGTGATACATTATTATTAACTATAGTCACCATGCTTTATGTTAGGTCTCCAGGACTTAAAACTAAAAGTTTTACCCTTGGGCGCCTGGGTGGCTCAGTGGGTTAAAGCCTCTGCCTTCGGCTCAGGTCATGATCCCAGTGTCCTGGGATCGAGGCCCGCATCGGGTTCTCTGCTCGGCAGGGAGCCTGCTTCCTCCTCTCTCCTCTCCTCTGCCTGCCTCTCTGCCTACTTGTAATCCCTCTCTCTGTGTCAAATAAATAAATAAAATCTTAAAAAAAAAAAAAAAGTTTTACCCTTTGTGCAATGTCTCCTCATTTCCCCACCCCCTGAATCTCATTGTCTCTCATATAAAGTCTCTACTTTTATGAAACAAAACCACCATCTTGCAAATGAAATTGGGTCATACCCTGTACTTGCTAGGCTTGGCTAATGAGACACTGTACATTCAATGGAAGTTAAGCTAGTATTAATAAGGGTAGAATCTGGATGGATCTGTTTCTATGGAAATAAAAGGAACTATGTCTCTTGAGTAGGTGGTCGTAAGTGAAGATGCTCATATTTAAGAACACATAGTTTTGTGATGAATAAACATGAATAGACAAGAATCTGGTAAACAAAAAAGAACCAGGTGATTTTTGTGTTGGTTTGATTTTTTTTTGTGTGTGTGTGGTTTTCTTGGTAAACAATGAAATGCTTTTCTTACTCAAAGCCTTAAGCCTTGCTCTTCTCCACTAATTGGGAAGATACTTAGCTGTTATTTCCATGAATGCTGCCCCATGACAGCTTTGCCTTTTAACACTATCCTTTCTAGCTTTACTGTAAAGCACTGGCCTGTGTCCCCTTGATATAAAGAACTGGTCGGTTGACAAATGAAACCGTCTGTGTTTGTGTGTGTGTGCACACACACATGCATGCGTGCGTGGACATGCACGTGTCTGCACATGCTAAAAGAACTCCAGATGTGGATACAGTTTTTCTTCCTAGCTTCAATTTCAGGAAGAAGAGTGACTACTGCATTCTTTCCCATATAACAAAATATTGTGTACTGAAACATACCCTATGAGAGTTTGGCTAATACTGCTTTCTTTTACACCATAAAATAGCTAAACAGTCAATGTTTTTATGTTGTAGTCCAAAAGAACTTTGAGTCTTCATTTGAACAATCAGCTCTTCCTGTTGTCCGCTAAGTCACAACAACAGCCTCGTGTGATATACACAGTATAAGCTCTGCAGGAAACACTCTTAAGAAATCATCTCTTTAGAGGAAGGACAAAGCTTCTGTTGTATCACTATTTTATTCCTCTGTTCCTTGGCATTTTGTTGTGATTTTCATTTCCTTGCTTTAGGTGGTTTACGTTCCCCAAAGATTATGAAGCTGAATGGAAGGCTTAACTTTCTCATGTAAATATACTCAGGATTTTATCTATAGGATGGGACAGCAATATATATATATATATAAATGTATGTATATATGTATACACACACATATATGTGTGTGTATATATATGTAAATATGATTTTATATATATTTTATTTATATATATAAAAATTAAAATATATGATGCATATTATATATATGTAACGCTTATTTTATTTCCATTTAGAAACATATCCAGGTGAACTCACTTCAAGTAAATGAATGTCTACAAAGCTCAATGTAAATCGAATCTCTGAAGAGGAAATTTGTTCCCAGAAAGAATTGTGCTACAACTAACATTCTAAAGAAAGGTTCCTTTCTAATAAGAAAACAGAATTATCTGATGATATTACTTTTTACTTATACATAGATTTTCAGAATTTAAGTAAAAACATACATACAGATTTTAAGTAAATCACACTCATGGAAATATTTGGGCAAGAAATAACAAACTAGCAGAATAAAATGTTTTTAGTAATGTCATACTGGTTGATTACTGTTGTATAAACACAATAGTAGCCCTGTTTCCATTAGGTAATTCTTATATTGAGATTCTTATTCATTAGCTTGAGCATTATGAGGCCCATATGAACCAATCCCTGCTTTGAAGTTTATAATCTAGTTAAGGAATGCACTACCATGAGAAATAGAGAAGACAGAAATTTAAAACATGCTAATTGGGTGTATGAATATTGAATAAATATAGAATCACTAGAAAGAGATTTGGGGTTGAAGAATAATCAGAGGGGTTGGAACATGTGGAAGACATTGAGGAGGGAAGCTTTATATAAGCAGAGATTTGCAATGAAGCCCCAAATATTAAAACCACAGTGAAATGAGTGTTGGGTGGGTAAGGGTTGAGGACATGAAGAGGTTTCTAATTTGTGTAGACAATCTGTAGTGAAGAAAAGTAGAGAATCATGTTACATTAGTAAAAGTGAGATCAAAGAGTGGGTGATACTAAAATTAACTTGAAGGAATAGTTGATAAGGAGCAAACTATGAAACTAACGATGAGTATATTAAAAGAAAATTTAAAAGACAGGCATGCACGAGAGAGACTGGCAGAGAGTAGGATTTTAGGCAAGTAGAACAGGTATGGGGAAATGACATTAATGTGAGGTAAAGTTAGTCTAATCTATTTAGGTATAAAGGGATAATTGAGGGAGCCAGCAGTTATTAATAAAGGAAAACAAAATTTGTGGATGCTTTCCCACATAGTTGAGTGACCCATGGGGAACCTCTGTGTGGAGCACTTTGAAAGCTACTAGTGTAAGCTCCAAGAAGCGAGGGTCTGGCTGTTTTGTTTACTACCACATGGCCAGTGCCTAAAACAGCATCTCAAAGTAGGAGCTCAATAAATATTTCTTGCATATTTACTATTTTAAAATATAGTTTAAAGCCTACCACCTTTCATTTGAACTTTCCCTTACTCTTTCAGGTAGCAAACCTTAGTGGGAAAAACACAGATTTTAGAATCAAGTAGACCTGCGTCCATCTACTGACTACTACTGACAAACCTTGTAACTCAGACTAACTACTTAACTTTTCTGATTCTCAGTTTTTTCATTTGTGAAATAGAGAATTCTGTACATCTTTCAGAATTATTGTCAGGCTTAGAGATTATGGATATAAAGTGCCTACATACATTCAGGGACATATTAGTTACCCAATCTATAGTAGCTATTAATTAAGAACAGTTATCACTCAATCATGCTTTCTTGTTTATTTCCAACTTATATCATTTGTCACTTTGCACTACAGTTAATATGTCTATCTTCTCTCCCTCAATACACCAACTTTTTAGTACACCAAATACCAATTTCTTTAATGTGCCTAAGAAATGTTTCTCTCAAAATTCAGCGTAAGCTTTTTCTCGGTCAAGTTTCCTTGAACTATTCAACTGGATTTCAGTTCTTTCTCTTCATGTCTATGTTGTACATTTTACTCCTACCTCTAGAAAGCACTTAAGTTCATGTTTGTCTTCACTGCTGGAATATGAGCTCCATAAAGACAGGGGTGCTATCTTCTATTCGTACATCCCTGGTGCCTAGTGAACTACCCTGGGCATTATATGAAAGAGGAGATGAGTATGAAAATTATCGAGTAATGTGATAAAAAAAATCCATCAAGTTAGTGCAGATTAAAAAGAATGTAGTGCCTGTCAGAAGATATTCTCAACAGTAATTTTTCTTAGAAAGATGGCAAGGACCGGTGGAAAAAAGAAATTAAATTCAGTTAGAGTTTAGGAACTCTGTCCTATAGAATTTTGATTAAGGAATCCAAGGTAACATGAGAGGTTAGAGCTGCAGACCTTATTCATATTTTTCAAATATGTTTTGATATTAGTAATAGTGGCTACTGTATTCTACTTGAGAGTTGGTCTATGTGCTTTTTATCCATTCCTGATTCTAGGAACCAGTGATCATAAGACCTCATTTTGTCAATCAAGAACACTTCCAGTGTGCAGAGCAGAAAGGCTGGTGAAAATGATTATTACCCTTGAAGATACCAGTCTTTTCTGAGATCGGCCGTCTGGTTAGACAGATAGGAAGGATGGAAAGGAAGCACCCAGAGTCCATTTCACATCACATTCTCAGATAAGTTTATTACTTTGTTGATATGACTATGATATCAAGGTATAAAGCTGGGATGTTGGAATTTGGCCAAAACGGAGAAAACAAAATCCTTCAAATGTCATTTGGTGTCTGTCTTGTAGAATAAGCAAATGATTGCATTTTGTTTTCATTTCAACTAGTTGCTGTGGACTGAGCCACAATGAGTGGCTATACATAAAGAGAGAGAGAGAGAGAGAGAAAGAAAGCTTTTATTTTTACCCCTTTAATCTAAATTTATTAATCTACTTAATTGAATGGGAGATATCCAATTAAGCATTGCAGAACATATATAGAATTCAAAAATCTATTCGTGTGTTTGAACAAAAGCATCGATTTTTCCTAGAAAGTATGATGCTTTTGTGCATATTATATCAAATCCAAATCTTATTTTCCAATAAAGGAAATAGAGTACTTTGTGTATTAAAAATTATATGAAATCTATATTTTTCAAGTGTAGCCTCTGGTAGATAGGAAATTCTGTTTAAGTAGGATAATATTTCATTATTTATTGATTCACATCTACCCAAAAAGAGAGCACATTATTTTCTTTTTAAATGGATGGTGTTGGTAAAATGTGGTTATTTTAATATGCTAATGCCAACATAAAACTTATATTTTTTCATCAGTCTTTTGGATCAGTTTACAATACTGATGATGCATTAAAAAGCACACTTAGCAAAATGTAATACTAGTTTTACTTGTAACCTTCTTAAAAATAGGGCGCCTGGGTGGCTCAGTGGGTTAAAGCCTCTGCTTTCGGCTCAGGTCATGATCTCAGGGTCCTGGGATCGAGGCCCGCATCGGGCTCCCTGCTCAGCGGGAAGCCTGCTTCCCCCTCTCTCTCTGCCTGCCTCTCTGCCTGCCTCTCTGCCTCCTTGTGATCTCTCTCCCTCTGTGAAATAAATAAATAAATAAATCTTTAAAAAAATAATAATATAAATCAGGTATCTATAAATGCCTGACTAAAGAAAACAATGACATATACTTGTAAAATCAAAATGATGGTTTCATATTAATTCAAATTTCTACCAGTAGACCCCGAACAAAATGATCACTACTACTTCTAAAAAACAATGCTTTAATTGTCAAGTGAAATCATAGGGATCTCATAAAGATGTGCAAATCAAAGACAGAATAGGTCTAGCGCGCCCGGAAGTGGCTAAGCTCCCAAGCAAATCATCCCTATTAGTTCCTATTCATGATTTCAATTATGCTTTTTTATCTGTTCGTAACATGCAGCATTTTCTTACCCTCACATTTCTAGGCATTTTAGCTTCTGCTGACAAAATGCATTCCTCAAACAGAATGTTGCAGCAATCTTCTGCTAGACATTTAAGCCCATTTGTGCATTTATTTTTTAAGATGCTTTTTTGAAACTTCTAACTGTGAGAGGTCTGGGAAGGTAGTGTGAGAATGAATGAGAACTTGTTTTCTAAAGCGACACCGTAGACACTTGATCTTGCGTTAAAAAAAAAAAAAAAAAAATCACAGCCTCCTACCTTGAAAACAAACATCTCCCGGCGAAGAATAGCTAGCGTGTTAAAGTTCCCATCGCAGATGTTGGGTTTGGCTCCAGGATAGGAAGGTCTGCCAGTGGGAGGCCGAGGAGGTTTGGGCCTGTCGTTCTTGCGTGGGTCAGCTGGAGGAACGGAGCGGTGTGGGGGCACTGTCGGTAGAGGTCTTGTCGGTGGAGGAATCTTGTCAGGTGGACCTTTGAAAATATGAGGAAAGCACTTGGCTCACTTAATACTGGAACAGTGCTGGACAGTCTGCTGCCAAGGACAATCACTCATGAGGGGAGGGCACAGACTAAGTGAGCTAAGAAGTCTTTAAGATTGTATGTTTTCTGAAAAAACAAACCATTGTACCGGTCAAACCACTGCCAAGTCTCAGAAAGTCTTTATCATGCTAAGTTCTGAATCCAAGTCACTGAACTTTCTTTGTTAATTTTTAATGACATTTTTTATAGCTTCACCAGAGTCCTTATTGGAAAACCTGCTTTCAAATCTTTTTTGGAAGTAGGTGGTATATAAATAATGCATAAATGAAGATGAATACTGGAACCATGAATGTAAGCTCCACCAAAGTTAATCCTAGATTTTCACAATGATTCTATGCAAATAATTCTAAAAGATAAACATTAACGAATCAAAGTTTATTGTACCCTGTGTCTCCAACTGTATTTATAACCTTTTCCTGACTTTCATTATTTTCTAATGACATGTTTTGACAAATTGCTAGATGAGTGTTTCATTTGAATACTGAATCTAAAATACCTATTGATTAAAACGCCACTAGTAAAATATTAATGTGAAGAAGTATTTCTAAAAAGAGGTTTCTAAATTAAGCCAAAGTTTACACATATAATTTGTTACAGATGTAAAGCATCATTCCTCAAGGGATTTATGTTTTTAAAAAGAAATACAGAGCTGTTCGCACTTAATATGTAGATATGGAAAGAATATTCTTTTGCAGACCTTCTGTCTAGACTACTAATTCATGAGGTCATGAGAAAGAGCCTTCCTTAACCTCAGTTAACCACTTAGGAGGAATTTCTGAGGGCACAAATAAGGCATAAGCTAGCACGTTTGACACATGTGCTACTTAGTTTTGAGTCTGAGACATTTCCCTTTTCTCAGTACCCCACAAATGAGAGCAGCACAAAAGTTGACATTTTTTTCCTCCAAAACCTATTTTAACTCTGAGAGAATGGTTACCACTGAGATATTGAAATTGAAAAACTAATGAATGCAAAACAAATTAGTGAACTTAAACTATGCTATTTAAAAATGCAAATGACACCTTCTGGATACTGAATATTAACATACAGATAACACACATTTGCCTTTGTATTGTAAAATGAAAGCATCACTTCATTAATTTAGTAAAGCATACTCTCTATATGTAAATTATAAATGTCAAGTTCTTAACAATTATATGTGAAATAAATGTCTTTATAAAGGTCAATGGTTCTGTTGAGGGAGTTAGGATTATGGTAAATATGTAGAATAGTCTTTCTCCCTTTTGTCTTAATTAGTATTCACGGACTGAAACCCATAAATAAAAATGATCTTAGTATATTAGAAATTTGTTTTGAATTATGTGTAAGTACACTTTGCCATTTGTTAACTTCCACTCCCATGTTTGTTAACTTTTACTGAGTCAATAATTACATGGTTTTGAGGTCATTTTTTTATAGCCATTACACAAAAATATTCTCTGCAACCTCAAAAGAGATTTATCTACTATTTAACAATAAGTATCATAAACTCAGGGTCAATCTGTCAGTTTTTACCAAAATTTTAGTATCTTAAAGGAAAATCTTATATTTCTCACTGTTTTTATTGGTCATATTCACTTATCACACTTTTTTACCTGAATTTTAAATACTAAAGTTTATCAAATCTTTGCTATAATTGCAGTTTTCAATTAAACTCAATAAGAAAAATTTATCAGTGTGCAGATTTACTATAATGTGTATATTAAGTCATTTGGACTGTTGCCAAAAAAACTTGATTGATATAAGACTTCTGCCAATAGGCCAGGCTATTTTTTTCTTACTTGGTATTTATCTCTCTCATATACTTAGAGCATCCATCTCAAAGAAGAAAACACAGCAGGAATTCTGGACTTCACTGTAGGGTTAACCAAGCAGAAACAGTGGTAACCTACCATAAATTTTCTGGATGCCTTGCAAATCATCATTAGGTAGTTTGAAGTTGTCAGTTTCCATGTACTGGTAAAATGGGGCCATGATGGCAGTGGGGTCATTGGAATGCTCCAATCCCAGAGCATGTCCCAGTTCGTGAACTGCTACAAGAAATAAGTCATTTCCTGTGAAAATGAGAAGAAAATATGCTATTGTAACAAATATCCAAGTACAGAATTGGAAAGGACAATTTGGTGTTATCAATTTCACCCAGGAAAAATAGGAGAACTCTTTATTTCAATGATCAGTCTGATTTTATCATTGGATTCTCTATTGGAAAAATCTAATATGCTATTTTTGAAAAGGCTTGGGGAGGGGAGGTGATGTTAATGTAGTCACAGAAATTTAGAAACTGAATGGGAAGAACAAAGACGAAAAGTTGAAAGAGCAGCAGCATCAGAAATTGCTACTACTGCTGTTGAAATATCCTTCCAATTAGAAACCCTGTTATATACTTTCAAATATCTTTACATTGCACATAATGCTAACAATAAGTCAGAAAAAAATACAGGGTGGGGCGCCTGGGTGGCTCAGTGGGTTAAGCCTCTGCCTTCGGCTCAGGTCATGATCTCAGGGTCCTGGGATCGAGTCCCGCATCGGGCTCTCTGCTCAGGAAGGAGCCTGTTTCCTCCTCTCTCTCTGCCTACTTGTGATCTCTCTCTGTCAAATAAATAAATAAATAAAATCTTAAAAAAAAAATACAGGGTGGATACAATCCCTACTATTACACAGGTGAGTAAATTAAGGCATAGAGGTGATATGTCTTGTAAAGAACAGCAAATCTTTGAATTTACAGAGGTATGACTAGAACTCAAGATTATTTTAACTCCTAGATAGAGGCTTTTCTTTATATTAGCCGAGAATATAGGAATACAGAAGTATAAAATAAAAGTCATAGGCTAGCAGTCCTAATAACTCAGATTCTAGTCCTGGCTTTGTGAATACACATACAAATTCTAATCAACTCATATGCAATCTGAACAAAGTATATTTATTTAGAGTGGCTGTTTCTCAAGGAAAAAAAAATCTCTCCCACCTGTGGTAAACTTGCACAGTGAAATTTATTGAGTGCAGACTCTCACAGAAACTTTGTGCAGTCACAGCCCTGCTGATGACCCCTACAAGTTGCCCCCTTCTGGATCATCATGATTAAACTCGAGCAAAAAAGCCAGTCCAGGGGCACCTGGGTGGCTCAGTGGGTTAAAGCCTCTGCCTTCAGCTCAGGTCATGATCTTGGGGTCCTGGGATTGAGCCCTGTGTCTGGCTGCCTGCTCAGCAGGGAGTCGGCTTCCTCCTCTCTCTCTGCTTGCCTCTCTGCCTACTTGTAATCTCTCTCTCTCTGTCAAATAAATAAATAAGATCTTAAAAAAAAAGCCAGTCCTACATGTATAGTTGTTAATTCTAAAAATTTAGTTAAACTATGTGAGCATCCAAGAGTTGGGACTATTACACTTTTAAGGGTTATGTTCCTAAGTGGAAAGTTTAAAATGACTGAACATAAAATGGAAAGTTTTGCATAGATGAATTGCAAATGATTTCAATGAACTTCCTGAGTATCATTTTTAGGAAAACTCTCTTCCAAACATTTTTATAATGCACTGTAATAATTCCCTTCAGAGTTTTGTGTGTTTGTTTATTTACACAAAAGCCAAGTACATAACAAATACTTTTTTCTTACTCTGGAGTGGTCTGCCATAGAAAAGTGGATGAAACCATAGGGCTGATTCATCATATGACCTTAGCATACTGAAAATGAGCCATTCAAACCACTTCAGGGGCCTACTTGATTCTCAAAGAATAACTGATTAAATACTGGTGTGAAACAAATTGCAAGGGTTTATATAGAAATAGAAGTTAACATTTCTAATCTCAAAGAGCTTATCTTCTCCTCTTATAAAATTACTTAAATGTGCAAATCAAGACACAGAAAGAAAAATAATATAATATGTATTAGGTTTAATTAAAAAATATTAACTAGATTTATTAAAAGTTTACTAACTTTACCCTGAACATTTAGAACATTTTACCTGCATTTTCTCATTTAATTCTTACAATTATCCTTAAATCAGTTACTATTATTACATCCATTTTTAAAATGAGAAGACAAGACTTGGAGACATTAAATGCAATTTGCAAATTCATATAGCAAGGTGCAGATGAAATTCAAACTTCTCTGTCTGATTAGAGATTCTTTGAATTGCTATAGTAAATCACACAGCTATAAAAGTATTAGCATGCACAACAGATTAGATAATGTAGCCATGTGAAAACAATCTCACTAAATCATCCATTCATTCCACTACTTTCACTGCATGCCTACTATGAGTTAGGCATTGATCTAAGCTTTGGCAATATAGTAGTGAACAAAACAACAAAAAAATCCCTGCCCTTATGGGATTTACGTTTTAACAGGTATTGGAAAGAATCAAGATAGAAAAGTAAAATATACAGAATGTTACATAGTGATAAATGAAGGAGAAATAAGGAGAAATAGTAAGGCAGAGAAAAGGTAAAGTGAGAAACGAAAACATGTATGTAATTTTAAATAATAGTAATGGTTTGGGCTTCTAGTCTGACTGTGGTGGGGATAACTGTAAGTTTTTGAGTAGAGGAGGGACATAATCCGACTTACATTTCAAACAGGACCACTCTGGTGATTGCTCTCGAGAATCAAGTACAGTGGACATGGGAAGCAGCATGATTCAATCTCTGAAGTTAGTGCAATAATTCAGGCAAAAATGCTGGTCATGTGGACCAAAGTGGAAGTAATGGAGGTAGACAGAAACATAACATTATTGTATTTTGAAAGGAGAATCACAGGGTTTCTTAAGGACAAGATGCAAGGTGTGAGCAAACAAAAACATCAAAGGCAGCACCATGTTTTCTGGCCCTATACCTAGAAGAATGAAATTGTCATTCACTGAGATGGAGAAAAACATAGGGTGAAAGAGTTTTTGTTGTTTTTTGTGTTGGTAGGGATGAGAGGTCCGTAGCGAAACCAGGAGTTCCTTTTTTTGAGTGTTAAGTTCTGAATGCTTTAATTTGCTTAGTGAAACAGGAAAATTCATCAACTAAGAGAGTAATAAAAGGAAAAAGAGAGAAGAATGTATGAAATATTTGAATAAGTTAGTTGTAAGGAGTGGACTAGGGAAATATCATATAATTGACAGGCAATATTCATAACTGTGAATTTAAAGTGAGATTGGCTTCATTATGTGCTCTGTCTTCCTTCGTCAGCTTTATTTGGCAGTGTGTATGCAGATATCCAAGTGGCAGTATTGATTTTGCCAGACTTGGTATCTCTAGATAACTATGAAAAGCAGAGGGAAAGACGAAGGAGCTATGGATATATGTAACGGAGTGATTTTTGACTTTGCCATGGTATTTGTGTCACGTAAGGTGGGAAGAAATAGCATGGGATGAGGAAGGACTGTGACCAGATAAGATGATAAGATCAATTTAAGATCAACTCTTAAATTCTGAAGCAGTGAAAGGTTTTTTCGTTTTTGTTTGTTTTTGTGTTTTTAGTCACAATATTAGCAGAAGTGAGCTAGAAAAATATTCAGCGATAGCCATAGTAGATATTTGAAAGTGAGATTTGTAAGAGCAGTGTCAAGGTTATACCCATGGAAGTGAGTTTCTGAGTTGGGATGGAATATGAAATTGGAGAGGAGATTCAATATCTAAGAGTCCAGAACACTGGCAAAATTCTCTACATCAACACTGAGATCATAGAGAATTAAAACAAGGGTAGTGTTGAGAGTAGGATTGAACCAGGAGATAAAATCGTCAAAGAATAGGGAAAATGACTGGAGAATTAGTGGATGATTATAGCAAGGAGAGACAGTGGATGGAAGGAACAGTTTGACAAAATCAGTGAAAACTTGAAGTTTGTATGGAGGAGGAAAGGCGAATAATCTTGAAGTAGCATTAAAAAGAAATAAGGTGAGACATATACCATGACTCCAGCCCTTGCAGTAGGAGAAATATGAAGGAGAAAACAAAAGGAGTGTCATAGAAAGAGTATAATCAATGGAAAGACCAGTGTTAGTTACAAAAAAAAAAAAAACCTAAAAGGAATATTTTCAAAAAAAGTTGATTATTAAGGGGATTTTGCTAATGACTGACTTGAAACTTCTCCAAAGTAAACAGTTTCAGAAGATAGAGAAGGGAAGGAAATGGAAGGAGAGACAGCAATCTAGACGTCGTATGGGAATTAGAGTCCGAGGGGAGGGGGGTGTCTTCTTCTGTGTTTCCTATGGTGACAAACAGGAATGAAGGTAAGGGTCCTAATCAAATGAGACCTCAGATTCCAATATATCAAATATAAGAGATTATTATTACTTGAGTATGTTTAAAAGAATTTGAGGACATGACTTAAGAGAAGACAGGGAATGAAATTAAAGAGGATACAGGGGGAAAATATACAGTGGTTGCAAGGACGACTTCCCATAATTGTCTTTGCTTCAATTTTTGTTGCTTTTCCACTGCCTGTAAGACCATTTCACATTCCTCATCAAGATAACCAAGACCCTTCATACATAAGTCCTTGTCCTTTCTTTCCAACATTATCTCCTCCCCCCTTTATTTTCCTCTTCCCAGTCATGGAAGAATATGCTTGTTCTGTCCCTACGATCTCTGCATAAACTGTCTTCTTTCTGGAATCCCCCTCTTCACCCACGCCCCCATGTTGGAAGCACATAGAGCAGATCTGATGTGACTGCTCAAATGTTACCTTCTCTATGAGGTCATTTCCCCAGGGGGTGTTGTTCCCGCAGGCTCTCTGCTTTAGGTTCCCACAGACCCTTGAGCAGCCCCCTATCATAGCAATTGCATTGTATTGTCATCATTCTTTGGTAAATCTTCCCAGTATATTTTGAATTCTTTGAAGACCGAAATTGTGCATCATTTATGTTGTGTCTCCAGTTCAAAGACATTGCTTGGCACATAGTAGATGACTAATCTTTAAATAAGTTGGATGAATGGATCAGTTTCCAGAGACTGGAGGACTAATTTGAATCTGGTAGTAAAGAATAGAATGCTGTTTTCACCTAAATGTGGCTCAGAACTTTTTTCTTTATTTCCCTAGCTTTACTGAGGTATAACTGAAAAATAAAATTGTAAGGTATCTCAAGAATACATCATGGTGATTTGTTATACGTACACATTTTGAAAGGATTCCTCCCCTCTGAGTTAACTAACATATATATCACCTCACATGTTTAACTTTCTTTTTTTCTTTCTAGGTGGGAACATTCAACTTCTCTCTTATCAAACTTCAGTCATCCAAGAATGAATGTTATCAACTATAATCACCATGTTATACACTAGATCCTCAGACCTTACTCATCTTATGACTGAAAGTTTATACCCTTTTACCTACCCCTCACCAACCCCCCCAACCTGTTTTGGACAATCATGCCAAGAATTAGAATGGAAAGAGAATGAGATAAGAGAAGACTGAGGAGGCCACTATTCTTATATAGTTCAGACAATGGAACTAACACTGTCAGCCACTCATTGCTGAATAAATGTCAGCAAATATTTGTGCTCACAGCTAAAGAAAAGAGGACACGGTCTAGAGGAAATTGCTAGGGAATGCAGAACAGGCTTGATTTTATTAACTATTAGGGAGGACGAATTCAAGTGACTGGAGGGAGTAAGGGATGTGAGGGGATGGATGGTAGATTTAAAAGTCAGGCAGAAGAAATTCAAAAGACACAGAAATTTAGGCTTACTGAAAACAGGAAACCATTTTTTAAGGATGCCACTTTGAGTGAAAACTGATGAAACATGGCTCTCGGAGACTATCTAGTCCCCTTGGTCTAGTCACAGACAGAGCTAAGAAATGGAAGGAAGGAGTTATTTATGAAGAGATGCAGGAATTATGAGAGTGTTTGCAAGTATATAGAACAATAAGACTTCCAAGGATTGTGTGTCAGAGGGTAATCTCAGGTAAGAGCGGGTGGGGAAGGAAAGAAGCTGCAGGTATTTTCAGACGCCACACATCTAACACCAACTCGAAGTGAACACCTTTGTGAGTTTGAATCAGAGACGCCACTGTTAAGATACACAACGGATACTGATGAGAACTGGCAACCTCAAATGACATGGAAAGTGGCAGAAGGACGGGTGTATGTTTTGCCTCTGGCCACGCCCACACCCAGAAAATATGGGTAAAATTTGGCTGGAATTTATTATCAGTGGGCAAAAGTGAAAGAAATTTTTCACCAGAAGCATACCTAATGACAAAACAGAGATCTAGCAAGGAGCCAAAGGACCAACAAAAACCAAGGCAGTTGAACCAAGAACAGGAGTTGGCACTTTGGTTTACTGGGAATAGCCACAGTGACAACCCAGCTCAGCAAGAGAGTGCTGATTCAGAAAATACCTTTAGACACTCTTGGCCTTCTTGTGGCAAAACAGATACAATTTCTTAGTCAGAAAGTCCCAATGTAGCCTTACAGGGATTATGTTTTGTTTTTATTCTTCAAAAGGAAAAAAAAATCAACTTTTGTAATACTCCTCTTTGTATAGCAAGCCCCCTTCCCCAGAATAAAGGACCCTGAACCTTGTTCCGGAATAAATATGTAGGGACTCATCCTCTCACTTTCTGGCAGATAAATACTGCTTTTAGTCATGCATCAACCCTGCTAACTTTGTTGAATTATTAAAAGCACTTCAAATCTCCCACAGGAAAATAGTCTTTTAGTCACAATTTCTTTTTTTCCCCCTCTTTCCTTAATGAAATACAAAAAAACCAAAAAGGAAAACAAAGTAGTAATAACAGCAGAAGTTATTTCATTTCATGTATCTGTTCTCTTCAGATCAATCAGATTTTTCCTAGGCACCATTTCCAAGGGTGGAGTCACTCCTTGTCTAAGGAAGAGGAAAATTAATAGGATCAGGATGTGAACCTATGACCTGTTCAGTATGCCATAGCACTTTTAATCAGAAAAACTGGCCAAGAGCTCCAAGTAATTACCATTCTTCAGATGATTGGCAATAATATAATTAAACCTTACTTGCAGCTTCACAATAGTTTAAAAGGGTAAGTTGTTAAATAAAGTACCACCCTGTGATTTGAATTCCACTAGGAACAAAAGTTGTTGGCGTATGATGAGGTTTAGACAATTAAAATGCACCAGACCTCTTTCCTAATGATGAAAATAATAACTGCTTCTGTAACTTATCATTAAGTCACATTATTTGAGATTCTTAATTGTAATATGCCTTGATCTTATCACCATGCAGGCAACAAAGGATAAATCAGCCTCCTGATTCTCAATACAGAAATAGTACTTGCTCCTTTTATAAGCTTTTGAGTTTTGAGTTTGTTGCTTTCAATTGTATCTCTAATCTTCTTTCCTTTGTATACTCCAATACAATTTCAGAACACTGAACTGTATATTATGAAAGATAATGCATTATTTATAATTTCCTTGTCATAATTATGTCTTTATATTTTATTCCAAGCTGTTTCATCCCTCCATGCATTTTCATATGCTATTCCCTCTGCTGACGACATATCCTAAATGTTAAAAATGACTATATAATATTTTATACATAAAAAGCTGTTATAAATATTTCTAACATTTATAATCCTACCGACCTGAGCAAACACTAGAATATCACCAGCATCACTGAATCGCTCTCTAGTTTCTCTCTTATTTCATACCTTTGGCTGTCCCACTCCCTCCACGGATAATCACTAACCTGAGTTTTTTGTTTAAGTAACTTCTAGCTTTATAGAGATAGCATGGTTCTCTGTGTTGTCTTTTGAAACTCAGCATTTTTTTTCCTTATGTCTTCTTTCTTGTCTCTTAGTGAGTTTCATAAAATCTCATTAATCCTTTAAAACAAAACTCAAAATGACCTCCTCTGTGAAGTCTTCTCCTACTCCCCAGGTAAATTTGATTCCTCTGTCTCTGTGTATCCATGGCCTTTTATAAACATAACTGGATTATAACACATACGAAATTGCCCTGACAGCTTCTGATGCATAGAAGCTCTTAATATTTATTTGTAAGTTAAATGACTGACAGAACAAATTTAACCAGATTCATAATTTTTAAATGTTTAAACATTTAAACCTAAAATTTAAATCCATGTGTAGAAATCACATTCAGAAATCATCATCTAATATGTGATTAGTAGAAATTTCCCCAGGGTTTGATAAATAGATGAGATGGAGCATCTTAAACCTCCATCCTCCTACCCTTTCCACACAGCATGTTTTGCCTGTTGAGAAACTAAAGGGATATGTGTAGTCAGTTTCTAAGAAGCCCCTGTAATACCCACCTCCTGGGATATACTCCCAGTCTGAGTCAGCTCGCTGCAGCAGAATATGGTAGAACTGATGGCATTGGATTTCTAATAGTAGGTCATAAAATACATCGTAATGTCCACCTTAGTGTTCTCTCTCTCTCCCTCTCTCTCTGATTCTCTTATTACTCACTCTGGAAAAGCCAGCTGCCATGTTGTGTAAACAGCCATGTGGAGAACTGAGGCTTCCTGTCAACAGTCATAGGAGTGAGCTGGGAAGTAGATTCTCCAGTCCATTCAGGAAACTGCAGCCCCACCCAATTATTTCACTGCACATTCATGACATACCTTGGACAAAAATCACCCAGCTAAGCTGCTCCTGGATTCCTGACACTCAGAACTGTATGAGATAATAAATGTTTGTTGTTTGAAGTTGCTAAGTTTTGGGGTGATTTTTTTTATGCAGCAATAGATAATACATAATACAGGATTGTTAGCATGCTACCTCTTCTCCATTTGATTAGGATTAGGAGATGGGGGGAAAAGAGGGGGGAAAAGGAAAGAAGGAAGAAAAAAGAACTGAGTAGAAAAGGAGGCTACTCTGAAACATCTGACTACTTCTACAATAATCCTGAGATGAAGATGGGAGTTAAATATTGCTCAGGTCAGCTATATCTCTACAAAAACCAAAAGGTTTGGAAATAACCCTAAGTCTGAGAGAAAATCTGTGACTGAAAATTTCGAGATGGAAATATCAGCTATTTCCCTGCCTCCTCAGATGTTCTTCCTTTTCCTTTTTTTTTTTTTTTACATTTTATTTATGTGTGTGTGTGAGAGAGAGAGAGTGAAGAGAGCACAAGCCTGAGTGGGGGGATGGTGAGGGAAGGGAGAGGCAGAGGGAGAAGCAGACTCCCCACTGAGCAGGGAGCCCTGATGCAATGAGGGGCTCAATCCCAGGACCCTGGGATCATGACCTGAGCCGAAGGCAGATGCTCAATAGACTGAGTCACCCAGGCGCCCCTCAGATGTTCTTTCAAATGTGTAAACCCTGATACCTCGATTGCGCCTATACTAACTATTACTTTCTTTACATCACTGAAGAGATGGTCATTCCCTTGGTGGAAAGCAAAACCTGTGCTCCCTGCCAGACAGCAAGAAAACTCTGATAGGATAAAAAAAATAACAAGACTGAAATAGTTTTTATTGAGCATCTATTATGAATCAGAATTATGTCACTGAACTTGTCATTGAAACTTCATGACCTGTACTTGCTCACTGTCCTTTTCCAATAATGCTCTCAGAGGCTGTGGAACTTGCTTCGCCAGGCAGCCCATACAGGGAGAGTTGGGCTGTATTTTACATCCTGGCTGCCCAGCTCCAGACAAGAGTGAGATCACAGCTGTACTCTGCAAGATAGAAGCTGACAGAAGCTGATTTGGGGCAGAATTTCTCATAGCTCTTCTATCAAGTCTCCAGTTCCTCAAAGGTTCAGTGCCCTTCTCTTGTCTTATCCCCTGCCTACTGTTCCAGTCCACAACACTTCCCCTAGACTTGGCTGTTCCTCAAGGGCTTCAAACTTAGAATGATCCCCTGGTTCCTCTTCTAACTGCTTTCTCCCAATCGAGTCAGACACAGTTTGACTAGGAAAAAGTTTATTCTTGCAGTCATTTATTAGTTCCTCATCATATACGGGCAAATATAATGCAATGAAGTTTCAGTTACAAATGGCACTTGTGTGTGTCAGATCAATTTTACTGAGTTATTTAATGACAAATCTAATTTACTCTCACATATGCTTTAAACTGTTTTGTTGTACACGGTACCATTAATGATGCCCCACGACTAAAAGAGCTAAAGGAAACAAAACGTTTTTATAGAGTCATCTAAAAGCAACAGCAAGAAATATCAGATGTACTTTACATGTATTACCTTATCTATGTCTCACCATAGTACCTAAGTTTTCTGATTATCACCATTTTACAGATTAGGAAATGAAGACTTCCACAGACTGTGTGATGGCCCAGTTACCCAGTAAGTGACAGGAATTGATTTAAGCCTTCCATACAGTCTTGGCCCACAACCCCAAACTGAGTGTGCTGAGGAAATGGATTTCTCTTTTCTTCTATTCTAAACATCTCCTCAAGGCTTCAAATTGTGCACAAGAGGGCAGCTGCTGTGTAAGGCCTCTTTCCAGGAGTTTGAAGTAATAGTTACTATTTCTTTCTCCATTGAAGTCATGCTAAACTTAATATTTTAAAATGTATTTCTTAAAATAAAATAAAATGTATGTCCTCAGTACAACCCTGGCTGTTCAAAAAGTTTCAATCATTTTCAATCTAATTTTTAGTTAAGTCTAAAAGCCTCAAAGTAAATATTTTCAAAAGAGAAGGAAATAGTACTACTGCTATATGGACTTTCATTTTTAAAATCTTATTTCAAAACATTTCTTTAGCAATTCAGGAGGGTTTGCTGGGAATGTTACGGAGTTCCCTGTTTCGATGTAGTTAGGTTTTAAAGCATGCCACTAGTGCACACTAATAAGGCAGGTACTTAATGTATAAGGGAAAAAAAAAAAACAGGCACTTAAATATAAGGGAAACAAATGGCCATCTAATAGATCTTCCAAAAATCAGTAAAGGTATTTTCAAAGATAGACTACTACCAAACATTTACAGTTTTTAATTTAACAAACACTTTAGAATAAATCAATATAATTAAAACAACTCAGGTCTATGCTAGCCAGGTAAAGTGGACACCCTAGGAAGATAGTTGAGTTATCAATGCCAAAGTACAAGGTTTATTCCTTCAGGCTATAATTTGGATATGAAGTCTGTGGTTTGGTGAATTAGACATATCTTTATTAAATTCAGAAAAGTCTTGCTAAGAAAAAATCAAGATTGGATGTGGCTAATTGCACCATGATATTAACAAGAATTTCCCCCCCCTCTCCTGTTGAACCTAGTTAGGAGTCTAAGAACATTTTCAGTTATGTCCCATGTAATTTATTCATGTGTGGTTTATCTGTGCCATACTTTTGAGCCCTGGGTGGCTCAATTTGAAGGTCAGAATGATTTTGGAGGCCTACTTCCCTCTCTCTGTGCTAGTGCAAAAGAGATCAATTTTATTTTATTATTTTATTTTATTTTTAAAAATATTTTTAAAAGATTTTATTTATTTATTTGTCAGAGAGAGAGAGATCACAAGCAGGCAGAGAGAGAGAGGAGGAAACAGGCTCCCCACTAAGCAGGGAGCCTGATGCGGGCCTCGATCCCAGGACCCTGAGATCATGACCTGAGCCGAAGGCAGAGGCTTCAATCCACTGAGCCACCCAGGTGCCCAAGAAATCAATTTTAGTGACTGTTTAAACCAAAGTAATCATACAATAAATTGCAATGCCACTTTTCAGCAGCTGATTTGAATTTTATGCCCTTTTACTGTATGCAAATGGTAAGTACTGCTTACCCAGTCATCATTCTCAGTATGCCTGGTATAGCAATCCTGGTATTATGTGCTACAATCACCAGACCAGCAGCCACTATGTGACATATATTCTTTAAAAAATTACTAATTATTTACTGTGTGCAAGGAACTATTGATGGAATTACTGAACTATTGATAAACAATTCATCCTAACATGTAATTGATTTTTCTATTGTGTGCCAGACAATATGAAGTACCAAGGTCTCTAAATTACCCAATTCCTTTGTTCTTAATTAAGAAACTGAGAGTTTAGTTCAGCGATTCTGAGTTTTTTTGGGCTCATAAGCTCCTCAGAGATCCTGAGTAACTATGCAAATTCTCCCAAGAAAAATGAGTGATTTGCACATTATTGCATGTGATTTTGAAGTTAGTTTTACTCCACTTACATCCTTTAAGGCAAACCAGATTGAAAATTCTAACTTAGCTACTGTGTGTATAAAATTTAATAAATTGCTCACCTCCCTGTGATTAATTTGTAAAGTCGGTCTAACATCACCTACTTAAGGGGTTGTTGGTGGATTAAATACCATCATATATAAAAAATACTTTGCACAACACCTATGACATAGTTTAGTGCTGAGAGAGTACTAGTGAGAAACTACTACTATTACTACTCCTATTTCTATAATCAATAGACTTTACAAACTTTTGAGTTAGGGACTTAATTCTTCATTTTACATTTGCTTATTCAGTCAGAAACCTATTAAGTATCAAAACAGGAATTTAAAAATATCAGTTCTGGGGCGCCTGGGTGGCTCAGTGGGTTAAAGCCTCTGCCTTAGGCTCAGGTCATGATCTCAGGGTCCTGGGATCAAGGCCCGCATCTGGCTCCCTGCTCAGCGGGGAGCCTGCTTCCTCCTCTCTCTCTGCCTGCCTCTCTGCCTACTTGTGATCTGATCTCTCTGCGTCAAATAAATAAATAAAATCTTAAAAAAATATATCAGTTCTGACTTCACAAAACCCATGCAACAATTGGTTAAACATGATCTTGATACAAATGTATGTGAGTGACAAGGTTGGAAAATATGTTAAGATCAAGTTTTGGGGAGTTTTGGAAGCTAGGTTTAAGAGTTTGATCATTACGAAGGAGGCAGTTGAGTCTATGAAAAGTTAATATTAAGCCGATATCGTCTAGGGTTATCGAGCATCAGCATGCGGGTATAATTGAGGTGGAATGTGACTGAAAGCTAAGAGAGCAGGTAGAAGACTCCTTCAACAGTCAAGATTATTAGGTGAGGAAAACCTCAACGTAGACAGTGACTAAGGGAAGAGAAGACAGGAGTCCCTGAAACCTGAAAAGAAAATACTTGGGTGCCAGAAAGATTGAAACAATTCTTCGAGTTATGCTATTTCCTATTATGAAGTTAGAGTTCATCATAACTCCTTGAACACCAAAATCCATGTAAAAACTACCTCATATTTTACTATCATTACTGTTAAAGAGAGCAAAGTTGAACCTAGACTCTGATTCTCATTTTCAAAGTATACTAAATTGTTATGATCTTAAAAGCTGTCCATTTAAGACCTTTATATAAATATTTCACTTCTATAATATATAAATATGTCAATTTAACACCTTTTAATAAATATAAATATTCATATATATAATTGTTTTCAGGTAGCATCTGAAATTGGATTTTTGCTATAATTTTTGTACTGGATGAAGAATAATTAGCAAGAAATGATAAAGAAAATAAGATTTCATGCACTCACTTGTAGCAGCATATCTAGACTGTGATTCCTATATGCACTTGGTTTCAAGCATTTCTTTACTGATGTGAGTTTATCCTATGACAGAGATGATTGAAAGGCCTACTGTAACACCACTGCTATGCAGAAGAGCTAATACACAAGGTCTGGTTCACAATAATGAGCTGGGTTAGTTCTTTTTGAGTAAGAGCTTTGGGCTTACTATGATGCAAAGCAGCAGAATTGGAAAAGGCAAGGACTCTAAATAGCATACACAGCTGCAAGCTCAAGGTCAGTGTTTCTGCACATGCAGTGAGAAATGCCTATTTCCTATCAGCTTATCTATCAAAACCTTCATAAATCTGGAATCCAGTATATCCTAACATATGAAAAGAATAGTTTGCAAAATAATTAATACCTACTTGCTTCTCATACTAAAGGTTTGGGCACCAAAAACTTTTTTGTTTTTGTTTTTGTTTTCCTTGGAGAACATCCTCCCTTGCACTTACTAAAGCTAATCATGAGTCTATGTGTCCAGGAAAATGTCGGGGTAGTTTGTTGTTGTTGTTGTTGTTTTGTTTTGCTTTAGGATGGGCAAAGAAGAAGCCTAAGGGAGTTGGCATGGGGCGGGGGCTCATTTGGACACCTGGACAGACCTGGTAGTTATCTGGTTCATTTCCACTTCCTGAAGGAAAACAAAAATTAAAGAACAGGTTAAAATTATTAGATCTTGAGGTCTAGAATACAGTCCCTCACAGAAGGGGTATACAAAGGGAAGTAGGTAGCAAGAGGAATTAACAGGAAAGGAAGTGAAAGGGTGTTACAGAAAGATTTGAATAGATTGTGTATTGAGTGGGTACACGTGTATTGCCCTAAGAGTAAAACCATACATGTTTCTTTGGACCTGAGTATGTTTACACGGGTAGAACGGACTGAATTCAAGTACAACTGCTTATTTTCTGAGAGATAGGAGCAGATTAAAGAATTATAAAATTTAAAATCTGGGGGAGGATAAAATTTTAATTGTTTTCCGAATTTTGCTTTTTCTAGTTCATTTCCACCTGATAATTCATTTTTCTGCAATTACAGACCTAGTCATTTAGGTATGGATAATCTTGTTTCAGGGGAAAAAAAGCAAAAGCAAATATATATAAAAACAATCCTCTATACCCAACTATTTGTACAGAGATTTATTAAGAGATTATAAACAAATCTGTTTTTATGAAATATTTGTATATAAATCAAGCAACAGCAAGTACAGTAAAGAAGCCATAATAACTTAATGA
Source organism: Ailurus styani (assembly GCA_002007465.1). Taxonomy (NCBI): domain Eukaryota; kingdom Metazoa; phylum Chordata; class Mammalia; order Carnivora; family Ailuridae; genus Ailurus; species Ailurus styani. The sequence goes on from LNAC01000095.1 coordinate 3,275,216, forward strand.
CTCATTCAGAACTCCTGATGTTTTCCCTTCTTTCCCTAAATGAAGCATTTCCCCGGAAGAACCTGTTTTTCCTCAACAGAATGATTTTTTTAAATATGATTTTTAAAAGGAAACTTTTCTTTTTTTGCTTTTTCCTAAAGCAGTCTTCCTTTCTTACCCTTCCCAGCCTTTTTTTTTCATAGAATAATAAATAGTGAAACCAGACCAAAATGGGCAAAATGTAAAACTAATTATAGGGTTAACACCTTAACATCATCAGGTATTCTTATAGCAGGTTTTCTATTTTATTTATATATGATACACATAATACTATATATAATACATACATAAAATATGAATTCTTATATAAAACAATATATATGAAATACATAATATATGAAAATATGAATTTATAACTCCTTATAACTATTGATGCCAATGAGAAAAGGTCAATGTGTTTGACTTTCTGCAGTTCTCTTTTTAGAACAGTGATCTGAGCTCACATTTGTGTTCTGAGAGTGATAAAATAAATGTATAATTTTAACTGAGCTACAATTTATCCTTCATGTATGAAGAATTAAAAAAAAGAATCACAAATTTGATAATTATTTGTACAATCAACAAGTGTTAAGTGAAATGTCTCATCAAAAATATTGAAGTTAAGTAGCAGACTTAAAAATATACATCTATATGACACATATGAACAAAATCAGAAGATTCATGTTTGGCCTGATACTCACACAGCAGATTTTGAAGAAAAACATTACTGGATCTTTCAAAAGGATGTAATGTCACCTAAGTGTCCTCCTATCTACTTATCTTTAAGTTTGCTTTTAGAGAGGTGAAACCAAAATAGAGAATGAAAATTAAAACAAAAATAAAAGTAAAAGGACTTTTATTTTTTTAATAATAGAAATGCTTTCCTCTGGCCTTGGTTTATTCAACATATTCTATAATTTTAAGTCTCATTTTAATTATTTCACCAAAGGTGTAGCAGAACAGCTTGTTTCATTTTATTTAGTAAATAAATACTGGAAAGGCCAGAGTTTTAGCTTAGGTATTGTGAGAATAGTCTTTGGCAATGTGCTTATGAATTTCAAATGTTCTGAAGAATGTTTTCTTTTCCCCCCTAGGATACATGACTTGGAAGGAAACCATAACCTAAATGTCTTGACAAGTAAGTGTGTGTGTGTGTGTGTGTGTGTGTGTGTGTGTGTGTTACAAGTAAAGTAATGAACAAAGCATCTATGTTTCATGATTTTCACAAACTCTACAAAAATAAATTCATAAAATTTCAATATAGTCTTGGGAATTTCTTCCAGCAGACAGGAAGACTTAAAAATGTATTAGAAATATGGACTTTAAAAGGAAGCTAGGCATGTAAATTCCTGATTTTGAAATTTATTTTCCTACTGATTATCTTTTAATTGCAAAATGCCTAATTAACTGGGAAGTAGTTTCCTCATTTACTAAGGAGAATGAAAATTAACATTCATGGAATAGTCACTAGGGCCCAGAAAGTTAATCCTCACAACACCCCTTAAGGTAGATACAATAACCCCCCAATAGTGGAAGGAACAAAGCATTGCAGTAAATAACTTAAAAGGTGGTGAGTGGCACAGGCAAGCTTGTACCCAGGTCTGTTTGAACCCAGAATGTTTTCCCTATGCTGAATAGGACTCTCAATTAATTTATCACCCCCGATTCCCCCTCCCACAAACTTGTCTTAAATAAACTTCATCACTGAAACTAACATAAAAGACATTAAGGTAACCTCATGATACAAATGAAAGAGAAGAGAAACAATGCTGAAAAAGAATATCATTCCTTTTAATGTCTGCTCATGAACTGTTTCCATGAATTTTAATAACAAACAGTAAGACTTTATTGTCCACTGCATGCCCAACCAGTGATAGATGCCATTCATAGGAGATACAGAAGTCTATGAGGAACGTAACTATACTCTTCTAGAGAACACCTACCATGCTATGCCATATGAAGAGGTGTTAATAAAAATACTTATTAATCATTGCTTCATTGCTCAAAATAATAAAATTGTTTCTTGCTAATTACAGTTCAATTAAGCCATTAAATACTACCTTCCATAATCTGGTATGACCTTTGCTTTGCAACCCATCTGCCACTGTTTGTCAATACATAGTTCAATTCTTAACATTCCTCCTAACTGTATTAATTTTTACCTCTCACACTTTTTGTCATACTTCCCCCATATATATAAATAGTATAAAGTATTAATTACTTTTCTCTTATTGTTTAAAATTTTATTATTTATTGCTTTATTGCTTTTACTGCTTTATTGTGATCAAACCTTGGACAGTTAATCCTAAGAAATGAAAACTGAACTACATATGAATTATTCCATTTATTCCATCACATCACTTATTGCTGCAAGGGATATGTCTTCTTCAGAAATAGAATTTCCCTTTGAAACTACCTTGCCTATTTTCATTACTCCCTCTGGCCTTGTTCTGCTCTGTTTCCTTAGTTATCCTAACAACAAAGTGATATTTACCAAAAGCTATTTTTAGCTGTGGAGACACAGAAATATTGTATATTCCACTAAAATTATTAATGTATCTTCTGTACAAGAGGGGAAATTAATGAGTATTTTGTATGTATATAGAAGTAAGTTTTGGGCACCTGGGTGGCTCAGTGGGTTAAAGCCTCTGCTTTCGGCTCAGGCCATGATCTCGGGGTCCTGGGATCAAGGCCCTCATCGGGCTCCCTGCTCAGCGGGGAGCCTGCTTCCTCCTCTCTCTGCCTGCCTCTCTGCCTCCTTGTAATCTTTCTCCCTCTGTGAAATAAATAAATAAAATCTTTAAAAAAAAAAAGAAGTAAGTTTTAATAATTGAAAAGTCTTGGATTTTTTCAGTCATTCTTTGGAAATGACTTCAATAATGATAGCATGATTTTATTCATTGCTACATAAAAAAATGAGCAGTTTGAAACAAGTCGTTAATTATCTCATAATTCCTATGGGTCAGGAATTGCAGAGTGGTTTGAATGCTCAAGATTTTTCATGAGGCTGAAGGAAAGCTGTTGGGCATGCCTCAGCTCCTGCTAGCTGTTGGATAAAGATGTGGTTCTCATCACATTGTCTTTTCATTTGTTGCCTAAGTTTCCCCATGATATGCTCTCTTGCTCCCTCTACTGTGACTGATGAGAGAGATAGAAGGAGTATTAAGGTAGAACCTGCAGTCATTTATAATCTAATCGTGGAAGTGATTTAGGATCACTTCCTCCCTATCCTGTTCATTAGATGTGAATCACATCCAGCTCTCATAGCTGGACAGGGGTAGGGGATTACGCAAGGGTTGAATGGCCAAAAAGTAGATCACTGGCAGCCATCTTGGAGGGTGGCTATTCCAACATCAGTAATAATGGTGGCTGCTACCATTTTGCTACCACTTTCAGATATTGTGCTAGGTGTCTGCACTTGTTGCAGTAATTAAGGAAGGGAGGATTTTCCATCTGCATTTTCCATATCAGGAAACTGGATAGGTAGGATTATTAAATAAATAATAAGGAATATTACTGGTAACTGGCAGAACCAGAATTCAAATTTCAGGTCTGTTTGTCCTCAAAGTCAGCAACTTCTCTCCTCTTTAACACTGTGCCTTCTTTATTTTCTACAATAACAGTGATAAATGACCTAAATTATGATGAATTTTATTTCACACATTGTTTTGGGAATTCATGTTGCTTAAGAGTAGAGGAAATAAGAATCCTATCAAATTATCCTGCTGTTAACTTTAATAAATTGGTTCTAGGGGAAAATTACAACCTTCAAAATCTGCTACCTTTCAGTATAATTCTTAAATAGATACAGAGCAGATCCAACTTGCCAAATTCTGAAATGAAGTGTTTATCCTCAGAATTGTTCTCCCAAGAAGCATGCAGAAGGGACTTCTTTGTCTTTATCTGCACACTGGGAATTTACATGAGCCTTCCTCAGTCAACTTTCTTCTAAACTGGCTGGAGAATCAGGAAGTAAAAGATAAAAAAGAACTAGTGGTAGTGAAACCGAACTTTACTGAATGAGTGATGATATTTGTTGATTTACAAAGAATACACTTTCGGGCGCCTGGGTGGCTCAGTGGGTTAGAGCCTCTGCTTTCGGCTCAGGTCATGATCTCAGGGTCCTGGGATCGAGGCCCGCATCGGGCTCTCTGCTCAGCAGGGAGCCTGCTTCCTCCTCTCCCTGTCTCTCTGCCTGCCTCTCTGCCTACTTGTAATCTCTCTCTCTGTGTCAAATAAATAAATAAAATCTTTAAAAAAAAAAAAAACAAAAAAACAAAGAATACACTTTCCATTTAGTTCTGCCATGGTAGTTAGAGTCTCCACATGTTATAATAATGAGCAATCTAGATTCCTCCTTCTAAATCTTTGGCAAAGAGATCATGCAGATAAATTTACAGATTGGTGACTCTTAATGTTCAGTAGCCAAATTATTCGACAAACGAAAGTAGAGCTGAAGATAATGATGCAGAATTAAATGTAACGCTTGGAAACCGAATTAACAATGTGACAAATATTATTACAAAAGTTAACATGAAAATCTCACTACATTTTTCTCTAATTATCATAGTTCCTATTACAACTATCAAATCATCACCTAACATTATGTTCACTTTTTGTCATTTTGTATCCTGCTGACCTTCATCTTGTGATATCATCTTCAAGTCAACTATGTGAAAAATAAAAGGAAAGACAGTGGATTGTAATTCATCACCAGCATGCAGATCATTAAGCATAGCTGTCTGTTATACAGAAAATGGAATGCAAAACCAAAGACAAGTCAGAGCCTTTTTTGAGGATCAAAGCTTAAAAAAGCAAGACCCTCCTGAATAAAAATGTAAAACACCTGTGGAAAAATGGACATATAAGTATATAATTTAAAATTAGTTTATAATGTATACTTCTTACTCAGCTAATTAACAATATGTCCAATTCTAACTAAAATACTAACCACATGCAATCACTTTAAAAACTCCATAGTTCCCTTTGGGCCAATAAGCTATTAAAGACACATAGCTCCTAGATTACTAAAAGCATCTTTTGTTCTCACATTCACACAAATAAAGAGATTTGGGTTTTATTCCTTTATATTTGAATATTCAATATCTAGGAGAGCTTAAATCATCTTAAAGGTACTCACATTTCTTTGAATTATATATGTAGAAAAGATATTCCTAAGAAACACTATTTTCAAGCAGTGAAGTGCTTGTGTTTTCCACACTTTCATTTTCTGTTTCTAAGCCAATTTTCTTTTCTTCATAAAGTGGGTCCACCTACACCATAATTTGATAGCAGTCACCTGTTTTATGGTCTTTAGAACTAAGCATTGTCTAAGATTTCTGAAAATCTAAATAATTTTAATCCACGTATCTCTTTTATCTACTTTCTCACGTATCTTCTCAACACATCCCAATTAATCAGTAGGTCATACCTTTCTAAAGATAATACTGCTTTTCCTCTAGCAGCTGATTTAATACAAATGTTCTCTGTATCTGCCCTTTATTATTTTCACCTTTATTCTTTTCTTCCAAATTGCCTGGTTATATATGTGACCTGCTAATCTATTTTTCTGTCCCACCCTATAAAACATGTGAATTTGTTGCCACTGACGTTTGTAGGCTTATTTTGATGACTTGTCCTAAAATATCATAAGACTGAAAGCTATCTGATTTGTTACTCTCCAATCTGTTAGTTTCTGGAAAAATTATATGAATAGAACTTTCACCAATAAGCCTTTCCACAAAAAAAAGATAACAATAACTCTTTCCTATTTCCATAATGAATCCACTATCTCAAAATCATTCTACTGATTCTTTATGCATTCTTTTCCTTTAAACTATTTGAAGGCTTAGTTATTGATTTGTTAGTCTCTTACAAGTCCCTAATCAAAGCTATTTCAGCCAAACCTAATTCCACTACATGCATTTATTCATTAAGCAAACACTTATTGAGTATTGGATTAAGCACACAGACCTGACTCTCAGTTAGCTTGGTCTGATAGGGAAGACTGATAAATAAACAGAAAAATACTAACAGCTAAAATCACAGAGATATCAATTCATTCAAAAAAAACATATGCTTAGCATCTAAAGTGTTGCTAGCATAGTGGCTTCAGACACCAATAAGATAAAGTCTCAGTCTCAGTCCACGATTGTTAGATAGATATATTAACAAGTACGAGAAAGTCTTACAAGGGTTGCAGGTGCTGATAAAAGTCTATATAGACCAGTGAAGACTCAGATAAGAAATGAACAGTTCTATTATGATTCTGTTGTGGGACTTAATCTGAGTTTAAAAACTGGAGGTAGGGTGACCAGTTATGCTCTAATCAAAATGCATATACGAGAAACAAGGAGACTCTGAACCAAGGCACAAGCAGCATGGATGGCAAGGGTGATATGGCCTAACAGAGCTTAGAGAATGATAACATCATGACCAAGTTAATATGGACAATAGGTAAGATAAAACACAAACACTGACAAAAAAAGAGAATACTAAAACTGCAGCAGGTCTGGGGGACACGAAAAGGTAATTTTTGAATATATTCACTTGAGATTCCTATGATGCAGTGAAATTTGGGTTTGGAACTCAGAAGAAAAAGTGGCTTAGTATTATGCTTTTACAAATCTTTATTATATGAGTAGTTTAAGCATGGCAGTGACTAAGAAAGCACAGAAAGGGTACAGAATGAAAAATTAAACTAAAATAAAATTCATGGTTAATATTTAGAGGGTGGAAGAGAAAAAAATCATGAAGAGTACCTTGGAGTAGTTGAAACAGTAGAACATAAAGTAGCCTGGTGAGAAATTGAGAAGAGCTGAGTTTTAAGAAAGCAGATGTTAAATAAAAGTAGGTGTCCAGAAAGAGATGATCTGGATTTGGCAACTAAGAAGTGATGACCATTCCTGAAAGATGGAAGGTGGATTTAAGTTGAAAGATGAGGGGGAAGTGAAGTAGTAGAGATATAAAGCATTCTCGGAACTTGGGCATAAAGTGGAGAGCACTGTCATAGTCTGTGGGTTCCCAAGTCTCCCTCAGTTTTGGCAACATTAATTTTTTTCAGTAAACTATTTTATTAATGTAAAATATTAACATTATAAAATTACACAGGTCCTATACGTACAGCAAAATTGATCTTCACAAATTAAAAAAAATTGTAATCTATCCCCAGATCAAGAAATAGAATATTGCTACAATCCATCTCTTGTGACACCTTCCTAGTCACTAAATCCCCAATGTCACTGTTGTCAGATTCCTATCACCAAAGATTAATTTGCATGTTTCTGAACTCTACGTTAAGGAAATCAAAGTGTATATTATATGCTGTGAATTACTTTTTTAAAGAAAACATATTATGAGATTAATCCATGCTTTTGTATATTATTCATTTTCATTACTGTATGGCATGCTACTGAATAAATAATACCATAGATGAATTATCTCTTATGTTGTTGATATACAGTAGAGTGATTCTAGTTTGGGACTATGAAAAATAGTGCTGCTTCTGAACATGCTAAGACGACACCCACACACAGGCACGCACACCCACACAGTAAAATGCCTATTCGTTGGGCCTGCATATACTCAGCTGAGAAAGTGACAAATAGTCTTCTGAAATGTCTGTATCAGTTTCATCTCCTCTGGCACTGTATGAAACTACAATTGTTTCATGTTCACAGGAACAATTGCCCTAGTTAATCTTTTCTATTAGCCTTTCTGCAGGATGACTGGTATCTCATTGTGGTTTTAATTTATATTTCCCAGAAGACTAATGCTGTTGAGCAATTTTCATGTGATTAGTCACATATTCCTTCTTCAAGACTTCTGCCCATTTTTATATTGGGTTACCTACTTATTTTTGACGTGGTGGTGTCCTTTACACATCTCGAGAGCTGTGAAGGGTGAGATTTTGCCCTATTCGGGAGGTAAAGAAATTAGCCTGCCATGATTTCAGGCTGGAAGAAGACATGAGACACTCAGGTCAGACAGAGGACAGTACTACTTATGGCTAATCATGCATCATGAACATCAGTACATTTTCATTAGTTTCCCTTTACCCCAAGTCCTGAAAGAGTCACATGGATAGGTCTGGATATATTTCTGCACATTCAATGTGATGTATAAAAGAAGAGAAACTGTGATTAGGGAGCCACGTGTTTTAAAATAATGGGCGCGAAGTATACCTACTCTTTGTTCTAGAGGAAGGTATTATACTTATTATACTGAGCCTTAAGTATGACTGCTCTTTGCTCCAGAGGAGTACACTGTCAGCATCTTTCCAGGTTGTCTGGTATACAGACACTGTAAAAAGATAGCCCAGGAAAAAATGAGTAGTTGGTACTTGCAAGAAATTCAAGAAATCTATAAAGAATTCTATTCCAACAATATATTCTCCATATGGTTCCTTTACATCTAGGTATTACAAATACCTACTCTAAATAAATAACTTGTGTTTTCATACTCTTAATGATGCTTTTTTTTAAATGAATAAATGGTCCCAATCATGGTGAAGTATAATTTATGGGCAATGCTTTTTTAATGTGTCTTGTTTAAAAAAATTCCTATACATACTTCTATGGGTACTTACTTCTATAGATACCTATACATACTTCTGAAGATATACTCCTGTTACAGACTTATAAACTTATAGTTCTACCTTTCACATTAAAAAGTATGGTGTGAAGTTAGCTGTCAGTGTTCAACTTTTTGCATCCATATGGATATCGAGTCAAATTAGAACTATTTGTTAAAAAGGCCGTCTTTTCCTTATTATACTGCTATATAATGACTGTTATTAAACAATGGATTATATATGTGAGGATATATTCCTGGAATCTATACTGTGTCAGTAATAAAGTCCCCTTATCTATCCTTATGCCATTACAGCACTCTGGCTATTATGGTAGCTTTACTAACAGTCTTTTTTTTTTTTATGCTTTTGTTACTAACTGTCTTGATACCTGGTGGTGTAAGTCCTCCATTGGGAATTTTCCTCCTTGAGGGCTGTTCTTGGACCTTTGCATTACCATCTATCTGCCTGAAATCCTTTAGGATTTATTCTACTGTGGCTCTGTTACCAACAAGTTAATTTGGATTTTCTTTGAGTGGAAATTTATTTTGTGTTCATTCTTGAAGGATATTTTTGCAGGAACAGAGTTTTAGGTTAGCTGTTACCTTCTTTAAACGCGTTAAAAAAAGATGCCATTCTTTTATCTTTTGACTTTCATGTTAATGCTGAGAAGTCAGAAGTCAGTGCTATCGTTTTTCTTAAAAGGAAATTTGCCTTCCTCCCCTTTTTGACCCTCTAACTGCTTGTAGGATTTTCTCCTGTGATTTTAGTAGTTTTATCATGATGTGTCTGAGTAATTTTCTTTGTGCTTAATCATACTGGGGTTCCAAAGATTCTTTAATCTGTGGTGGGATATTTTTTATTTGTTTTGAAAACTTTCCTGCCATTTTCACTTTAAATATTGCCTTTATTCTATTTTCTCCCCTTTTAGGACCTGAATTTCCCCATGTTAAATCTTTTTCAGTGTGGGCCTATTTGTATATCTGATTTGTTCTCTATTAAAAAATTACTCTCTATTTCTCTGTACTTCACCTGGATATTGATCTATCTTCCAATTAAGACATCATCTCTTCTACTATACCCGCTCTTCCATTAAATACATTTGTTAAGTTCTTAATTTCAGTTATTTAGTTCAAGTGTTCCTTTTTGATCCTTTGTAATGATTCCATTTAACTGCTGAAATCCCTCCCTATCTTCTAATCTATTTCTTAGATCTATTCATTACTGTTATTTTAAAGTCTATGAATGATAACTCCAATATTTGGGTCATGTATGCACATGTGCACGTCCAGACGTTTCTCCCTCAGGCAAGTTCTTTGGGTTGCCTAGTAATATTTTTACTGAGTGCCAAGCACTGTGTATAAGAAATCAGGAGAGTCTAGATGATGATATTTTCATCCACAGAATATTCAGCATATCCTCTGGTAGGTACCTAAAAATGAGGGCATCTCTCTTGAAATCTTTCAGACACTGAGTGGAGTCTGATTTATATTCTCTTTCAGACCCTGCTTCTGAAGTGTGGCTCTCTACATGTCCCAGCTGGGAGGCGCGATGTTTATCAGAGTCCCTTATCCTCAACAGCTCCTATACTCTAATTTTTGTAGCCTTGCCACCATGAATCAGCCAAAAGCTCTGCTTGGTGCTTCAGTGGTTTGCTTGTCTTGTCTCTGGGTCCTTCATCCAGTGCAGTTTATAAATTTGGCAAAAGCCTGAAGGGTACAACAAAGTATTGAGGCTTAACTCTCAGTGCTTCCCTGCTCTTAGGAATCTTGGTCCCTCAATCCTGGCTTCCTTCATGGCCTCTAACTCTATTTTTTTTTCTCTCTCTCCATCTTCACGAAATTCTTGAAAGTTCTTCTGGCTTCTCTGCATCATAACAGCAACTCTACCTGAAGCGCCAACCATAATCTGCAAAATGCCTTAAGATTACCTAGTATATAGGTTCACCTTTCTTTTTTTGGCTCTCTCCTTTCCCCCCCCGCCCCATGAGGATCTTCACATTTCAAGTCCTGGATTTCCTAATAGCTTTTTGGTATCTTTAAACACACACACACACGATTTTATCTTTTTTTTTTTTTTTAATCTCAGTGGGAACATCCTTGTGCCATGAACTCTGTCATAGGCTCTGCTGTTTGGGTTTTTAAGTACATTCAACTATGCTTTTGACTGTGCCAGTAAGCAATAAAGACATTTTCAAATGCTTCTGAAAATTTAAATTCTAAGCATACTTTTTTGGACATAAAAAAATTTCCTCCTAAATTATCTCTAAGCTATTTCAGCACCAAATAATAAGTTCTTCACTTATAGCTGATTGTTCACATTCTGACATTTTGTACATCTCATTTGAATTATTTTTCTACAGATAAGTTCCTACACATTCTCATAATAAGCACATCTTCCAATTTTATGCCCAATCATATTTCTGTGAGTTCCCTTTTAGCTTTTCAGACTACCTCAGCATTTTTCTTGATTGTGTTTAGGGTTCTTAAAAAGTCAAGTGCTTCTCAGTGCATTCTCATCTTTAAGTAATTTGTGAAATCATGGGTCCTAGAACTTATTCTCAGTACCCTATTATTAAGAATTCTCTTGTCAAATGTGCAAATATACTCTACATCTTCCCTATAGGTTATCCTATTTAAACTCACAGTATTTCACACATGTGTATTACATAAACTTTGGTCTAAGACCAAAATCCTTCTTTGGAAAAAAAAAAGATTCATCTTTGTATATTTGGGCATCTTTTCCATTCTTTGTCCACATAATTATTGACTTTCCTTCCAAAAAATATGGGAAAAGCAGGAAGTGTGGTCAGTTCTCTACCCTGTTCTTTATTTTCTGATGTAAGCTGAGGAATCAAAGTTAATAGCATTATGTTGTTTTACATGTTCATGAATGAACAGAAGTAAGATTAAGACCATTAGAAAAACTGGCCGTATTTCCATTAGTAATTTGTACTCATTTTCCTTACATTTCCTGTGCTTATTATCTACAAAATATTGCTGTGATTTTATTTTGAATTTTCTAGGTAATTTCATAAATGTCCTTCTTTGCCTTGGTATAAAGTTGTGTTATTTATTTTGTGCTGTATCACTGATCTTCACAAAATGGAGTGCATTTAAATAATCATTCATTGTCGTTCATAGATTTTGTAAGGCCAGAAATTTGTAAGAAGCTTGGCTGGGGAGTTGTGCCCTGGTGTCTCTCATGAGGTCACAATTACATATATGCTGGATCTGTATCCTCCTAAAAAGTTGGCTGAGACTGGAGGGTCCACTTCTGAAGTGGCTCACTCACATAACTTGCAAATTGGTGTTGCTTACTGGTGGAGGTCCATCTGCACCTGGGTCTCTCCATATGGCCTGGGTTTCTATAAAACATGGTGAGTGGGCTCTACAGGCAAATGTCTGTGAAAGAATAAGGGGAATGAGAGGGAGGGAGGGTGGGGGGAGGAGTGAAAAAGAGAGAGAGAGGGACAGAGAGAGGGAGCGAGGTGTCTTACTAGCTCCAAGCAGAAGTTGTACTCTTTTTATGACCTAGACTTGGAAGTTAAATAGTATCACTTCCACCACATTCTGTTCATTAGAAGTCGTTCACTAAATCGCTCATGTTCATTGAGAGAAGAATTAAGCTCCATGTTTCAAAGGAACGAGTGTCAAGGAGTTTGTGGACATACTTTAAAAGCATCACAACAGCTACATGTGCCTTAAACTCAAATTATAATTTATCCAATTATGGAAACTGAAAAGATAAAATTAATCTAGTTTCCACTGTTGACATGAATACAATTCTACTGAATTAGTTTTTTTGTAAGAGTCTAAATATATAACAAAGTTTTTTAATAGTGTTTTTATATATTTTGCAAAAGTCTTAATAACCTCACTGAGCACATTTCATAACATTTTGATTAGGAAGCACTGCTGCCTACAAGAACTCAGAAAAGCAATTATTTCACATCAAAATTTTTAAAAAAGAAAATGGATAAAGTACTGCTAAACCACATTCTATGCTTGAAGAAATATACATTCTGCATATTACAAAAGCCAGAGTTTTTAAACTCCAAAAGCACAAAAGGATGTTCCACTTGAAAAGTCATCAAAGTTAAAATATCATTGAGACCAAATACTGACACTGGCCTCATCAAAGTTATCAATAAAATATCTGTAATACAACAGAAAAAATGTAATACAACAATAGGGAAATAACCTATGACTGTCAACCAGGTACCCAAAAAAGGGAAAGATGTTCCCCATCGGCAAGCCAAATAAAGATAATAGCCTCCTTATTCTTCCTCCTGGAAGAAGGCAGTTTTGCTCTCTCCTACTTACTGAAAATGAGCAGTGGGAGAAAATGAGATAAACAATCAATATCTTTTCTATTTAAAGTCCTCTAACTAATTAATGAAAATAATTTAGAATAGTCCAATAGGAACAAAAGTGAGAAATAGCTAGTGAACATTCACAAAACATATACAAGTGAATAACACATACAAATACATGTGCCAGTCAGTTAATAAATATGTGCCAATCAAGTAACAAAATATGTAAATGGATGAAATTAAACTTTTATCTATTCAAATTGGTCAAGGTGAAAAAATTAGGTATTATAGAATTACAGTCAGGTGGGGGGCTTTAGGTGCTTGAATTTGCATGCTGTGGAGTTATCCTATATGGGCAAGTGACCTGGATCCCCACCTATAAAATATTACATTGGACACGCTACTTAACCCTTTGCATTTCACTTTCCCCATCTGTAATCTTGGGACAAGAGCAGAATCTACATAACAGTTGCAGTGAGGACTAAATGAAAATTCATCGATGATACCTAACAGTGCTTAACAACTAGAACATACTAGTATCATTGCTTTTAACTATTATTTTTACCACTATATCATGGTTATTGTTATGCTCATGTTCAAAAGGTTGTATATTCTTCTACACTGCTAGTGAAAGTTAAATTGGTTCTGCATTTTAAAAAAATAACCTATTAACATATCAAGTTCTTTTAAAAAGTTTATGTTTCTTGGCCAAATAATTATGTGACTCTATTCCTTGGAAATAACTAGGAAAAATAAATAAATAGCTAGGTGGTCAACAAAAGTTTATGAAAAAATATCTTCATTATAACTAACAGCAAAAATTGGAAATAACCTAAATTTTTGTCCATTGGTATAATCATCATAAACTATATTCACTTACTTGGCAGAATATTGGGCTACATTAAAGATGTTTTAGTGAGTTTAGGAGAACTATGGGCAAATAATGTGCAGTGAAAAATATAAATATTTTTAAATCATATACAATATAGTAATTATATGTATATCTGTCCAGGTTTATAGCTCTATTTTATCTAGCAATCAATATATTAGAATATTAAATCTCTCAGACCTTTCAGTGGTTGTCTTTGAGTGGAAGTATTAAAGATGATTTTAATGATTTTCTTTCTAACTCCTGGATTTTATTATATTTCACTCCAGGAATTCATATATATGATTAATCATATTATAATTTATCACAGTTAAAGAGTTATTAGAAATTATGGATTCAATATTAAATCAAATATGCAGTCCACACTACAGCTATCAAGAAGAAGACTACTGTTTTAGCATTTAACTTGATATTTATTATGTGCTAGGCATTGCAGTAGGTGTACTGACATGCTTAATGTGTTCAAATGGTGGTTATAACCTTTTAACCACCATCCCCCGCCTGTATTACAAATAAGGAAACAAAAGCTTAGTTTAAGAGATGGCTAAATATGGTAGATTGATATCTCAATTGGTCTATTGTTAACAGCCATGATATAGGCATTGAGAAATATATCTTTATCTGAAGGTTAATAATCATTTTGCTTTTTATTTGTAAGAGATGGAGATAAATAGTTATTTCAGAGTGGGTATATGCCTTTATTGGTACTCTGAAGAAAAAAGGATTTGATGGAACCCATCAGGTCAAATCTAAGAAGAGCAAAGCAGGAAGCTGACTGCATCATCTTAAATGAAAACAATCCAGGTAAGTCAATGTCACTAGGACATTCTGAGTAGGAAGTGTGGATACTCTTAGATCAGTGCCATGAAAATAAAGAAAAGTTAAAGCTGCTTCAAAAAAATGAAGAAAAGTTCACTTTATTTTTGATATGCTATTTTGAACCTTATAATTTGAGATCTACTTACACCAAAGTACGTGCATATTTTCCGAGTATAAACTCATGGGGTCCTGAATAGAGATGAAGAGAACATTCAATTTGAGGGAAGGATGTGATGACACTGATACCTTTCCTCATATCATTGTCCCAAGCCCTCTGTCTTGAATTCAAGGTGAGGCAGGTAGAATAGGAAAAGGCTGGGTAATTGCAGAACAAAATATAGGGAACTGAGTCTAACCACTGACAGAACGTTGGACAACTGAATAAGCCCTTTGATAGCTCTATATTTTCTCGGGGCCACAAGCATCCTGTTGTTACTCTAGCACATAGGCAGGCACATGTACAAAGACCTTGTTAGCTTACAAAGATGGAGAATGACCCCTCCACCAGTGGCGTTAGAGGACAAATTGCACATTCAGAATATACTTAGAGTATATGCCAAACAAATCAGACTGTGCCTGTGAGTAGTAACTTGCATAGAGCATGTGCAATGATAAATTTGAGTTCCTGGAAATCTCTGCCTATCTGTATTGTAGACTCCTACTACATGTACATTCCACATCTTGATTATAACTGCTCATAAAGATGAGAGCCCCCCCACCCCCTTCTACTCTTTCTAACTCAGATCCTCTGAGTGTTCCCATACTCCCCCTCCTTTGGAGTGTGTACTTTTGCTTTACAATAAAGGTTCCACTGTTATACTTTACTGACTTGTTCTTGAATTCTTTCTCCCAGTCAAGTCAAGAACCTGGCACCAGGTGCTGTGGTGGTTGAGGTCTCAGGGCCCCAAAACCCCCCCAGTCTCCGGTATCAAAGGGAAAATATTTAAGAATGAATATTCTCAGGGTTGAACATAAATCAGGGTATGTCAGGTTAGTTTGACTTAACTCATATGAGTTGATAATAAACATAGGTAAATGGAACTATTTCCCAAAGCTTCCTGAAAGATTCTTATGACTTGGGCCAACTGACCACAGGCTGAAGGGCAAAGAGCTCTACTTGAAGTCATGATTATTTTAAATATATTAAGCAAATGAAAAATTTATGATCTACTCTGTACAGAAATTTATTTTGTAAGATACCCTATCTCTAGTTTTGATTTCATTTATTCCATAAGAATTCACTGTGTTTTTAAAATAGTAAAGAAATTGTGCTATATACTTAGCTCAATGGAAGAGAATAGAGAACTGAGAAATGGACCCTCAATTCTATGGTCAACTAATCTTCAGTAAAGCAGGAAAGAATATCCAATGGAAAAAAGACAGTCTCTTCAACAAATGGTGTTAGATAAACTGGATAGCCACATAGAGAAGAATGAAACTGGACCATTTCCTTACACCATACACAAAGACAAACTCAAAATAGATGAAAGACCTAAATGTGACACAAGAATCCATCAAAATCCTAGAGGATAACACAGGCAGCAACCTCTGTGACCTCGGCCACAGCAACTTCTTCCTAGACATGTCTCCAAAGGCAAGGGAAACAAAGGCAAAAATAAACTACTGGGACTTCATCAGGATAAAAAGCTTTGGGCACAGAAAAGGAAACAGTTGACAAAACCAAAAGACATCTGACAGAATGGAGAAGATATTTGCAAATGAAATATCAGATAAAGGGTTAGCATCCAAAATATATAAAGAATTTATCAAACTCTACACCCAAAGAATAAATAATCCAATCAAGAAATGGGCAGAAGACATGAACAGACATTTCTCCAATGAAGACATACAAATTCCAACAGACACATGAAAAGATGTTTAACATCACTAGGTATCAGGGAAATACAAATCAAAACCACAATGAGATACCACTTCACACCAGTCAGAATGGCTAAAATTAACAAGTCAGGAAAGGACAGATGTTAGTGATGGTGAGGGGAGGAGGGGGAACCCTCTTACACTATTGGGTGGGAATGCAAGCTGATACAGCCACTCTGGAAAATAGTATGGAGATTCCTCAAAAAGTTGAAAATGTAGCCATCCTAAGAACCAGAAATTGCACTACTGGGTATTTACCCCAAAGATACAAATGTAGTGATCCAAAGGAGCACCTGTAACCCAATGTTTATAGCAGTAGTGTCCACAATAGCCAAACTATGGAAAGAGCCCAGATGTCCATTGACAGATGAATGGATAAAGAAGATGTGGTGTATATGTGTGTGTGTGTGTGTGTGTGTGTGTGTGTGTGTGTGTGTGTGTATAATCACACACAATGGACTACTCAGCCATCAAAAAAGAAATGAAATCTTGCCACTTGCAATGACATGGATGGAACTAAAGGGTAAGAGGAACTAGAGGCTAAGCGAAATATGTCAATTAGAGAAAGACAATTATCATATGCTCTCACTCATATGTGGAATTTAAGAAACAAAACAGAGGCTCACAGGGGAAGAGAGGAAAAATATAAAACCAGATGAAACCAGGGAGACAAACCATAAGACACTCTTAATCATAGTAAACAAACTGAGGGTTGTTGGAAGGGAGGAGTGGAGGGATGGGGTAACTGGGTAATAGACATTAAGGAGGGCATGTGATGTAATGACCAGTATGTGTTATATAAGACTGATCAATCACTGACCTCTACCTCTGAAACTAATAAGACAATATATGTTAATTAATTGAATTTAAATTTTAAAAAAGTGTGCTATATATTTTGTGGACCAAAATGTTACAACTAAAGGAGGAACTGATTAGAACAAAGTGTAGTAGCTGATTAGATAAAGGCAGGGTCTTTTTCTTTTTTTTTCCCTTCCTTTTCTCCCTTTCTTTCTTTCTTTCTTTCTTTCTTTCTTTCTTTCTTTCTTTCTTTCTTTCTAGAAGAGCAACAGACAGAGAGGGAAAGAGAATCTCAAGCAGGCTCCACATCCAGTGCAGAGCCAGGGGGTGATTTTTTTTCGCCAGATGAACAGGAGGTTGGATATTACCACCGTGAGATCATACCCTGAGTGGAAATCGAGTCCTGTGCTTAACCTACTGAGCCACCCAGACACCCCAAGGGCAGGGTCTTGAGGACTGAGTAGGACTTTATGTTGGAGAGGGTGGAGGACATAAAATGAAACCACTTATCCCCAGAGGCAGAAATTCAGTAAGAAACAATGGGTAAAGTCAAAGAAAGAAAGGAGAAGTGTGCATATAATTATATAAGCTGATTTCAATATGAGATGCATGGTTATCTGTTAAGTCAGGGGGATTAGGTTGGAAGTTTAAAGGTTTAAACATTACAGCTAATTTAATTTTTCTGGATCACCTTGCAAAGAAATAAGCTGCAAAAGAGAAGTGAACATTTCCTCTGCATGTTTCTATTAGGTTAAAAAAAAAAAACATAATACCACTCACCTAGCTAAATTTTTTGTTGATAAAAATCGCTCTCAAAAAGAACTCTGATGAAAAATTTCATTAAGTAAAAAACTTTTATTTTAAACTGGGGTTACTTGCCACTTGTTTAATATGTAATCGTAAAAATGTGTTTAATAAAACATAAAAATGGTTCTTGTTAGTATTTCCTTCTTTGGCACTGTCGTGGGTCAGTAAATCTACTAGAACTAAGTGAGTATCAGTTTTCTTGATTTCATATTCTACCCAATATGCATCCTTTAATAAAATTAAAAAGATCAGATGGTTCTAAAAA
This sequence comes from Ailurus styani, assembly GCA_002007465.1. NCBI lineage: Eukaryota > Metazoa > Chordata > Mammalia > Carnivora > Ailuridae > Ailurus > Ailurus styani. Next base: position 3,293,574 of record LNAC01000095.1, read on the forward strand.
AAGTAAACGTTGGCAAGTGAAAGTTCTAAAAAAAGCACCAATTTTGCTCTAAGAAAATAGTCTGAATGTACCACACACACGCACATACACACACACACGCATGTGCACATGCACGTACAGACACACACACACACACACACTTTGGAGACTTCTATCACAAAATAGAAAAAATTGATAAAGTTTTGTCTAGAAAGTTACGATAAAAAATCAGAGAAAGGGGAATTTAGGCTGGTTATCTTGTATATATTCCAGATTAATATAATAAGGAATAATCTAAGAGTGAAGTCCCATTTTCTATGTGTAAAAATAAGCTGCAGTAAATAGGAAATAAGTTATTATTCTGAAAATTCTTATATAATAACATGCTACTTGAGATGACTTTTCTAACTCTGAAATTGAATGTGTTTAATCAGTGTTTAATCAGAAACAAATATTTACTTTTATGCAGGAGCAAATTTAAAATTAAATGTGTTCAAGACATAGTTTGAGACTCTGAAAGGGTATTTTTTAAAGAACTGTAAATAATGACTTCAATAAAATCACTGAACTAGAATTGCCACAGAGAAGTAATCAAAGGCTCTTGCTTTTGGTTTAGGTGGAATAACCAGAATTTTTACATTTGGAAAGGTCAAACTTTGCAGGTAAAAAATAAATTGTTCCTTACATATAATTATATGTTCTCATTTTAATAAAATCTACTATTGCTGAGATGTGTTTTCAAACACTATCCCATTTTTATTTTAATTTTTTTGTTATCCCATTTTAATATTCTGTAATTCTTTAGTACATGTTTTGAATTAAATGATGGTATAGAAGAGAGAATATTGAAAAGAGGCTGCACAATTTCAATAAAGAAATTACCCTTCACAGATGCACACTCAACTCTTCCTATTTTCCTCCTTCTGAGATAGTTTACATTCTGCAACCTGAATAAAATTTCCTAAATCATTGGTATGTTCATTTTATTCTCTTGCTCAAAACAGTTTAGTAGATTCTAATGGGCCATAAGAGAAATCGATCTCATTAACATGTCACTAAATAATTTCAACAAATTAGATAAAACCAAACTTCCTAGTCTTAGCTATTACTACTATTCACTCTTAATTATCCTGTCATCTACAGCTGTGTTTCTCAGGCGAGGGTGATTTTGCCCCAAGTGGACAGTTGACAAAGAAGAGACACTTCTGACTGGATGAAATATTTGGGTTCCTACTGGCATTTGTGGACAGAGGCCAGAGATGATGCCATTAATGTATATGGAACTCCTCCTCATAATTTTTGAAATCTGTCTACTTCAAAAGAGATAAACAGTGTCATGGTTAATGGAATCTTTATGTTTACTTGTAGGATGGGTTTATTTATGGATCTGATTTTGTAAATTTTGCAATGAATGCAATGATTTTGAATTGCATAGTACTCTCTTATTTTAGAATAGGATGTTTTGCTATTATGTGTTTGTGTATTTCTTTTGCTTAAATTTCCCATTCTTCCCTCCTTTCGGAGAATCTATAATTCTTAGGCTGGAGCTATCTACCAGGTCTTCTTTATCTATCCTTGAATTTCACATCATCTTATCTTATCGTGCTTTTCTGAAATGCCTACCAAGATTTCCTTCCACATGACAGACTCAGTTTTTACAGTAATAATATGTTTCGTTTCCTATTCCCTAGACAGCCTTTATGGATATTCACGGTTGTTTTCAATATTGTTGTTTTGATTCATGAGATAAAATATTTTCAGTGATAGGCTTTTCTCCTGAGTCTTCAAGTAGATTCTCCCTTTCCCTGATTCTTTACTATTCTTTTAATGCTCTTATTTTGTTGTTACCAACTAGGTAACTTTTGGCTAGTTACCAAACTTTCTGTGCCTCAATTTCTTCTTGCAAAATGGAAGTAATTCCACCATCTACTTTATAAGTTTGTGGTGAGGAGTAAATGAGTTGAGGACATACCATGAATTTAAAACAGTATCTGAGACATACTAAATGCTCAACTAAATTTGGCTTTATGAAACTTTGAATGAGATTGATGATAAACCAGCAGAGAGGTGTCCTTTTTTTTTTCCCCTTGAGAGAGAAAACTGGTTCAGGATGAGGGGAGGGGGCAGAGGGGGAGAGATAGAGAGAGAGATACAGATAGAGATAGATAGATAGATAGATAGAGAGAGAGAGAGAGAGAGAGAGAGAGAGAGAGAGAACCACATGCAAGCTTCATGCTCAGTGTGGAGTCCAACATGGGGCTCAATCTCACAACCCCGAGATCATGACCTGAGCTGAAATCAAGAACTAGATGCTCAACCAACTGAGCCACCCAGGCGCCCCAGCAGAGAGGTTTTTAATTACTTCTTGATTTCCCTGTTTTCTTAGGTTCTTGATTTCCCATGATCATGGTCAATCTCCATTTCTCAGTACACATGCATCTATTATAGCCTTGCCTAAGAGAAGTGCAACCTTCCTGGAAGCCCACAGTGCTCTTGTTCTCTGATGCATTAAATCGATGACAAACTACAACTTCCACCGTGGATTGCACCAAGAGCTATTTCTGTTGCTGCCTTGATATGCAGTCAGTACACTGGGGAGGAGGTGAATTGTGGCAACATTTGATTTCAAATGAAGAAGTGAGTTATAAATTAAATGTGAGCATAATTAGTGGATAGTTTTGTTGTGCTTAAACTGTAAGGAAATTATTAAAGTAGTACTAGGCCAGGTTTTGTAATGGTATGGTTTGTTATTCTACAAAAAATAATTGTGCAAAACTAAGGTAAAATTAATTACTAATCTTAATAATTTAGACAATAAAGCACTAAAATTATTAATTTTAATAACTACATTTTCTCAAAAACTCAAAGGCATTAATTTTTTATTGGTAAACTAATAGCTAAATTTGAAATTTCTACTGTATTTTGCCTTGTTGATGACCCCTAAATGTAAGCATAAATAACATATATGAAGATAAATTACAAAGCAAATTCTATAAATACTATATAAGGAGAGGAACAACAGAAACTAAATGGGTAAATCTGTATCAAGGTAAATTATGGTTAAGCAACTAATTCACAGATGCAGTGTGTATCTAATGTCAAACTGGTACTGTTTTTACCTTCTAATATAATGGTGTGGCAGACACTGGCTAGTTGCTCATCAAACCCATCAACTTTCTCCAGCCTTTTCTGAGATTAGGTGTGGCCATGGAATTGAATTTTAGTTTGTGGAACTTGTCAGCAATGTTATTACCACCTGCAGGTCTGGCACAGGACACCACTCCGTGAGCAAATCTATCTCAGGTCTCCTAGCTACTCTCTGGATGTTAATGCCCAAGGCAACTCTAGAAATCATGTGTTGATGATGGCTGGGCTTCGATTTTTCTGGGTCTTAGATTGAGTGTGTAGATAGTCCTCTGCCCCACCACATGAGCAAGAAATAAAATTCTATTGTGGTAAGCCACTGACATCTCTGGTCTTAACCACTTCATTTATTAAGAGTTCTATATTATATGTATTTTAATGTTCACAATCCATCTATGCACTTCATTAAAACTGACATAATGAAATGTTTTGAGCGTGATGACACCAATCCATCTGATTTTCTCTAACTGCACACAAAGATCTAATAAATAAGTAGATACTGCATAGTAATCATGTGAAGCAATGTAATTGAGAAGTTTTGAAAAACAAAAAGCAAACGGTTGCAAAATGAGCAGAAAAACTCAAGACTATTAGAACACCAGTGTACTGAAATAAAATAAATTGTTTTTAAAAACATACAAAAATCTCTCTATTATAGTTTGGAGAACCAAGTTAATTTGAGAGAGAGAGCTTTCAAGTTTTGGTAAAACATGGTAAGGTAAAAACTATGTGGTAGAAAGCTAATATTTTTAGATTTTAAAATCTCATTAAGTGCTCTGCTTTTAAAGATAACATTAAGGTCCCTGACTGCCTCGTCATATCAAATGATTCCCTTGGGGCGCCTGGGTGGCTCAGTGGATTAAGCCTCTGCCTTCGGCTCAGGTCATGATCTCAGGGTCCTTGGATAGAGCCCTGCATGGGGCTCTCTGCTCAGCAGGGAGCCTGCTTCCCCCTCTCTCTCTGCCTGCCTCTCTGTGTGCTTGTGATTCCTCTCTGTCAAATAAATAAATAAAAATCTTAAAAAAAACCCAAATGATTCCTTTATCTTCAAAAAGCACAGATAATAATAATATTATTATTAATAATAATTATCAATAATAATATTGATCTGGACAATATTCCTATAGACTATAGCACTTCCAGGCCTCTTGGTAAATATCTGGCATCCAACTTTTCCTGTCCTTAAAGATCAAAGTTAAGATCCTGTAAGCATTGGAAAAATAGTACATAGCAGTTATGGTTGCAAAATGAGCAGAAAAAGTTGGGAGATGGCAGACAGCTGGTTAAGGCCTAAGTTTACTTCTTGGCACCAACTCATCTCTAGTGTGCCAACGACAAAATATCTCCTGTAGAAAATTAACTCTCCCCAGTCAACACAAATCGTCCATTGACTCAGGCATCACATCATAAGATTTTTAACTTCAGCTAGGTTTATTCAAAGAATGAGCAGGCTTACATGTAGAATTTGACTGCTTCACATTTAATGGTTATATTAGCCAAGATTCTCCAGAAAAACAGAACCAATAGGATCTATACAGATATTTAAGAGGAGATTTATTACAGGAATTAGCTCAAAAGGTTATGGAGGCTGAGAAGTCTCACAATCTGCCATCTGCAAGCCGGAGAACTTGGAAAGCCGAAGGTATAAGTCAGTCAGAGACTGAGAGCCCAAGAACAAGAATTCTGGTCTCCAAGGGCAGGAAAAGATGTGTCTCAGCTCAAGAAATGACAGAAAATTCCCCCTTCCTCTTCTTTTTCTATTTTGGCCCTCAATGGATTGGATAATGCCTGCCCACCTTAGGGAGGGATGATCTTCTTCACTCAGTCGACTGAATCAAATGCTAATCTCCTCAGAAACACCCTCACAGACACATCCAGAAATCAGATTTATTCACTATATGTGCTCCCCTTAGCCCTGACCCATGAAACTAACCATCACGATGATGTACTAGATTTTAAGGGTCTTGACAAAATTTTCATCATCACCCCTCTCTCCCTAGTTTTACACAGATAGCCACAACAGCCCTGAGCACCTCCTGATTATCTTATTTCTGGCAGTGATTTTTCTGATAATAAATAGAGTCAATGAAATGCATTCTTCTTGTTAATATAATTGTAACTCTATCCTATAATAAGATTTGCCTCTAAGATATTTTTCTGTTGTAGTTTTATATAACATTTTAATAGGTAATTTTTTGCTTGGAGATCATCAGTCTGAAATCTTATTACTGTGGTACATACTTGTCTAATTAGAAAGGATCTTTGTGATAAGTTTGTGTTTACATTGATAGTGCCATTTAAACTTTATACTGTAGCCAAGGAAACAATATGATAATGATGCTCAAAATGAATCTTAACAGTTTGCTGGAGTAAAATTTTCCAACTCACATTCAGGCAGCGTACACTTTTTAAAAAAAAACCGTATCACAGTAACATTTTCTATTTAGAACTACTCTGCACATGTTTGGCTTATCCACTCCATGGGGGGAAAAACTCTTGGAAAAAGTGGCATTATTTTTATTAGGTAGAGGAGTGTGTGTGTGTGTGTGTGTGTGTGTGTGTGTGTGTGTGTGGTGTATTTATTTATTTGAATATAATTATTGTGTAATTTATGGGTTTTAGCTTGAGTTTTTCAAAGGTATCATGACTATAAGCAAATTGATAGGAAAGTGGATAACAATGAATTAAAGGTTACTGGCAGCCTAAGACACTGTTTATCTCTTTTGAGGTAGACAGAATTCAAATTGCCTTCATTAGCTGAGCAATATGCTGTGGAAAATGAGCTGGGTACTTATCAAGAGGCTCTTTCATTTGCATTTTTGCTAAATTATCAAGCTGCTCTGTTTTCTAGGTGCTTAAGAGCTGTGAATAGGAAAGAGAAAATTTTTCAGTTAAGTAAACTTGGGGACATTTGAGGACTAGAGTAAAGGAAAGAAAAAGTTTATCAATGAAGATTTCAGATTGTTCCTTGTATATATGTGATACAAAAAGGTAATCTTACAGACAGTTAGGATCTAGGATGTACAAAGGCATTAATTCTCCCCACATTCACCAGTAACACAGCAAAGCTAGAGGCTGTTCTTTTGATAAATGATCAATACTTCAGCATGACACCCCCCCAGCTGCTCTGCTGTTGCTAGTTAAAGGTCTGAATTTCAATTAAACAGTAAATCTTTATGGTATTACATCTTGAACAGACAGTTAACTTCTTCTTAATCCCCTACAATCCTGAAACACTACGTTTGTAGTCATTTTCCTTAAACTCACTCAAAAGAAAAAAATATGTGTATGTGATCAGTAAAAAAATATTTCTTCCAAATGAAACACTAATTATTAAATAATTTGTTTTGTCTTAATAGTACACCTACATACAAAAATTATTATATTTCTACAGTATAAATTGAGAGGCATTCAATGTATTAATACATACTCTGAGTCAAAAGTCCATGGACATGATTGTGTATCTTTAGCTCATATGTTCTATTTCAATTCTATTCCACATATATATTCTTTGGAAAACTTGTTAAATCGTGCAGAACACAGAAGCATTCATAATAGCAATCACATTTAAATCAGTGTAAACATCCTAATCTCCTCTGTCATCTCAAATGTCCCTATAGATTTTTTCCTTAAAGCTTTCTGTATATCTTTAAAAAGTATTTCTTGATACTTAAAAAATGCAGCTAATAGAGGATACATCTAAAAAATGTATTTAGCTTTCTTAAGGATTTCAATATTTTAAGAGAAAATAGAGGCCATTTGATAGGCACCATCATCTAATTAACACGACTTCAAAGATCCAGATTTATAGTAGACTTAACAGTTAGATCTATTATTAGAATAAAATACAATTTTGGAATTATAATTACTGGAATAAAAAAAAATCTCTGTTTAGAATTTGGGAAGAAGTCTTTTCCCAGAAGCAAATACAGTTTTGCCTTGATCAGCAAAATTCTACCATTATAAGTGCTATTCTTCTCAATCATTTTAGCTCAGGTCTTTATCTCAGAATCATGAGTTTGATCCCCATGTTGGGTGTGGAGCACACTTAATAAAAAAAATTTAAAAAGTAAGATAAATACAGTTAATTTTAAATGATTTATGTATCAAACCAGTGTGGGCCTACTATCACATTGTAGAAATTTTATTAGTGGATGCTCAGGCATAGACTAGGTTAAACATTCCTGAATAGAAAGCATGTCTACTTGCAATGTCCCAGCCCTGCAATACAACATAGAGAGTGAGAATAAGCATAAAGCACAGTAGAGGCTTCTTAAGCTAATGGTCAGTTAGCCAGGAATTGAATGCAGCCTGCTCAACTTCAAAGTTTGGCTTTCATTACACTGCTATATAGTGAAATCTCCCAGCATACTTGCCATTTGTCTCCAAATCAGTTCTTAAGAATGAACCGATAATTTCATAGTCAATATAACTATTAAGAACAATGCAAAAGGCCTTTTTATTGTGTACTAGATATTTTAGTTTCTTTTGGAAAACAGGAACAGGTATTTATTATATTTTCTTTCTTTGAAAACTGATGTTATTTTTTTAGAGATTTTATTTATTTATTTGACAGAGTGAGATCATAATTAGGCAGAGTGGCAGGCAGAGAGAGAGGGGGAAGTAGGCTCCCTGCTCAGCAGGATGCTATGTGGGGCTCAATCCCAGGACCCTGAGATCATGACCTGAGCTGAAGGCAGAGGCTTTAACCCACTGAGCCACCCAAGCACACCATATTTTAAATTTAACTCAATTTATTTCACTCTACCCATATATTTGAACTCTGTGCATTCTCAAAATGCAAGGCTATTAAACTAATCCAACTAACTAAACTTTCTAATGAACTAACAAAACTTAATTTAATGGCTGGGTTTAACTCTTCAAGAAGGAATTAAGAGTTTCTGTCATTAAAACAATGCATGCAGTATTTTCAACAACATTCTACTATGGTGAGGAAGAAAAATATTTAAGTCTTGATTACAAGAATTGCAAGAGGTCAATGTTTAGGGATCTTCTAACTCTAGGATTTCATAATTTTGTGAATTTTTTAAAACATAAGATTGACGTATGGATTGTTGTCTAGGAAGAAACACATGCTTCTTATATGAAGTAACTATTTTTTTCAGTTATCGAATTATTTTAAATTTATTTTTGCATATCATAATAATTATAAAGATTAAAAATCTGACAGATTTGTTGGAACATATTTGCAAAAAGTCATTTTTTGAGTAAAAATAAAGATATAATATAAAATAATAAATTATGTAGTCATATCATACTGGGAGACCAAGAAAATGGAAATAAGGATGAAAGGAGCAAAATTTTACAAACTAGAAAGGTGATAATAGAAAAGAAAAGAACAGGAAGATGGCAGAAGCTACACCACAAATGTCAATCAGGTTAAGTTTCAGGTGGAAACACTGGAAAATAGTGTAGAAAAAATAGCAGAATTTCCTTAAACATGTTCCATGACTTAAAATACAATAAAGTCTTTTAAATGACATTTTACAAAAAACAAAATTCACTTTATTTACAGAATACAGTGTAAAGATCTAATCTCTAGGCAATAGAACACACAAAAAACTAGTAATGTCTACTGACCCATACAAATTCTTATTCTAAAATGTTATCAAAAAGCCTCAAATTGTGTTTTACCATTTTAAATGCAAATTTGGAATCGACACCTTAAAAGTTTTCAAATTAGTAAATCACTTGGGCATTCCAAAAATAAAAATAAAAACAGATCTATCTGGAATGAAATAAAGCTCTGCACTTACCATCATGATTAGGATTTCCTAGTGTCCATGGCTCATCTGAGTCAAAATGAGTATCTCCCCCAATTCCTGGTCCAGGGAAGTAGGCATGTGCCAAAAACCCTCCCTCTCCATCAAAGGGAGAACTGTCTCCATGAAAACCAGATGCGAAAATGATGGTTATATCCACATCGCGTTTGCCGTTTTCCAATTCGCTGTAAGGAACTTCTTCAAATGTCAGAGGAGTTACATTCTGCCACACATCAAAGGCACGGCGAATAGCTTTGCGGGTTTCAGGGTCTCCTACTTTGGGAGTTACGTTCTTTATACTGAAATTTAGAGAAGAGAATAAGAAGTATGGATTTTTGATATACTATCCGACTTATTACACATTGGCTTTTTACAGATTTTGATCTATGCAGCTGAGTACAATACTGGAAAAAACAGCCTTATATTAAATAGGAAAGGAATCAATGCCTCATGCCTTTATAGCTAGGTTTCACTACACTGGAATCATTTAATTCTCGGCAGTTTAGTATTCATCTGGCAAGGCTATAAACAGAAATTCTCTGCAGAATGGGTTAACAGTAGGGTAATTGGATCAATCAGTCACTTTGCCTCCTGAACAACAGAAAGGCAACTTTGCCAAATGATCAAACAGGTGCAACAGTCTCAAGCTGAAATTAAAAATTCAATTTCCTTCTTGTTATCATTACTTTTAGGGGCTATTTCCAAACAATGTCCCTGTGTTATTCTTTATTGATGAATACCAATTCGGCAGACACAAAGTTATTTCTTAGTTTTTAAAGAAAAGGTTAATTAATTACATTTTCTTACGTTCTATTGTTTTCTTGTGATATACTTAATTTTTTCTAGTTATAAAAAGCACTGTGAGCATATGGGTTTTTAATATAAAATTTAAAATTATATAAATTTAAAGACGTGATTTGGACATCATTTATTTAGTTTACTTTTCTTGAGGCTAATATCAAATGGATACTTTAACCTGAACAATCTTATAACCATGAATCTTTATATTTATACTAAAAAAATCTTAATACATAAAAGAAAGTAAAATATTCAGGTGAATATTTATTGCAATGTAGTAATAAAAGAGAACTGGAAGCTAAACAATTTACGATGATGGAATAGTAGCTAAATTATGGTGTCTATATTACATGTCATAATATAAATAGGGCTCAAAATTATTTTTTGCCATTTAAGGCTATTTAGCAGCATGGACAAAAATTCGAGATATACTTTCTAGTGGGAAGAATAATATGCAAATTATATTTTTAGCCCATTTGCTGCTATGTCTCAATAATTACAAATGTTAGGCAGGTATCATACCAAAATAATAATAATGGTGTTAACTGAGCATTTACTATAGCCTGGCAAGCATTTTACAGTAGAAAACTTAAGAGAAAATTTAGAGTGGTAGAGTTGGTTTTTCAACTTAAACGTTCTGACTTAAGAATCCATTGTTGTATAGTCTAAGCTAGGTCACACATCTAAAACAAGGTTTTCACTATTTTCTAATACATATCTACATTAATTATTTGATGGTAAATATAACACATTGTATATAAAGAAAATGAAGAAGCAAACCAGGTGGAAATGGACTGGGGGCAGGGAGTGTTCCAGGAAGGAAAAAATGACAAGTCAAAGACCTTGAACTTGGAGATATCCTTAGTGAGTTCCAAGAATGGTGAGGTGGCTGGATCTGGATAGGAGTCCAGAAAGGTAGCAAAAAATCAAAGATTTTGGCCACTGTAAGGAGTTTGGCTTTTGCCCCAAGTGAGACAGGAAGAACTGGAGCATCATGAGCTAAGTGACACTGGACTTACACTTTTTAAATAAATGACTGAGCATTATGTGGAAAATAGATTGAGATGAAGCAAGAGTTGAAGCAAGGACACCCACTGGGAACTCTTGCAAAACTTCAGGTGAGAGATGACGAAGGGCAGGGGTACTACCAGTAGAGATACGGAGAAGTAGACAGATTTTGGATAAATTTTGAAGATTCACCTGCCAAGATGTACTGAGGGTTGGACAAAGGCTGTGAGGGAAAAGGAGGTGCCAAGGAAGACACCGTATTTTCTGAGCTGAACCAAAGGACAGATAAAGTAAAATAATTCAAGCCTCTTCAAGGAGAATGTTCTACAGTATTTTCTTTTTGTTGTTTTACTTGTTTGTTTTAATTTCCAGTCCTTTCAGCATGATGTTCTGAACTCTATTTTGAGAAAGGGTAAATTTCTATATTGAGACATCGGATGATGCTTCTGTCTGGCTAGTCTCTAAAGTTCCTGTCCGATGGCTGAAGAGCATTCACATTAATGTTGTAACTTTGAATTTTGTCTAAATTAATTTTCCCAGTAGTCTTCTATTTTACTGCCACCCTACAGGAAGACTCTCATTAGTGGGGAAGTATTTTTATGACAGTTGAATGTAGTACATAATAGCTACTGTTCTAGGTGCATAAGAGATACAGCTGCAAATAAGTCTCCGCTCTTCTAAAACTTATATATTTTAGTGATAAGAGATATACACACACAAAACCCCAACCACATCAAAAAGATAATTACAGACGGCAAGAAGTAAAGGGTGAGGAGGTGAGGTGAGTAGATGATAAATGGGATTTCGAGGACAAAAGGAGCCACACAGGCTTAGCTAGCACAAGTTTCTAGCCAGAGGCAACAGTTAGCAGCCCACGCACACTTGGCCAGTTCAAAGAATGGGAGTGTTCAGTGAATTGGTGTTAAATGAAAACTCAGGACAGTGGTTTGAGATTAAAGAGAACTGGTGGGAAGGGAGTTATATTCTGTGAAAGGAAATTACTGGAGAGTTTTAAGGAGAGAAGTATCCTGGTACTATTCTAGTTTACGAAAGATCACTGTTTCTGATGAAAAATGATTAAGGAGGAAAGCATGGAAGCAATGAAACATTTTGGAAGTTCAAGCAAGACAAGACAAAGACATGTCCCAGGGTCACAGTCATGGAGATATGAAGAATTAGACCATTTCAGTGTATGTTCCAAGGGTATTAATGGGAATTAGTATTGTATTCAATGTGTAATAGAGAAGTTATTTTGTTTTAAAATAAAAGATAATCTTACAAAAGAAAAAATTATTAGTATGATATGTATATAAGTACATATTGGTTCTGAGAAAAATGAAGCAACATAATAAAGACTAATAAATGTGGGGGCGCCTAGGTAGTTCAGTGGGTTAAGTGTCAGACTCTTGATTTCGGCTCAGGTCATGATCTCAGGGTCTTGTGATCAAGCCCCATGTCGGGCTCCGTGCTCAGCACGGAGTCTGCTTGTCCCTCTGCTTCTGCTCCTCCCTCTGCTCCTCCCCCAGCTCACATTCTCTCTCTCTCTCTCAAATAAATAAATGAAATCTTAAAAAAAAATGTAAAGTATCATTTGGATTTGTAAATACATCATTGTGTTTTTCAAAGCTATGCCCTGATTAACTTCCAAAATATACTTAACCACAATATTTGTGATGTCATTAGTAAATACAAGACACATAATGGGTGTCTGGGTGGCACAGGAGGTTAAGATTCCAGCCCTTTTCAGCTCGAGGTCATGATCTCAGGGTCCTGATCTCAGGGTCATGAGATCAAGCCCTGCCTGGGGCTCCTCACTCAGCACAGTCGGCTTAAGACTTTCTCTTCCTCTCTGCTCCTCCCCACCATGCTCTTGCTCGTTTGCTCTCTCAAATAAATAAATAAATCTTTAAAAGATACATGAGTGTACTCTGATACATGGGTGTACAGAGTTCTGAATAAAGTACAAAGAAGAACTAATTTGGGAATTTTTATGCCATTAAGATGTATTTTGTATTTACTAATAATTGAAATAATAAGGGGGACAGAGCTATCATATGATATTAAGAATAATAGGACTGTTATTCTTAGTAGTTCTAATACATGATGTACAAAGTCATTAATATATTTGAAAAATAAAAAATGCTATAAAATGAATAAAATGAAGATTATGTTTCAAGAACTTCATAGAACTAATTTAATTTTAAAATGTTTTTACTTTGCTTTTCTGTAAATAGAGTAGTTAGAGTGAACATACTTTTCATTCTAATAAGACAACTGATTTCAGTTTTTGAAGACTTTATCAGGTTTTTTCATTATGCCATTTCACTGATTCTTTTAAACTTCTGTGTTGTTAAATTTTAGAACTTTTACCTAAAAAAATTAATAAATGTTATCATTAATGCCCATGCCTTATACTATCCTACATAATAAAGTTGATCAAGTGGAAATTTTTTGACCTCTTTATTCATCAGAACAATTGGTAGTGAGGAAAGGTATGTCCGTCGACTTACAACTATGTAAAGTCAGGATTCCGTAGCTTCAACTGCACTGAATCCACACCAACTCATTGAATAACAATTCTACATACTAATCATGGAGTTTTTCCCCTTTAATTTTTTCACAGAGTAATAAATCTTTTCCAGAGTTAGAGCATTATTTTATCTCTAATATGAAAGTAAGAAAAAGACTATTTTGATATTTGTATTGTGTATTAAAAGTTAAAAGAAGCTTGTATTGTCTTATAATTCTCAGTAGAAACATAAATCTCACAATGATAAGTGAGATATTAAGTTTATTACACCGCTTCTAGGATAATTTTTAAAAGTTTAAGAATTTGACATTCAGAGAAACAGTAAATTTTGAGGGAATGAGACCTTTACTAACAAAACTCTACTGAAATATGTATGTGTTTTCTTTATTGATGACACTGGAGGAATTATTTTGCTTCATTAGTTCTGTAAAATAGATAAATGTAAAATGTAAAAATATCACACATTTGTTCATTTGGACAGATGTTATAGGAAATGTGAAACAAGGCCATTGCGATAGGTTTTGTCCTTTCAAATGAAGTAAACTCTAATTAGTTACACTTGTGACATAGTAAATATTACCCTGTGCCTAGTATTACTGTGTAAAGTCAGGGTTCTCTAGTTTCAACATCACTGGATCCACAGCAATTTATTTAACAACAACTCTAAATATTAATAATGATTATTTGCTCTTTAAATTTTGACAGAATGAAAAATCTTTTTCAAAGTTAGGGTAATGTTTTATCTCTAATTTTGAAGGAAGTATTTAAAAAAACTATTTCAGCATCTAGTTAAGATCCAGAAGCTGTATATATTTTTTTAATATATTTTTTAAAGATTTTATTTATTTATATGACAGAGAGAGAGATCACAAGTAGGCAGAGGCAGGCAGAGAGAGAGGAGGAAGCAGGCTCCCCGACGAGCAGAGAGCCCGATGCGGGCCTCGATCCCAGGACCCTGAGATCATGACCTGAGCCTAAGGCAGAGGCTTAACCCACTGAGCCACCCAGGCACCCTATATTCTTGTGTCAAAATTATTTTGGTATGGTCAGGGATAAATACCCTTTAGTCAATTCAACAGACAAAAATTAGTTGTCCAGAAAAGCATACTAACATTTTATGAAAAATGACTGGCAACTAAAAGGAACTTACTGTAACTGGGAAAGTAGAAAATTGCTAAGGGTATAATAGAGTAAAAATAATAGTTATTTTCAAATCCATATCCAGAATGTATTATAATATTCTATCAAGAGAGAACTAAAATATATTTTCATTCATACTATGTTTGTATGATTGATGTGGCTTCACTTTTTTTTGTACAAGATATGGTCAGAAAATAGAGATTACATATAGAGTCTCTTTCTCTAGAAAATCTTACATTAAATACTTTGCGATTTCACAAGATGCTAGTTTTCCAGGTAAGGCAGATTAAAGTACATTGTATTTGGGGTTTTATTTTTTTTAAAGATTTTATTTATTTATTTATTTATTTATTTGACAGAGAGATAAAGAGAGTACAAGCGGGGGAGGGGGAAAGAAGAGGGAGAAGCAGATTCCCTGCAGAGCAGAGAGCGGGACCTGGGGCTGGGTCATGACCTGAGCCAACTGACTGAGTCAACCAGGAACCCCTATTTTGGGATTTATTTAAATAGCTTTTGTTTTTACTGTCTTCCCTGTATCCTCTGGACACACAACCTGAATTCTCTATGGAGTCAATAGGATCATCAAATTCAGTGACCTCACTGGGTTTTAGAGAATAAGAAAAGTTTCTGGGGAGGAACTGATTATTCTTCAGCAACTTCCAGGTTTCTTTTCTACGCATATATATATATATGTGTGTGTGTGTGTGTGTGTGTGCGTGTGTGTATGTATATATGTGTGTGTGTGTGTGTGTGTGTGTGTGTGTGTATGTGCGTGTATACATATATATATATATATATATATTAAGATTTGTATTTATTTATTTGTCAGAGGGAGAGAGCGAGAGAGCTCAAGCAAGGGGAGCGGCAGACAGAGGGAGAAGCAGGCTCCCAGTCGAGCAAGGAGCCCAATACGGGACTTGCTCCCAGGATCCTGGGGTCATGACCTAAGCCGAAGGCAGACATTTAACCCACTGAGCCACCCAAGCATCCTGACTCTGCATTTATTATTAAGGTAAAATAGTAACTTCTGGTGTGTATCCTCAGAGTCACACAAACATTCACTTAAAATCAAGATTAGTTAAAGGAGAATTTACTAGGAAAATCAATACCAGTTAAAATAATATAGCATACTATTATCACATTAATTAATAT
The DNA here is from genome assembly GCA_002007465.1 of Ailurus styani. Lineage (NCBI taxonomy): Eukaryota > Metazoa > Chordata > Mammalia > Carnivora > Ailuridae > Ailurus > Ailurus styani. The sequence goes on from LNAC01000095.1 coordinate 3,309,108, forward strand.
TATGAATACTTGTTAAAAAAACTCAATTTAAAAAATTGATGCATCTGGCACTTTAAAGTACATATTCCATGGGACACTTACTACATAAAATATTATTTTGGAATTTAGATTTTATAAAGAAAAAAATTTAGGCTAAGCTTATTTTATACAATACTTAATAAATGGGAAATAAAGATATATTTGCTAAAAGATGAGCTTACTCATTACATTGCTATTATTGTTTTGAATAAAGCTTAACCAGAGCCTACAAAGAATTCATTAATTTATTCAACAGCTATTTAATTAGGGCATAATACACAGAAGCACTCTACTAGGTTCTAGGGAACATAAAGTGTATATGGTCTCTGATGTAATGAAGTTCCTGTAAGGTCCTGAAGTAACATACAATATACTATCTTGTAATCATTCACTTAAACACACCTGTCCCCCACATTCGACCCTATTTCCTATGAGAGTGGGGGCCTTGCTTAACTCATCTATCTATTTCCAGTGCTGTCACATAATGCTGTCCAATAACCATTTATTGAATGTACGACAACCAATTACCCAAGAAGCAAAATTTGCCAAAAGAAAAAGTGATCATAAAGATTCAATTAAGAGGGCTCCTGGGTGGCTTAGATGGTTATGCTTCTGCCTTCAGCTCAGGTCATAATCTCCAGTTCCTGGGATAGAGCCCCATGTCGGGCTTGCAGCTCAGTAGGGAGTCTGCTTCTCCCTCTCTCTCTGCCTCTCTGCCTGCTTGTGCTCTCTCTCTCTCAAATGAATAAATAAAATCTTAAAAAAAAAAGATTCAATTAAGAGATGAACGGCCACCAGTACCTATAGTATAATTATTACCAGCATGTAAATTATGTATCAGCCAAAGTTACATAGACCCCTAACAGTACTTAAATGATTCTTCTGGTACAACCTCAAAAGTTCCCATTTCTAGGCATCAAGCACTGAGATCATTAAAGTGGAAGGCATCAGAGCCTAGACATTCCCTCCAAATGGAGTCATTATACAAGGTTCCTTCCAATTCTACCTTTTAAGATAGGAAGAGATTTTAAAATTATATAATCTAACTTTCCAACCATTCTGCAAATGGTCTCTAATTTCTTTGACAAGTGAATAAATTGCTTGGTTTATATGCTTCCAATAATGAAGACTTGTAGGATGAATGATTTAATTTTTCCAATAGCTCAAAATACTAGGTTCTTCTGAAAGCCTTTAAGTATTTGAGCATAACTGGAAATTTCTCCCTTAAATATTTTTTCCATCATGTTGAGAATCCTTGGCTCTAATCTTGAGCCCTTTCTCATGCAGACTGTTTATAAGATCTCTTAGCATTTTGATTTTTTTTTAGAGGTGCACTTTAATTTGCCAAGAAGCAGCTGGAAATGTGGTAGACCAAAGCAAAAAGGATACATCAGGTAAAGCTTGGCCAACAAAGTGAAGAGAAAACTTGGCATCCTCACTGCTTTGGACACTTTACTTTCTATCAATCTGATCTGTTCATTTGAGTTCATTTTGAACCACACTGTACTGTTGGCTCATAATGAGTTCGCCAACAAATAAAACCTAGATTTGACCACCCCCACTCCAACTCCTGGCTTCATTCTGGAATGGCACATTTCCACTATCCTTTTAAAAATAATTATTTTTAGCCAAAATGTGATATTTTGCATTTGTTTTTCTAAATATAGTAATAAAGTTGGCAGCACATGCTTATGCAGTACTTATTTTACAAAGGGCAAGTTCTTAACATGTTACACACACCAACTTTAAAATTTAATATCCTTAGCTCTCACCCTCAACTTTCTATAATTCTATTAGAATATACTCATCAATTTCTGTTAATTGCTTTGTAAGTTAAAACAAGTTAAGATGATAGTTGGCTATTTACTAAGCACTATGTTTCAAGCACTGTGATGAGGTATTTTTGTTTGTTTTTTGGGCGTTCCTCCCACCATGACCTGACCTAATTATCACCTAAGTTTCACAAGGTAGCTAGTATTACAATATTCACTTTGCACACAGGGAAAATGAGACTTAGAAGATTAAGTAACTTGATCCTGGTCTTACAGGTAGCAAGTATCAGAGCCAGGATTCAAATCCAGGTCCTTCTCACTTCAAAATAGGACTCTTAAACACATGATGTGTTTATCAATAACCTGGAAGTTTACAGGGATAGACACCTAATTATTTCAAGACTGGCTGAGACAATTGTCAGTATAGGGACAAAGCTTCAGTGGAATTATGATTAGTTCTGAACATAATGGCTCTTAAGAGTTTCTTTCTTTCTTTCTTAAATGAATGGTGTAGTCAGGCAGCACCTGGGTGGCTCAGTCATTAAGCGTCTGCCTTCAGCTCAGGTCATGACCCCAGGGTCCTGGGATAGAGCCCTGAATCAGGATCCCTGCTCATGGGAAGTCTGCTTCTTCCTGACCCACTCCCCCTGCTTGTGTTCCCTCTCTCGCTGTGTCTCTCTCTGTCAAATAAATAAATAAAATCTTAAAATAAAATAAAATAAATGAATGATGTAGTCAGTACCTAAGTAAGCAGAGACACTAAACAGGGCACACTGTTAAGTCTGGAAATCAGGCCAGAAAAAGGACACTACTTGAAATGAAATCAATAAATATCAACATGCAGAGTTGTGTGTTTTGTTCTTCTAAAGTTGATTATACATATTAACCTAATTAATATTTACTAATTTTTATATGTTATGGGGTAAGAATCTAATTTCATTGTTTTCTATGTGGATAACCAATTATTACAGGAGAACTTAGTAAGTAAAAGACCCCATCCTTTTCCCAATGATATATAAGGTTTTCTCTGGCATAAATAAATTGAAGCCCCAACCCCCATTATAACTATATTTGGAAATAGAGCCTTTCAGGAAAATTAATAAGGTTAAATGAAGTCATAAGGGCGGGTCCTAATTTGGTATGACTGAAATGCTTATAAAAAGAGGAAAAAAAACCAGCAGAAAAAAACCCAGCAGAAATCTTTCTTTCCACGTGTGCACAGAGAAAAGGTAAGAGGTGGACACAATGAGAAGGCGGCCATCTATAACCTGAAGGAGAAATCTCACCAAAACCAGTCTTAACACCATGTNTTTGTGCACAGAGAAAAGGTAAGAGGTGGACACAATGAGAAGGCGGCCATCTATAACCTGAAGGAGAAATCTCACCAAAACCAGTCTTAACACCATGTTGATCTTGGACTTCTAGCCTCTGGAACTTGGAAAATTAAATTTCTGTTGTTTAAGTTACCCAGGCTGTGATATTTTGTGATGGCAGACTGAGCAGATTAATACAGAATTAATGGACCAACTCCTCTGAAACACAATCTGTAAAAACTTACACAGACAGAAATAGATAATCTGAAAAGATCCACATCTATGGAATAGATGTAATTAAAAATTAATAATTGTCAAAGAAAAAAGAACCAGGCCCAAATAGTTGCATTGGGTGTATTTAACGTTTCAGTTAGAAATCATACCAATTCTCTACAATCTCTTCCAGAAAACTGAAGGGAACACTTTCTAACACATTTCATGAGGCTGGCATTACTCTCCTACCTAACCCAGATAAAGACTTTAAAAGAAAGAAAAACCACATATGAATATCACTCATGAATACACATGTAAAAATCCTCAACAAAAAATTAGGAAATCAAATTCAATAATGTATAAAAATATTATATTTACCATGACAGAGTAACATTTACCCTAGGCATGAGAGGCTGGTTCAACTGAAAATCAATTAATGTAATCCATCACATTAAAAGGCTAACAAAGAAAAATCATATGATCATATGAGGTTTCAGAAATCATATGTGATTTCTGAAAACTCACAGAAAAAGCATTTCATAAAATCCAACACTCATAGTAAAAACTTTCAGCAAACTAGGAATAGGGTGAACCTCCTCAACTTGATAAACATCTAGAAAGAAGCCTACAGCTTACATCACACTTAATGGCAAGGCACTAGATGCTTTTCTCCTAAAGACTGGGGAAAAGGCAATGATGTTTGCCTTCAACAGCTCTCCCTTTCATAATAAGAGAATAAAAAAGAAAAGAGAAAAACAAAAGAAAAGAAAAGGAAAGAAGAGAAAAAAAAAGAAAGATACACACATTGGGAAGGGGAAAAAAAACCTCCTTCTTTTCAGGTGATAGGATGTGAAGTTAACACAGAAGAAAAACTAAGTGACCTTGGGTTTGAAAATGATTTTTTTTTTGATACAACACCAAAAGCACAATAAAAGAAGAAAATAATTGGTATGTTGGACTTTAATAAAATTAAAACTTCTGCTCTGCAGAGGACACTGTAAAAAGAATGAGAAGACAACCACAGACAAGGAGAACTATGAACCCTATTGTCATTATGGACTTTAGTTAGAAATAATATAGCAAAAGTAGCTCATTGATTTTAACAAATGGATCACACTAATGTGAGATATTAATAGGAGAAACTATGAGTGTGCATATGTGGTCGGGGGGTGTAATATATGGGAACTACTTGTATTATCTGCTCAGTTTTTCTGTAAACCTAAAATTGTACTTTTTAAAAAATTTGGCCATATTCTGTTATTATTTCTGAAAATTATCGAGAGTTGTTTCTGTGTTTTTTATATAGAAAGTGATATAAATTTACTAATGATAGTTTTATTTCTTTACAAGTCCTTCTATCTTTTATTTCCTTACAACTATAAGTAGTTGTGCAATGTTGTTGAACAGACTGAGAGGTAGCAGGTATTTTGTTGTTGTTCCTGAAGGCATACTTCCAACATGTCACATTTACAACATGGGTTTGGCTTAAGAATACTTCCTCTTTGATTTCTCTTATCTGCAGAAATAACTGAAATGAGTTGCATAAAAATTCCAGGAGCATGCTATCTGGGAGGATTAGCATAAGAATATAAAATAACACTGAAAAGTGTTCTCAAAATAACTAAAATAAGTTCAAATGGCACAAACCAGAAAATCTGTATACTGAGTTTTAAATTTTATCCTTAAGCATACGTGAAGTTATTTATACAAAGAATGAGGATTATAAAGTCTTTTATTCATGTATTCCTGACATCCTACCCTTCCCCTGAGGTGCCCTGCCTCTTCCCTTGTCCTTTGGTCTAACACAGGCTTTCTCCTATGTGGGTCTTTGCTGAAACATCATTTCTTCAGGAAGCCCTTTCCTGGTTTTCTAGAGTAAGTTGGATGGTCCTGTTTTACATTTCTCTTGCATCCTGTTCCTTCACTTTCATAACAGGCATCACATTTATATGATTGTTCAACTTAACCACATCACTGTAAATTCCAAGAGGACAAAGGGAGTCCCCATGTTTTATTTATTTATATATCCCCAGTGCCTTGAACTGTTTTTGTTCAAACTGAGACTCAATACACAGTTGTTCAATGAATTAACGAATAAATAGGAACATCTCCCTAGTAGCAACTATCTCTCCAGGTTGGAAGACACTGGCATCCCTTCGGCATCCTTCATTGAAGACAAAATAAGAAACAATGATTCAACTGCACTGTTGCCAAAAAGATAGAAAGTAAAATGACTGAACTGATACCAAAGGTCAATTAATAGATTCAAAGACATTTTGTTTAGATGACAATTACTTATAAGCTTTATTATTTGATTACTTTTAGATTATGAATCCTTATTAAAGAATGTAATGGGATGCCTGGGTGGCTCAGGTGGTTAAGTGTTTGCCCTTGGCTCAGGTCATGATCGTAGGGTCCTGGGATCGGGTCCCACATCAGACTCCCTGCTCAGCCTGCTTCTCCCTCTGCCCCTCCCCACTGCGTGTGCTCTCCCTCTCTCTCTCTCAGGCTCTCTGTTTTTCAAATAAATAAATAAAATCTTAAAAAGAACATAATGTGTTATAACACTCATCTCAGAGTCCCTCAGGATTTGGTATTCTTTCAAGAAGCTTGAAGATATAGTTTACAGATGAAAATAAGTATTTAAGAAATATTTGCAAGGCCTCCAAATAGGCAATTTATTCTCTTCTCAATGGCAGTTCTCAGTTCCCTATGTTAACATTATATATTCTATAACTGTATGTTACCATGTAGTCAATGTGCATAAGATGTCAAACAAAATGTCAAAATAAATAGTGGTGGAAAAAATGGAGAGAACAGTAATTCATCATTAGTTCTTATACCTGTAAGTGATGTGTTTGTGCTGCCACTTCTGTCCTGTTAATGCATATCGCTTTCGACGAACATTAAATTTGGAGCTACCTCTTGTCTGGTCAGGTACACCACATCGAGGCTTCTTCATCCAGCTGCAAAAAGCAGTATTTTCCAGTTATTTACCAACAACCCTAATCATGAATCTCAAAAGGAAATCAACTGAGAAGTTAATCTATGGCAGTGATAATGAAAATGGGAAAACATAAAGAAGAAACTTATCAATTTTCCTGCAGTTTGAATCTAAGTAGAAAGCAGATTTTGTACCTGAATGATCAAGAATCACTGGTTTCAAACTCAGCTCTTTTAGATATTTTTTCTTTCTCTAGTTCATTTTGAGCTTACTGTAGACTGAGGTCCTCGTAGGCTTCTAACTAGAATCTGTTTTTAACAAGACTTGTGACCTTGGGCAAGTCACTAATTCCTAGTCTTATTCATAAAATGAGACTTTAAAAAATAAATTTTCACCAAGGACTCTTCCAGGTTTAACATTCAACAATTTTAAAAATATACTACATGACCTTAAATTTCAGGATTTGAGAAGGTATATTCTCTTTTCTCTTCTAGCTTACATAGAAGTAAATTATTTAAATAACATTTGCCTTTCTCCATTTTTTCTTCTTTTCACTTTGATCACTATCCCAATTTACAAGTAACAACCATTTGTTAAATCAGTAACTAATAACCAAATTCAATGCTTAATTTTTTTTCTGAATATGAGGTGTTAGCATCACACAAATAAGGTTTAACATAATTATATTAGGAAAATGACATACTGTTTTTTGATTTACTAATTTTTAATACTTATACAAATATACTCATGGAACTTCTTTTCTATAGAATGTCATTGGTCAAATGTCCTATTTTCTATGTAGTCTTGCTTCTTATCTAAGAAGAAAGACTTTTATGATTTTGAGTAGTGCTTTTTTGGTGACTCATAAAATGGCTTTACCATTCATTAGCACATTTAATTTAACAATTACAAAGCTAATGCAAAATCTTCATGGTGCTACCTTTTTAAGAAAGTAGAAATAAGAAAAGAGTCAATTTTTGCTGTATTTCATCGAATACTTTATAATTTCTATACTCTTTAAATGGAAAATAATTGACTATAGAGATGACTATCTAAAGATATCTATTTTGTGAAAATGAAAGAAGTAACTTACACATTACATAAATAAGAAGCTGATAAATCAGCTAATTAGCTCTTATAAACAATAATAATTTGAGACAACAATGAATCACGACTTTTGCTTTTTAAGAAAGATGACACTTTCATCGTAAGTATTGAAAAAAGTTTCCCCTTTTTTATTCTGTCCCTAGACAGATAATGTAGACATTGCAGTTATCAGACTTAAGAAATTCCATCCTAGTTTATAATGCATTGTGGAGTTACTTCAGAAAATTGCTTTCCCTTTATTAAAATCTCCCAACTCCTAGGAGTTTATATGGTCCTATGGAATTGAATTCTGTAGAGTTGAGAATGGAGATCTCCTATTTTTAACTAATACTCCAAGGGCCTTCCTTAACCACTTCATTTGAGAGATATTTCACTAGACTGTAAACACTCAAGGGCAGGGGAGCTACATACTCCTACTACCTTGTACAAGCCCTGGAATATAAGAGACAGTCAATGAATAAGTGGATAGGGACACTTTGTATTTTTTAAATGAAAAATCATTAATTTTTATTACATATTGTAACATATAGACATAGATTTAACTAGCAAATATTAAGCATTGTAGGGGTTATTATGATTTAAGTGACTTTTACATATGCACATTCATTAATTATATTCTCAGCAAAAATTATAATATGCCTAAGGCAGGTTTTTATGCTTATTTATCTCACCAAAAGCACTGAGAATAAATAATATACAATTATTAAATATGAATAAAGTTACTAAATATGGGAAGTGGTTACACTTACATTTTGCTAAGAAAAATATTTAAGTTAGCACTCTGGGAAGAGAATTTTGAAATGGATAGTGGGGTGAAGTTTGGTAAAATGGAATTACCTACTATCATAATCATAAAAAAGTATTGCTGATGAGGACATATTGTCTAAAATTACTTTAATAATCAATAAAATTCAAAGAGGAAGGTCACATTGAAAAGAAAATTAAATTTATTAATATAAATTTCCATTTTAAGTCATGCATATGTTGGATCTAGTAAAAATTTTCTCAATGAAGCACTGTATCTTCCAAAGGATAGGGTTTTTATGGATGAGTGTTAGATTCTTGTGCTAAAAGATATCTCTGCCAAATTTCTTATGTATTTCTTAGGCTTTTGCCCACTAAATATGTATTTTTTCTTATGTTCCAACTTCTTTATTTATTTACTCCTTCCGTCTTATTCACTCATCCTGTAATATTTTTTGGCTTTTATAACATCCTAAGAGATAAAAAAAAAGTGTGACTAAAAAGATAAACAAGGCAAGAAGCCCTTGTTGAGTTTAGTCTATAGGCAAGACATGTATGATTTAAAAAAAAATTACTATGCAATGGCTTAAGTGCTGTTGTATCTCTGTCAAGATACCCTGTCATTATTTCTAATTTTACATGTAATAAAAAATTATGATTTTCCTACCCAGATGTTTACCAATTCCTCTGATGATTTATTTCTGCCAAAAGTCTTAACATCCTTCTAATGCCTAAGTTAGATTCCCAGGTAACATTCTCCACTGCTCTCTCCTCACATCTAGTCTATCAGGATAGAGTCCTTTTGCCCCCCAAATATCTCGTCTCTCTCTCACTAATGGCATCCTTCTCATTCCTGAAGATAAATCCTTCCAGAGCACAGATGTTTTCTCTGTCTGTTCTGGGCATGAAAATGCTTATATAGAAAAAGTCTGTTTCAGGCTTACTTAAGAAGGATCCTCTACGCCCCGTCTACTTTCCAAGATCCATTCAGGTTCCTACAGACCTAAACCTCTTTCTCCCTTTGTATGCAGTGACCTCTGTCTGGTATAACTTCCTCTTTTTTCACACTGAGAGTCCTAAACATCCTTCATTATTCAACTCACAGAGGTACATTTTACCATCCTAACACAGTATGTATTATTATTACTATGTGTTCGGATTTGTATCTCTATCTTCCACTGGCCTGAGTCAGGGCAGAGAGCCAGGAATGGGGCCTATCACCAGTGAAGTCTTCAACGAGAAAATGAAGCAAATGAATTGAGTCTGCATGTCTTTTTTGTTCATGCTAATCTCCCTTACTGTCCATGTTTCTTGAAGACTTTGTGACTCTTCCCAGGTGTGTGCCTTGAACAAATGCTTATTGCATGGACATTGTGTACACATTTTTATGTAAAACTAAATCATAAAGTAGATGACTTAAGTGTAAGAAATAAACGTAAGAACAGGAATAATCTAATATCAATTAGTAATTTAATGCAAAGAACTCTTAATAAGGGTTGGTCAAGTTGAGAACACTCTATGTTAACTTTGCCAATATTTGTATCCAAATATTCTGGCATAGAGATATTAGCAGGCATTATTTATCAAATTGTGCAAAATCCCCAAAATATGACAGAAGCATATCAAGCCACTGAATATGACACAGAGTGTCTGAACTAAATTGTCCTTTGGGCCTTTTATGTGACTCTAAACATTATTTCATAAGGAGTCAGGTTCTTTCTACCACAATTTTTAAAGTTCTTGGTGGATAAAAATAATGATTTATTTTGTTTAAACAGGAATCATCAATGAATTAAATGTCTAATACTAAAGGTAAAGTTGGCATGTTAATATTGTTATTAGGTAGAGGCTGACACTGGGATTTATTTCTAGTTATCATGCACCAAATATTAGTCGCATTCATATATCAATTTGATAAAACCCATATATACTTGTACACAAGAGTGCAAAACTCTACACGTACAAGTAGAAGTGACTGATTGTTTCACCTCAGGTAACAACTATATCACCTTAAAGAAACATGCACTGAAGAGAATGTGTGTGCGTGTGTGCATGTGTGCGTGTGTGCATGTGTATGCGCACCCACGCGTGAGTGCTATTTTCAAGCAGTGCTTCTTTTGTGAAAGTGCCATTGCTAAAACATACTTATTTTTCTGCGTGTCAATACACAGCTCATATACAAGTGCTTCTTTACTGACTCATTTGCCAAGAATTTTAAGTTGACATTCCAAAGCAAACAAAGATGTGGGATTGGGCACTGGGGCTGGGAGGGAGCAACAAGGAAGTCGTTTTGTAGTTTCAAGGTGTAAATCATGGCACACCATTTATACATTGTATAAATGTAATACTGATATTCAATATCGATTTATTTGTTTAGAATCCAGAGCATTTTCAAATTAGTTGGGCAGATTATTAATGATTTAAATTAACTGAACTCAGAAAGGAAAAATATCTGAAATCAGTATTCTTGAGAGGAGCGATACTGTAAAAGTTAGGAGCAGGGATTCTGGGCCAGACCGCTAGGGCTCCCACCCCACCTCCACCAGCTCCCCAGCCCTGGGACAGTGGTCTGGCTACTGTTTCTTTCTGTTTCTCTGTTTCCTCATCTACAAAATGGAAGTGATAATATTACTGAATTAATGTGAGGATTAAAGTAGTTAAATCATGTGAAACACTTAGAACAGTGCCTGGCAAATAGCAACTGCTATGATTATTAATTTTTCATTATTATTATTACTTTCCAAACATCAGGAAGTGGCTGTACTAGTAGCAGAAGCAGCAGCAGTAGCAACACACTGATATTAACATGTTTCAGATCACCTTGACCTATGTGTTAATATCCCTCGTTATTCAAAAGAGGGATATCCTGGTATTTTGATAATACAGATACCAACAGAGGCACAATCTCTGTTTTATGTAAATACAGCAGCCACAAACTTCTAAACAAATCTGCAGTAATAAGAGTCACTATATATGAAACGGTGTCATTGGTTTCAGTAATTTTTTTCTTACTTTATTTCTTTTATTATTATGGTATGTTAGTCACCATACAGTACATCATTAGTTTTTTGATGTAGTGTTCCATGATTCATTGTTTGCATATAACACCAGTCTCCATGCAATGCATGCCCTCCTTAATACCCATCACGGGGGAGGGGCCTGGGTGGCTCAGTTGTTAAGTGTCTGCCTTCAGCTCAGGTTACAGTCCCAGGGTCCTGGAATTGAGGCTCACATTGGGCTCCCTGCTCTGCAGGGAGCCTGCTTCTCCTTCTCCCGCTCCTCCTGCTTGTTTTCCCTCTCTCACTCTCTCTCTATATAAAATAAAATAAAATAAAATAAAAACAAAACAAAACAAAACAAAACAAAAAATAAAACAAAACATGATCTGCAATGTGAAGAAAATCTCAGTGTCAGCTCTCGTTTAAGCTTTCCCCTTCCACCTTCTAGAAGGGGAATGAGGCTGATTTAGCTATCAGCCATCCATCCTTCTGTAGTTACCAAAATAAGGACTGATCCATCCTAAACATTACAGTGTTTCAGTGCTATTGCTATAATCAGAAATAAAGGAAAATAAACTTAATTAATGATGAACCCATCTTTTATACCTAGATTGAAAGAGAGTCTTAACTTGCTAATTGAGACGAACGACTGAAACTCATGAAACATATTGAAAATTAAGGCCCAAATCTTATGGTTCTTAATATAACTAAATAAATATTTCAATTCTCAAATTAGGAGAATTCAAATACCACTGTGGTTTTATAATAAATATTTGAAAAAAGTTACATTCAGTCTTAAATTAATTTTAATTAAAATAAATTAAATATATTAAACAGAATTATTCAGATCATCCTATATATGTATGAATATATGTGTATATTTGCACATTTATGTGTGTATACATATATGTGTGTATATGTATATACATATATACAGAGGGAGTTAAAAAAAAGTCACCTTAAAAATGATATCTCATCAAGCATCTTCAATGCGTGATAATGTGCACACATAAAAGATGAATTAAAATTTTAAAATACCCGCCATTAATGTCGTAAAAGCACATTAGACTTATTTTCATTATTGCTTTGCTACCTTTTCCCCTCCATGCAAAATATAATCCTTTTTTCATGCATAACATAAATTGCTTCACTTATTAAGGAATTTAAGTAAGCTTACTTATAAAAATTAGTTAAGCACCCCACAATTTTGAAGAACCATTGCAACAGATGATAATGAGCTCATTTTGGGGTAGGGGGTAAGTATTCCATTATTGTCTCTCCAACACCAATGCTAAGTGATATGAAAGCAATATAATAAGCCATTTAAGGTAATACTTATATTTGTTGCTGGAAAATGGTTAATTTCTTTAACATAATATAGGGATCAGTACAACTGCATCATTACTTTTAATTACTCAAGAACTATGGATTGAATGCATCAAATGTCTGTCTGACAAAGAAGGACATAATTATTTAATTTAAAAACAACTGATCTTGACAAGAGCCTACAATTAGATAAAAGTTTATAGCATCTGAAAATGAATCAAGGCATTATTTTAATACTGAGGAGTAGTTTTAGGTCTATAATTGTCGTCCATATTTTATGTGATAAGGTTTAGATAAAAACTCATACTTTATAATTTGGCTATGTAAAATAATAGAGTACAATTTCAGCATGGATTGTTATGTCACATTCATTTGAGATTACAAAAGCACAGACAATTGCTTAAGTAGCATGATTATGGGATTATACTTCCAAAAATAGTACATTATTTGAGCTGAGTACCCTGCGTAACACCACCTCAAGACTGAGGATACATCAGTGGAAAAACCAGACAGGAGGCCAATGAAACCACAGGGTTTCTAGTCTGGGTGACAATGTGGGTGCCACAGGGGACAGAGGAAGCAGGGCCCATCTAGGAAGGGACGATGATGAGGATTTAACCGGGCGTTAGTGGACTCACCTAAGAATAATACTGTATGTAAAGGAAAAATGCATTTCCAATTCAAAATAAAAAGGAAAAGACTGACTTAGAACAAAGTTTGGTTAAAGAAAACAGACCAAACCACTGGTTGGTTTTAAATTAAAGGTTGCCTATATAGTTGATCTTTTTCTCTACAATGCTATAATTCACAGAAATGCTACTTTAACTCCTACACACTGACACAATCATTTCTCCTGGTGTGGAATCTGAGCCACTGTGTGGCAGAAAAGGACACAGGGTCTTTTTTTGCCCCTCTGCATTTGACATTGTCCTGCCGGAGAACAACTAAAAACCGTTCAGACCCTTTCCACATAAGCAGCCTAAATAAATCCTGTGCACATTCCTCTTCCATCATCTCCTGACAAAGACCTTTTTCCAGCTATCTTAGGAAATCAAACCTGTCTATCTTGAGTGCTTCCAATGACCAGCAGGAGCTCTCAAAATGGAGAGGAAACACAGATGCCACCTTCTATAGAACTCTGCTTTCTGAATTTTAATATCTGGTAATAAGCAGATTCAAAGGAATTTGTTTCCCAAGCTCTCAATTTATTGTATTTTTAAAAAGTGTGTCATATGGTCCAAGAAAGTGAATCATATGATAACAGCTCTGCATTACAGACCACAAAGCTGTTCGGAGCACTTAGTAAAATGTTGGGATTAGAAGTAGGATTTAAATGGAATTCTGTACTATACGCAGGAACAAAATCTAGGACTTGTTAGGTTTGCTTGTTAGGTTTGCTTATTAACTTAATAAGCTATCTTTAAAATTAATTTATAATTGTAATTAAAATTAATTTAAAGCTGTATTTATTTAGGACACTCTTAATGGAGAATTGCAATGAAGAGAGGGCAGTGGGTTCAAAATATCCAAGTTCTATTCCCAATATTAATAACAAGTTTCTCATTCTTGCAGAAAGCATTATATTAATTCTTGATTCTATTTTCCCATATGGTATACCAAAGTTAATATTTATCTATCTTTTAAAAATGCGAGGAGAGGTAATTATATTTATTTTTCCAAACTGCTTTAATGTTTAATCTTCAAGCTTTTTATTATGTACTCGTCCTGTTTTGATGAAATAGAAATCATATGACTAATATCATGCTGTAAGTATTCAAAGGCAAAATATAATTTTTAAATTACACATTAAATTAGCTTAATATGTAAAAAGTATATATACCTAAACCAAGTAATTTCAGGTATTTAAAGTTTAAAAAGAAAAATAAATGTGTCATTTCTTGAGGTCCACAACATGGTATAGTAGAAAGTTCTCCATCAAAAGGTCTGGATTCTGCAACTACTCTGGACTTCACTTAGTCTTTGACTTTCAGTTTCTTTATCTGAAAAATTAGAGAGAAAAATGTATCCTTGTCTTCCCCACTGTGTAGGGTTGATATATGATGATCACATTAAATGATGAAGTAGATTTACTTTGTGAGTATTAAGGACTCAATAAACACAGATGATTCTTCCCTGCACTGAAAGAATTAATCACTTCCTCCTTTGCTATCCAAAAACAATAATGTTGTTTCATAATGTTACAGAACTTACAATGTACCTATGGTAAAATAATGTGTGACTATGTCTAGCTACACAGTCAACCCGAAGTTCCTCTGAAGAAGAGATTCTGTCTTCTGATCTGTATATGCCTTTTTCACAGATGAAATGCCCAGTAATGAGTTATTGGTTGAATAAATAAATGAATAAGTGATTGATGAATCAATCCATAAAATCACAAATATTATTAAAGAGTATAAACAAGCCATTTGCTAATCAAAAATTGAAAGAGTTGGAGTGAACCTCTCCTTGATTTAATTCACGTAGAGAATTACCACAAATAGGAAGCTAATAAATTGTTAACTGACTTTCTAATACCTTTCCCCCAAAAAAGAGCCCTGATTTGTATTGTGTCCCATTTTCCTTAGTGTCAATATTTCTACTTCGGCATTTATTCTAACTCTCATTGTTCCTTTCTCCCCCCCTCCCCCATTCTGAAAAAGTGTCACTGAAGTCAACTGAGTAAATTTGCCTCTGACAAACCTGACATCCTAGGGAAGTAGAGTTAAAACCTGTTAAATTCTGAAGAAAAGGGACAGGAGACAAATTGCTCCACTTGTGGTTGGCGGAGTTCACTTAAACTTTTTCAGACTACTAAGTTTGGCTCCAGGACAACAAAAAGAAAGTGTGGATGCCATTACTTACTCAATTGTGTTTCTGTCCACTTTTCCTGTCATGTTAATGCCATAGAACTGCTGCATGGCAGCTAAGGCGGCCTGCATGGTCTCCGCGGAGCGCAGCACGGACATTCTGGGGTCAGTTGGTGGAAGGTAGCCGTACTTTTGTAACCAAACCTGCAATAAGGACAGTTTCCTTTTAGATCAACCTCATAATTGAACAATAACTTTACAGTAACTAAGTTATGTCCACAGTGGATTTTTAAACCTTATTTCCTCTACAAGGGCATATATGTATATATATTTTTAAAATTACTTATAATGTATTATTTGCCCCAGGGGTACAGGTCTGTGAGTCATCAGGCTTACACCTTTCACAGCACTCACCATAGCACAAACTCTCCCCAGTGTCCATAACCCAGCCACCCCATCCCTACCCTCCTACCTCCCAGTAACCCTGTTTGTTTTGTGAGATTAAGAGTCTCTTATGGTTTGTCTCCTTCCCGATCCCATCTTGTGCATATATTATTTAAATGTTTTATCTCTTTTTAACATCTATTCTGTAGTTTAATATAAATTTGGTGATTGTTGTGGATCTTTCTAGCACACCCACAAACACTAACTGAAAAGAAAAAAGTCATTTGTTGCAAGCTTACTGTTTATAAGGATACTCAGTACTGGATAAAATAACAAATAAGATGATCCCAGCCCTCTAGGAACTCAACTTCCCAAAATAAGGAATGATACCTTTTCAACAATAACCCCAATGAGATATCTGTGCTGGAAGGAATAGTTTATGTGCATATACCACATCTAAAATGTCACTTTCCTGAACAATTAACCAAGAACTGCAGCCATGATGAGTAGCATCAACAATATAGACCATATTATTCTGTGATGACATTTGGAGTATAAATTTCATGCAACTGATTTATTCAATTGTAGCTAGATGTCTTCAAGGGTAGGTAAGTGTTTCTCATGTAAAAAATAGTCTTTCATTTATTTGAGGTGACTCACTTCAGTCCAAATAATGTAAGTGACCAAACTTCTCATATATAGATGAAATCAGACTATCTTGGTAAGTATGTTTGGGTCTCTCTTTAAGGATCTCATTATTTTTATTCTCCTCTTCCTCAGAGAAGGGAGATCTGTGTGGATAGTGAGAGAGATGTCAGAGTTGAGCTCACATCCCAATCATGATTACAGCAACAATTCAGTTATTTAAGGTCATATTTTTAAAGTAACCTAAAACTCAGAGTATTTAGGGAAAACAAAATTTTTCACCAGAGAGCAGATGCTTTCCAGTTCTACAATTCTATGCATTCATTTTAAATGCACAATCATATGTTCAGCTCATATCCCATCCTTCTGTCCCTTACCTCAATCTTCCATGGGGCACTAAGATTTCTTGAAGTGCAGTGAACTGCTTGTCAAATTGAAAAAAGCCAAGTAATTCTGCCTGTCGCACAGAATAGAAGCTGTGCTATTTAATGGAAGGTATTCACCAGTATGTATTTCCCTCTCCACCTGGGTCTATTCATTATACAAATGATGATCCTATGAAGCTACAGCTTTCCCCCAATACCTGATATCCATCCACTATGATCTGACAACTAACAGAGAGGAGAGCTATTTTCTCAGTGAAAACAAACAGTAATTATATAAATTAAATTTCACCAAACTCTTTTGTTTGATATTAAATATACCAAAGTCTTAACATGTGAAAAAACAAGGTGGACTCACTTGTAGTATTTCCAAGAAAATCATGCCGCCAAAAGTTCAGAACTATAAGCACAACCTTTTGAAAATAAAACATTTATTCTAAAACTATTTAAGAGATCAGCAATACCACACTGTCAGGAAGGTTTACTGTTGAAACTCCATCCAGTAAACTCATCTACCACATAGTGAAAACATGCCAACACACTACTCTCATCTAATCCGTAATGAATAGGGTTCCAGGGAAGACACATATATTCAGTTACCTAGTCAACAGTGCTGCAGTCTGAAATAGATTCCATTTGTTTTCTGAATGAAGGAGACAAGATTTCACTGGCAATGTATTATTTACTAGAAAATTCAATACCTATTATAATGCAATTTCCCTCAAATTAGAAGATTTCATCTTGATATTTAACAGTACACATGCACTAACATTCTGAAATTGAACTCTTATTCCCATAACACTTTGTTTGCATTTACTTCTTACTTGTTAGAGAGCTGACTTGTTGGTAGGTTACTTATGGATACTAAGCTACTGGCAACCATGTCGTTTATGGTGACATCAAAGGGAAAACTGTTAATAACAAACTCTATGATTTATATGCAAATAGACTATAAAATGTAAAAATTTTAAATGGATAATGAATAACTGTCATGTTATAAAAATACATATTGATTTATGCCTTACCCTTTCAAACATTATTCCAAATAATTGGAATAATAAAAAAATTATGAGTTGGAATAATAAAAAAATTATGATTCTTCTTCAAGTTCTCTTTTACATTATACCATTATCATGAGAATCATTTTTTTCTAAATGATTGAGAAGTGAATAATTCTTTTTAATTGAAAAATATCAGAAAAATCTACGGGACATACCATTTTATAGTCAAGCTTTGTTGTCTGATAACTGTCATTGAGATTATGGGTCACCTTGAGTTTACTGTTCTTAATATCATGCTATTGATGTTCTTAATATCATTACTGTTCTTAATATCATGCTATTTATTAATCAAGAAATCTCTGACATCATCAAGAACTGACCAGGAATAATTCTCAATGGAAAGTTGCAATGCATCTTTCCACAAAGCAGTGGAAAATCAAGCATATCAGTGTCACGTTAAGAGTATGAAACCAGCAAGCCATCAATAACATTTCTTATTAAAACAAAACTGCTGGGGCACCTGGGTGGCTCAGTGGGATAAAGCCTCTGCCTCCAGCTCAGGTCATGATCTCAGGGTCCTGGGATGGAGCCCCACATCGGGCTCTCTGCTCAGCAGGGGGCCTGCTTCCTTCTCTCTCTCTGCCTGTCTCTCTGCTGATCTGATCTCTTTCTGTGTCAAATAAATAAATAAAAATCTTTAAAAACAAAACAAAACAAAACTGCTATGGACAATCATACTCTACGTGGATATAAAAAACAAGTAATTATACCTCAATGATCTAAAGTATTAATTTGATCCACAGTGCTTCTTTACATCTAATACTCAGTATGGAAACTGCAAGGAAAAACAAATATGTGCTTAAATAATCTTAAACACTGAGAGAGGATAGTCTCTTCAGTTGTTTTTTTTCTTATACTAACTACTTCTTTAAGCTGTCACACCACAGAATTCTGAGAGTCTGATCGTTTTTGGTATGAGAGAGAAAAGAAATTGGTACCAAATAGCCCTACATAAGACGCTAATGCTCCTTGAAGGAGACTAAGTTGGTCACCATGGTGATATAAAACCGACCAAATACAAGGTGGACAGGACACTCAGCATCAATGATAGAAAGCCACTATGGCCAAAATCCCTAGAGCTTTGTTAAATGCTGACTCTTAAGTTACCAATGAATGAAGATCAGGTATAAACAATGTATATCAGATTCAAACACCTGTCCATAATCATCACAGAAGTATAGGAAACTCTGTCATAAGCCACCTTATTCTAAGTCTACAGAACAAAACCCTTGTGTTCTAGAAATAGAGCATGGTGGGTAGCCTTGGTACCTTATCAATCTAGAATAAAGAAAAAGAAATTTAAAAAATTGAAATACGACAAAAGTGACATAGAAAACCTGCCTCTCTTTTCTACTAAATTACAACCTTTAGTATCTTATTTGACAGAAAATTAAATTAAGTATACAAAGTAATATTTGAAGGTATACCTTATCGCTTAAAGACTATACCACAGACTTCATCCTCATACATTGTTATTTGAAATATCTCCCTGTTATAAACATTGCTTTTAAAATATTGCTTTCCTGGATAATAGGAAAAAAATTTGCCTTCTAAGATTGCCTCTCTTGATATTTTTTTCAATGCTCTCAAATGCATATAATGGATAATTAAGGAATAATTTCCTCATGTATGCATTTGGGAGAAATGATGTTGAATTTGCACGTTTGATGTGAGGATTGAGAATACATAAAGCCACCAGCATATTTTTGCTCAGTCCATCATATTATTATTTTATGTTTACTAATTGCTCTAAGTTCTTGAAATTGTTCCTGCTCAGGTTAAGGCTTGTCCTTGGAATGGGGCAAAACTGGAATGCAGGTTAAGATGTAAGGAATCAGAGTTGTGAGGAAAGACAACTTGTTTTGATTTTGTTTTCTTTGTTTTGCCTTCTTTTGCTTACTGGATGGACACATGCATTTGAGAGCACTGGAAAACTTTCAAGAAACAAGTTTCTTTGGAGGCACAACTTGACTCCTTTTACTGTCTGAGAGTTAGCCCGTGTCATTATCATGAGAACAAGCAACCACAGAATCTCAAATGTAGCAACAACTTCTAACCTTGAATTACCTTCCCTGTGTTACTAACATAGTTAAATTATCTTGCAATCTTGGAGACAAAACCAATTACCTGCACTTAGTGATCATTCAAATGGAGGAACAATGAGAAGAGAGCTGGTCTCTGCAGACTAAGAGGACTTATGAAGCAATAAAAGATCAACATTTGAATATTAAATTCTGTGCCAATAGATAATGCCTTTACCAGACTGTAGTATAAACAAGAGTAGCAGGCATGCAAAGTTTTAGTAAATCCCTTAAGAAAGAATATCTTTATCACTTAATATTTCATGTAACCATATTGGGAAAACCTGTATTAATTGACTCAGCTACCCACATCCATATATCAGTGTGCTATCCTGAAAGATGGTTATCAACAACGAAAGGAAGACATTATCAGTTCTCATGACTAACACCAAATATAAACAGAGGATTTTTAGAATATATATATTTTTATTTAGTCTCTCAGGCCAGTACTAAAATCTAGAGAAGTAAATTTTCCTCCAATTGTTAAAGCTAGTAAGTTTATCAATGCCTTAATACAACATTAAGATACTCTTATTCATTTACTTGGGTAAATCACAAATGCAAGGACCAGATTAAAATTCCATCACTAGCAGGACCCAACATAATAGAGAGAATATCTTGAGAGGATGCTCAGATAATTTTCCAAGAAGAATTCAAATAATTAAACCAATGAATTTGTTAGGGCCAGTAGGGATATATTTTGGAAATTATAGAAATTACTGGAGGTGAAGAAAAAGGAGGTATGGTTTGGAATTTTATTTAACTTGAAAAATCACTTTGCCAGACCCATGTCTATTGGTGACCCAGCCAGTAATTTCAGGTATAGCTCAGTACAGCTCATGTGTGGTATGGTCAGATGCAAAGTCCATGGGCCCAGTGATCATACGATCCAAATTATAGCACTCAATATAGAAGGAAAAGGGCAGAGGTAATAGTTTTATTTCTAGTATTTACTTTATAGTATTTTATGGTATTTATTTAGTAACAATCATTTCAATTTACACAATTATATAATTGTTTTGTTATTTTGGGATGTCATTTTTAAAATTATTGATTTCATGTTAAATTTTAACATATTTACTAACAAAAATAATTAAGTATGTAATGATTAACATATATTCTGATGTAATTAACTGACCTTCTTGATAAAATAGGCTAAAGGAAAGCATTTTTAATAGTTTTAATAGTTTTCAATATTATAAAATTATTTTCCCTTTTTTAGTATGAGACTTCTAAATGTTATTTGTTAAAATTCTGTTATTAACTCAAATTAACAACTAAAATGCTTCCATCTCCTATATTGTATTACCTACAGAGTTAGCAGAGGCTTAGGATATTTTCCCTGAAACAGCATATATTTAATAGTTATAAAGAAGGGCAGAATTTAGGGGCTAAATTTTCTAGTCTGAAAAGTGGCTATAAATATGAATTATAACTACCTATTAACCAAAAAACTAAACTGATGTGGGAGTAGTCATTCAGAATTGGTCAAATTGAAAATTCATAGGATAAGTTAGTGAGGCAGAAATTAGCCTTTCTGTTCATTCAAAAATCTAAATGGGTTCTAAATCACCATCCCATCCCTACCATGAATGAATCAGTGTATGAAATTGCACATATAGAATTCAATTCCTTTAGAATTTTACTGTCTATTTAAAGGCTTCTTAAATGGAAATCAAACAGTAGAAGGACCAAAAGTTATGCCATTGAACATCTAAGCAATCAAGAGACAACTGCCATTTGGACAAGGAGATTGAAAACAGCTGATCATTAGTAAAAATTGTAATGATCATGATGACCATATTTCTCACCTTAACATGAAATTCTCTAATTTATGACAGAAACTGAAAACTTAGGATATAAAGGATAGGGAGAGATTGTCCATTCTGCATACAAGTGAACTGCAGTTGGTATTTCATAGCTGTGGGAGCAAATCCCCTCTAGTAGTAATGGCTGAACTCCACTGATCAAACAAATAAACAACCCACCCCAAACTAAAAAAAACAGTTGTTTTTAATTGGGACTCTATCATATGCTAGTCATTGTACTGGAAATTTCGAGTACTATGATATACTGGTCTCCTTATGTGTATGTCTTTCATGGTTTTTCCTAAGTATGTTTTACATTTTTAAAGATGAATATATAGTGTACATACACACACATACACACTGATGAAACACCAAAAAAAAAAAAAAAAAAACTCAAAAAGTCAAAACTCAAGCAACAATGAACAATAGCAGGGCATTACATCATCTCACCATCCCCAATTTCTTAGAGACAGAAATAATTACCAAAACAGTAACTACTTATATTAATCATTAACATGATTCTACTGTATATCAAAATCACCTCACAAATCTAAATAGGAAAATTCTCCTCAAATCTGTGCTTCACTACAGTAGTAGAATGAAGTACTGTGCAAAGCATCCTGTGAAT
The DNA here is from genome assembly GCA_002007465.1 of Ailurus styani. NCBI lineage: Eukaryota > Metazoa > Chordata > Mammalia > Carnivora > Ailuridae > Ailurus > Ailurus styani. The sequence continues at coordinate 3,331,341 of LNAC01000095.1, forward strand.
TTTCTAAAAGACATGTCCTGGAGCCTGAGTCAGGCAGACGATCAATTCAACTCGCCCTTATTTTCTGGGGGCAGATTCTATCTTCCCAACACCAAAAAATGAGGAGGAGATTAATCTCAGGGTCTTCAAAGTTGGAGTACAAAATGCCCCATTGAGATACAGGCCCCAAACGCCACAGCATTTTATGTAATGTGCCCATCCATACATTTATGCATGAATACACTTATCTATAAAATAAGAAATACACTTCACTTTTATTTAATGTTCAGATTGATACTGGGGCCCTCACATGAACAGACATTTATTAATCACCTACATTCCAGCAGGTGTCTGGGGGGCGGAGGTAGAGTTCCACAGTGTGGAGGGGTTTACAGAATCACCTGTGACTTTACTAGAATCAAGTTAGCTTGATTCTAGCACATTACAACATACCACTATTTTTCTGTGACAGATTAAATGAATTTATGGGTTATATCTGAAAAGTAGAAATTTTATAATACCTTGCAATATGATGGGGACTGACCAATAAATATTTTGTACCATATATGTTTTCTGGTTATCTTACGTAAAAGTACTTTAAAGAGCTGTCAAACTTAAATAAGTTATGCATTTCTTTTACAAAAAGACAACAGTGTTGCCTTTTTCTGTAAAGGGAACTGGCTGTAAATAGTATGCTACTCAATAGCTGCTTCGAAAGTAATTTGTCTCAAGATAAAAGTGATGTTTTAGCAATGTAGGAGAAAGTAACTACTTTTGAAAGAAAATGTTCCTTGTAAAGAGTATGTTAAAAATGCATGTTTAGAAATGTTTTCATTATGACATGACTTTGTATTCAAAAAGATATAAATACTTCACCTATTAAAACTCTTAAAAACAAAACAACAGCAAAAAACCTCTCTTGATTTCATACTTTAAAATTCCAGCAACAGGGGTGCCTGGGTGGCTCAGTCCATTAAGTGGTCAACTCTTGATTTTGGCTCAGGTCACAATCTCAGGGTCATGAGCTCGAACCCCATGTGGAGACCATGTCAGGCCCTGTTTCAGGCTCTGAGCTGTTTCAGGCTCTGAGCCTTCTTAATACTCTCTTCCCTTCTCCTGCTGTCCCCTCCAATAGGGTGTGCCCTATAAATAAATAAATAAATAAATAAATAAATAAATAAATAAATAAATAAATAAATAAATAAATAGAGAAAATAAAATAAAATCCCAGGGGGCTCCTAAGTGGCCTTGGGCTCAAGTTATGATCGCAGAGTCCTGGGATAGAGCCCTGCATCGGGCTCCCTGCTTGCGGGAGTCTGTTTCTCCCTCTCCCTCTGCTCCACCCCCGCACCATCCAGCCCTCCCCTCCTGCTCTCTCTCTCTCAAATGAATAAAACTTTTTAAAAAATAAAATAAAATAAAATTTCAGCAACAGAATTTTCTACCTGTAAAATAACCTGCTAAAAAAGAATAATTTCAGTGGGATTTTAAGCCCACTTGTTAAAAATATGAAAATCCAACACCTAATTAGTTGTCAGGAACAACTGACAGACATCATGGAAGATGGAAACTTACTGAGTTTTACCAAAATACTTTTGCATNAACTTTTGCATAATTGATGGTAGGATTATAAAATGAGGCTCGTGAGTGGTAATCAGCTAATGATACAACTGTTTAAGCTGCATATATGTTTCCTTATGAGGTGGCGAGGTGTCTTTTTTGGCCATGGTAATTTTAAACTGCTGTATTTCAAAGTGTTAAATCAATATTATAGTGTAATCAGTCACAGAATTCTCCAAGATAATAATTAATGATAGTCCAAATAGCAACAAAACAATATAAATACAATTAATAAGTAAAACAAAAAATATTTTTAAATTTTGTGACATCCTTAGCTTATCTTAATATTTCTATTTTGAGTATGTTTCATAATATATGCAATGTTTAGTACATCTGTTCATGAATAGAATTATAAATAAGGAGGGTAAATATTAAAAAAATGATTGATGGAGCTATGCAATCAAAACTGTAGAGACCACTGATCTGACAGAAAGTACTCTATTTTTTTTTAAAGATTTTATTTATTTATTTGACAGAGAAAGATTACAAGTAGGCAGTGAGAGAGGAGGAAGCAGGCTCCCCGCTGAGCAGAGAGCCCGATATGGGGCTCGATCCCAGGACCCTGAGATCATGACCTGAGCTGAAGGCAGAGGCTTTAACCCACTGAGCCACCCAGGCGCCCAGAAAGTACTCTATTTTTAAAAATGAAGCTACTTCCTTAAATTCTCTCCAATGTGATATACTTATTCTCCCTATGGTATGAGAAGACAGTTTATCAATATCTATATATTACATTCTGACTGTGACAATTCCCAAGTTCTTCTTTTTCCATCATACACTATTGAAGCTACTCAAGTCCTATAGAATAAATCCCTCAGAATGAATTCCAAGCCATTCATGATTTAGTCTCAAAGTATGCCTTTGTTCCTTTGTTCCATGGAGGTCTTAAGTCACACAGAAATTTGAGTTCCACTCCCAACAGACAGCCGTAAGAACAACCATTCCTTTACTGCCCACCATGTACCAATTTACACGCATTATCTTTATCCCTTATAAAACATCTGTGAGTTAAGCACAATTATCTGTCTTCGAAATGACAGGCTATACCCCAGAATGATTAAATAATTTGCCCAAGGATGCACCAATATGAGAGGGATGATCAGTATTCAAACTGAGATCTGACAGATACCCAACGCTTGGCTCTCTTTGTCATTCTAGGCTACCTCTTAGACATGGAAAAGACCCAGCTGCAGGTCTGTCTCCTGGGAAATCCTAGGAGACCTATTCACATTTCAAAACAAGAAGACATATCTACAAGAAAATTTTCAACAAGAAAATATATCTACAGTAACTGACAGTGTTCAGTTTTTATGCAAACAAACCATCCCATTTTACATCACGAAGGTATATCTTACCGTGGTTGACTATGTTCTGGGTGTAACACTCACTCCTACCTCCAAGGGCTTCTCTAATTGCCAGGGCAAAACAAGCTCGCCCAGTCCAATCTTCCCAGCCCAATTAATATGCTTATTTCTATGCTAGACTATTTCACGTATGGCCATTTCAGTTTTACAGGTTTTTTTTTTTCAGTTTTACAGTTTTAAAAAAACCACTGAAACCCTCTTTGCCAAAGACTATATCTACACTTTCCTTGGTTGTCTCTTCTAAAATTAATCCCTCAAATACCATCTATGTGCTGAGGACAGACCAATTTAACCCTCTAACCCTGACCTTGCCCTAATGCCAGGACTGCTACCACACTGCTGTTTAAACCCCAAATAAAGACTTATCCTTAATTCTGCTTTTTCCTCATCATTCACATCTAATCCTTCATCTCTCCTTAGCTCCAACTTACCCTGAATGGAAACCTTATTTCTGCTGACACCGCTTTGTCTAGGACACCATCATTTATGACCCCAAATTACAAGATTCTCCAACTGGTCTCTGTTTTCAATTGCTACCTCTCTCTCCTCATCCAACTAGTTGTCTTTCCTTCCTTTTCTTTTTTTTTTTTTTTGTTTAAAGGTTTTATTTATTTATTTGACACAGAGAGATCAGATCACAAGTAGGCTGAAGGCAGGCAGAGAGAGAGAGAGAGGAGGAAGCAGGCTCCCTGCTGAGGAGAGAGCCCGATGCGAGCCTAGATCCCAGGACCCTGAGATCATGACCTGAGCGGAAGGCAGAGGCTTTAACCCACTGAGCCACCCAGGTGCCCTTTCCTTTCTTTTCTTTTCTTTCCTTCTTTCTTTCTTTCCTCCTTCCTTCCTTCCCTCCCTCCTTCCTTCCTTCCTTCCTTCCTTCTTTTTTCTTTCTTTCTTTCTTTCTTTCTTTCTTTCTTTCTTTCTTTCTTTCTTTCTTTCTTTCTTTCTCTTTTCTTTCTTTTTGTTTAAGACAACCTAAAAGACAACCTAAAATTTACCATTTTAACCACTTTCAATTTAATAATTCAGTAGCATTAAGTATATTACATTGTTATGTATCCATTACCACTATCCATCTCCAGAATTTTTCATCATTCCAAACTGAAATTCTATATGCATGAAGCAAAAACTCCCCCTCTCCCAGTCCTTGGTAACCACTATTCTACTTTCTGTCTATGAATTTGACTACTGTAGGTAACTCATATAAGTGGAATCATGCATTATTTATCCTTTTGCATCCCATTTATTTCATCTAGGATGTTTTCAAGGTTCATCCATGTTACAACTTGTAGTATGTAACATTTTTTAAAAACTGAATAATATGACACTATATGTATACACACCTTTTTTGTTTACCCATTGATAATCAAAATTTTAGTTCTATCTTTTTGTATATTATAAAGAATGCTGCTATAAACACTGGCCTACAAATATCTTTTCAAATTCCTGCTTTCAGTTTTGGAGGGGTATATATTTAGAAGTGGAATCGCTGCATTTTATGGTAAATCTACATGTAACTTTTTTGAGGGACTGTCTTACTGTTTCCAGTGGCTTCATCATTTTACATTCCCACCAGTAATGCACAAGAGGGTTCAACTTCTCTTCCTCACCAAAACCTGTTACCTTCTGTGTTTTGTTTTTTTAATAAGTGATATTAATTATCTTTTGAAAAGTAGATCAAGGAATATCATTCACTTGATTATAACCCTTCAGCAGTTTCCTGGTGACTTAATGTAAAACTCGGGTTCCTTACTATGGCCAAGTCCATGCACAGCCATTGTTGAATCTTTAGCTTCTTTTCATTGTACCTCTTTTTAATATTCCAGGCATATGATCTTTTTTTAATTTCCCCCCTGGAACCAGCTAAATTCTTTTCTGCCTTGGGGTAATGCATTTACCTTTCCCATGTATAGAATATAAGAATACATTTCTCTCCATCCTTTAAAATTTAGTTCAAATTTGACTTCTTCAAAGAAAGCTTCCCTGACCCCACTTCACCACCAGCAACACCACGGAGCATCCTGTTCGTCTCTGATGGCACTTACCATGATCACTATGTGGTAGTTTTGTGTACTTATGTGTTTGTTCTTTGTCTTCATATATCTCTTTCAACATGATAGGCACAACACCGAGAACAATTTTCTGAGCTGGAGTAATGGAATTACCGCTCACAAATACAACTAGTTCCAAATGAGAACAATAAATCTCAGCTCATCACATACATAGCAAAGGTTAGCAACTTCCAGTCACCTCTGAATAATTCTAGGAAATACGGAGCAAGGTAAATATGAGTGACAGTTTGGGTCAATGTTAGAAAAGCACTTAGCAGTTTTCATCTTTGCCTTTTCAGATTCAACTTCTATCCCCACACCTGGAGATGAAAATCAATGTGGAATTGTTTTTAGTGCTTGAAAATTGCTTTCAGGAAAGTACTGATATTCTACTGTGAAAGTACTGTGTAAACAACACACCAAGAGCTTACATTTATTAAGTCAGGTGCAGTGTTAATCTCCTTAATACACTGGCTCATATAATTATCACTACAAGCCTGTGAGATTGTTGTTATCTTCATTTTACAGATGAGGAAACAGGTTGAGAAGGGTTAATCAACTTGCTCCAGGCTACAGAGCAAGTAGGTGACATCCAGGGATATGAGTCTCAGTGAGAATCTAGAATGGCTCTTGTTCTTAACAATTGCCAGAAAGCCAAGAAGATTGAGTCCTTGATAAACTACCCTTTATGATATAAGATTAAGGATGACCCAAGCAGGCCCTTCTAGGTCAGAAATCAGCTGTCATTTCACACAGCTGAATCTCATCTATGTGTAGTGGGGACATTTTGCTAGAAAAAAAAAACTGAATGACATTATTACCTATCTGTCTAACAGAACCTTAGCAACGAGCAAAGAGAAAGGAAAAGTAAGCAGCTCTCAAAAGGCTGAAAAGTATTCTTATTCTCTAAAAGTGAAACCTTCATTTCTTTCAAAACACCACAGCCCTCTGAAGGCAAATCTCTTTCTGATTTCCTCCAAATAGTAAGAAAAGAGGTTTGATTCTACCAACTAATTATTATGTTGAGATTTTGGAAGCATTAAACTTTGCACTTAATTTTGAAGTACGGAAGGACAATTAATAAGGATAGATTCTCCTGACAGAACTCCAGAAGATAGAGTGAATAATGGAAGAATATTTATAAACAACAAGGGACTCCTGGGTGGCTCAGTTAAGTACCGGACTCTTGGCTTTGGTTCAGGCCATGATCACATGGGTTCTGAGACAGAGTCCTGATTGGGGTTCCGCACTCAGTGGGGAGTTTGCTTAAAGATTTTCTCCCTCTCCCTCTTCCCCCTTTCCCTCGTCCCCTTTCCCTCGTGCACACACATGCACTCTCTTCAATAAAAAAGTAAATAAATCTTAAAAAAATAAAAACAACAACAACAAATACACAGCATTCCAACTTTTAGTACTCACCTGTCAGCTTTCTATCTCCAGGGACAACCCTGTGCTTCAAAATCGTGGAAGCATCCTTTGCCCCAGAAGGTATATACACTTCTTGAAAATGTGAAACTTTTTTTTTTAAGGGAATAACATAGTATGAGGGTTGAAAGAGTTTATTATAATTAATTTGTAGAATAAATACTTTGTGGCAATTAGAACATTTTTTGGTTTGTTTCTGCTTTTTTCCAAAATAAGATACTTATGTTTTAAAACTATATATGCTTTAGGATTAATGAGTGGAAATTAAAGTTTCTCAAAGATAAGAAGTATTCCAGATTCTTCTAAAGAGGAAGGAATTTAAGAAACAAAATGAACAGGGGTGCCTGGGTAGCCCAGTGGGTTAGGCCTCTGCCTTCGGCTCAGGTCATGATCTCAGGGTCCTGAGATGGAGCCCTGCATCAGGCTCTCTGCTCAGCAGGGAGCCTGCTTCCCCCTCTTCTTCTGCCTGCCTCTCCACCTACTTGTGATCTCTTTCTCTCTGTTAAATAAATAAATAAAATATTAAAAAAAAAACCCAAATGAACAACAACAAAAACTTTTCCATGGTGCACTAATTTTTACTGAGATATTTACTAAAAACCTGTTACATACAGTTTCTTGGCTAGGCCTCGAGGTCACCACACTGAACAATACAGAAGTAGCCCTTGGTCTCCTGGAGCATTCAAACTGATGGCTTGGAAGACTAACAGTAAGTAAGCTATCTCCAAGTAAATATGTCATTTCAGATTGCAACAAGCGCTTTAAACAGAACACAGTATTGTGAAATCTAACTGAAGGATCTAATTTAGATTTAGAGGATAAGAAGATGCATGAACTGAGAGTTGAACTGAAATTCAAAATATAAGAAAAAGCAAAGGAGAAAAAAGAGAGACCCTCATACCAAGGTGGGAGATGGGCAGGCACATAAACCCAGAAGCATGGGTGGTGGGTTTAAAACATGTGTACAAATTCTTTGACACTTGTCCCATCAAAAGGAGGAGTCTAATTTCGCCTTCCCTTGGTTATGGGCTAGTCTTATTACTTGCTTTTTATTAACAGAGTATGGTGGAAGGACGAGATGCTGCCCAACTTGAAAGGTTATGTTTAAAAAGTCTTCTGCCTGGCTCTCTCTTGTGAAAATCACCCTGGGAACCCAGCCTCCATATTGTAAGGAAGCCCAGGCCACATACAGAGGCCACATGTAGATTCCCTTTGACATTCTCATGTGAAGTCCCAGCCAATGAGCCAGCATCAACTGAAAGACAAGGGAATAAAATGCACTCACATGATTCTAGTTCCCAGCCTGTGAGCAGTGCTTGTAGAAAGAAGCTACCCTTGCTGAGCCCTGCCCAAACTACAGATTTGTGAGTAAAATGAATGCTATTGTTGTTTTAAGCTGCTAAGCTTTGGGAGTAATTTTTTCACAGTAATAGATAAGTGGACTAGCATGAAAGAACTTTGCATTTTCAAGGAACTGAAGGAAAGACACTTTGGCTAAGAGGGAGTGAGTCTAGGAAAAAGTTATATGATCAAGTCATGTAATAACTTATAGCATTTACTATGTGTGAGTATAATACGGAAAGCAGAGAAAGGTTTTAAACCTTTAAGTGATATGATCAGATTTGGGTTAGAAATATGTCATTCTGGTTACTGTGTAGTAATTAATTGGAGAAAATATGAATAAAGTGGGACAGTTAAGAAGTAAAAGCAATTCTGGCAGTAGCTGGGGAGATGGATAAGTAGATGATTTCGGGATACATTTGAGAGGTAGATACAACTTTGTAAACTATAAAGGATGTTGCAATTGTTGATACTACTATTACTGTTGTTATACTACTTAAGTGCATACTGTTTTTTGGAGGGTTGAATGGTAGGCACAAGGATACAAAGAAACTTCAGTGTTTGCTTTAAGGAATTCATAGCCAAGCTGTCAAAGAAACAAGCAAACATTCTGATGGACCCTTATATCAGCACCAAAGGTGCACCTGGATAGGTCACCTAAACCTCAGAAGGTAGAGTTTTGGGGTGATGGTAACAGAACTTAAACATACCTCAAAAAGCATTTCAAGGCATTTAAATCTCCTTAGTTTATAAAAAGGCTCCTCTGTCCTCTTTTCATCTCCAAGGTCACTTCCCTATACTAGGCTCTCCTTTACTTGTACTTGAATATTGCAACACTTGCCTAATTGTCTAATTCATTTCCCTGGCTCCATATTCTTTCCATTTTGATCTATCCTACTTAGTGCTGAAAGATTAATTATCCTAAAATATCATTTCCTTTTTTTAACTTTCCTGCTCAAGACACTATGATTGCTATCATTTACTTCCTGAACTGGTTTAAAATTCTTTTCTTGCATTAATAAACTCCAAAAGTTCAGAACATATCTACTTCTGCAAACTCAACCCTCTTTAAAAACACGTATACTAACTGAATATTACCCAAACTGATTCATGGGCCACAGAATGTGTTTCCCAGGGTTTGCTTATTTTCCTAACAGTCCCACAATGTCCTTATCCTGCATACACCAAGATGTCTTGGCCAATTAAGTCCCAGTCCTCCTTGAAGTCTTCATATTTCCTTCTCTCTCTCTCTCTGTCTCTAGTATTTAGTGCGCAGGCAGCTCACTGAGCACTTACGAAGCCATCATGCGGCAGGTGATGCTGAAAGGTGGGTATGGGCACAGGCTTTGGGTCCAGAGGATACGGGTTCAAGCCTGGATCACATACTCACAAGTTATGGTCTTGAGCAAAATACAAGGCATTTGTAAGTCTCAGTTTGTACATCTGTGAAACAGAGATAATATCAGTACCAAAGGGTTGTAGCGAGGATTCAATAAAATATCCCTAGAAGAGTACTTGTCATAGGTTACGGCACCAAATAGTTTAGCAATAGTGAATAAAAAAATATACATTTGTATATGTTACAATTATTTATATAACAATTATATTTCCAAAATATCTGAAGAATACATGACAATTTTAGGTAACAGATTTGTTACACTTTCGATAAAAATATTTCTGATCTCTACACCCACTGAGAAGAAACCACAAAATAAAATGAAAATTGTTTCCCTGCTACCACATACCATTGCTGATAAACATCTCATGAGCCTCTCTGGGATCTTTTCCTCTGAGGTTCCGGTACTTTGAGCTGTATCCTCTCTCGACCATAAATCCTGTTTTCTACTTCCTGGATTCCTCTCAGTCTCCTGTCATGTCTTGTAGTTGATATTAACAAGATAATACTCTTAAGAGATGAGCTCAAAGTCTGGAACAGGCATCAATGATAGCTTTTCCTCTTTTCTTCTTCTTCTTCTTTTTTTTTTTTAGATTTTATTTATTTTATTTGACACAGAGAGGGAGAGAGATCACAAGTAGGCAGAGAGGCAGGCAGAGAGAGAGGAGGAAGCAGGCTCCCTGCTGAGCAGAGAGCCCAATGCAGGCCTCAATCCCAGGACCCTGAGATCATGACCTGAGCTGAAGGCAGAGGCTTTAACCCACTGAGCCACCCAAGTGCCCCTCCTCTTTTCTTCTGAGAACTTGTCCCTAACTGCATTTATTTTATCTATATGAATTGCTATCTTTGCTTAATTCTACAAATCCATGGCTTAGTTATCCTATGGGTTCAAGTATTCCTTACATGCATCAGCTGAGCCTACAGTCCCTCACCTTTAATTGGCTTCTCTCTGGTAACAAGGCAGATAAACTATATCTTTGTTATCTTATGTTTCCTGGTGATATGAACACTCATATAGCAAGACTGACAAAATTATAAGGGTTGTGCTATTTGAGGACAATAGTGGGACAGAGAGAGGGAGGTAAGAAGTAAAAGAGAGAGACAGAGAACACAAAGTAGAAAAATGAAACACCAACAGTTATGGGGTACCAAAGAAAAGAGGCCAAAAAAAGACACAATGGAGACACCAGAGAAGTTGTGGAAGAATCATAGGTGCAATGGAAGTTGACAGAGGATTATTTCAGGTCACATCCATCAAGACTGACCCCGTCCACCCCCCAAAAGCCCTCCGTATTACAAAGCATTGGCAAAGCTGTAGAGCAACAGGCCCTCTTTCACAATGCTGACAGGAATGTAAATTTATACAGGATGTCAGGAAACAATTCAAAACGTATCAAAGTAGATGTAAATACTCTAAATAAATGTATAGGGTATATTCCTTAGAGAAATTCTTACACACATGTACCAGAGACTTATGTGCAAAACAAAAATTAAAAGGAAATCTAACTAGAGAATGGAATGGATAAATGAATTGTGCTATATTTCAAGGAGATTCTATATAATAGTGTGAGGAAGAAACTATGACCTCCTCTTGGTGTCTCATTGCTTCCTTTCAATATTCCAGTTCTCAGCTCAAATGGTACTTCCTCAGAGAACAGCTTTTCCAAGTCATCCTAATAAATAGACCTCTCCTATTATTTTATATTTAAATAACTTACTTAATTCTTCTAAAGTAATTCCTAAAATAGTATTTATTTTACTTGTCTCTCACCTGCTGGACTCTGGGCTCCGTGAGGGCAGGGACTATGTTCGTCTTATTAAACTGCAGACAGAACAGATCCTGGCATGGAGTGGGTACTCAATATTGAATGAGTGAACAAATGATTATATCTGAATATTACATACTCATAAACAAAGAAGAATCAGATGGACCCATATGTATACACATGTACACACAAATCTGTACGTTGTGCTTGCATGTGCATAGAAGACTTCTACCTGTTTGCACATGAAATCATTAAGGATGTTTACCTCTTATGAATAGAATTTGTGGGTAAAGGGTGGAAACAGAAGATTCCAGGTAACTTTTAACTTTTACTATTTAATTATTCTATGATTATGCTTCTGAAAGACATATTAAATGAAAACTCCAAGGCAAAATCTGGTTAAAAGCAGTCCTTTCTATGTGTAACAGATGATATCCCACATAATATTCAAAGATTGCCTAAAACAATGCAATTTAAATGGATTTCAGGGACGGCACTTGCACTGATTAAACATAATGAGTTCTGTATTTCTGTAGCAATATCATTAGACCACTAATCCAGTAAACATTATGTTAAAATCTTCCACACTGATTCTTATATGTTACTCATTTGTGTTTAATTTAATATGTTATTTATACTTGATAAGTACAGCACATTAAAAATTGAAATGGGTCAACCCTGCAATTCCAAATTGTTGGGGAATAAGGAAAACTGCTCTGTGAAACAGAATTACATGATTACATTTAGATTCATTTTAAAAATATTCTACCCCATTCATATGATGTTGCTCACAGAAAAATATACTCAATAGGGTTAAAAGAGATAACACTGACATTTAAGGGCAAAAGAGTAGACAGTAAGTAACATGTCAGTGGAAAAAAAAAAGATAACATTCCAGTGGCAAAATTAATATAGCTTATTATGTCTGCTCTAATATCCTGTATAGATGTCATTCACTTAACTCTCTGAATTTCCTAAAATTCAGAGTAAAGACAGAAAAACGACCAATTATAAGATTAATTATAACAATCACAAGATCACTTTTGAAGGAGCACATTTTTATTTTCTACTCCTGATCCTAAGTGCTGTTTTTCTCATGAGCTTTGTGGCTGTGAACTTGAGGCTATATATTAGTTTCCTAATTGAAGACCAAAGGAAAGCAGTCATCACTTAAAATAGGTAACAACATATATTAAGTTGGAAAAGAACTCGAATTATTCTCTATTTGCTGATGCTTCTTTCTTCCCACTCTCTCCTTGCCCCCAAATGATACTCCAAAAGTTTGAGAATAATCTACCTATTCCAATTTTTCTACATGCAGAAAACTCATGTTCTGTTACAGTAGCAACTTATTAAACTTCTCTGATTCTACCAAGCACCAGGCACACTGTGGTTTCTCAATACTTGGAGGCTGCTAACAACAACAACAACAACACAACAACAACAACAACGTCTTGGGGCTCCTGGGTGGCTCAGTCAGTTAAACATCTGCCGTTGGCTCAGGTAATGATCTCAGGGACCTGGGATGGAGCCATGGGCTCTCACTGGGGAGTCTGCGTCTCCTTCTGCCCCTCCATCAGCTCATGCTAACACTTGCTCTCTTGCTCTCTCTCTCTCAACTAAATAAATAAAAATCTTTAAAAAAAATAAATGAGCTGGAGACAAGTTTCATGACTGAACAGATAGGAAACCTAACAGAAAATAACAGCAACTGAATCTAAAAACATTCGAAAAAATGCTATGTGGTTTCGTTTCCATCTTCCTTTTTTACAATGGGTTCTAACCTCCTTGCTCTGTACCTTAGGAGTCTGATTTCTATGGGCTGCATAGTTTGTACTCCCTTGCCATTTGACTTCCTGCTTGATGGAGCAAGTAAGAAGCTTTAACAGTAGACAACAGAGAACAGAAGAAAGAAGCTGAGATATTCATGCCAATTCCAGTACCCTCACTGCATTTCCCGATGGTTACACATCTGTTGGGCATTTATTCTTCCAGAATCTGACTCTAGATCTCACCAGGCTCTAAAAATTGAATCATTTCCCTCTCGCCTTTGTAGTCAAAAAATAATAATGACATCCAGCTGTTGGTAATCTCAGGACACCACACCATCACCCTGTAGGTTCCATTAACCCTCCCTAAATCTCAGGAAACAGACCCCTCACAAAATTCTTTTTGGTTCAACACTGTAGAATGCACCACCTGTTCCTGCTAGGATCCTGATTCACATGAATGACTAATGCATATATCAAGTTGGGGCTATTCCATGAACAGGAAATGCAGCAACACAGCATCATCTTTAGATTCCATCTTGATAGCCTTTTAGGAAACAATTAGATAATCCCCATGCCTGCTCAAAAGTACATCTGTGCCACCTGAAAACCATTTTCATACAATAATGAATACATATTTTATCACAAAAGATTATATGTAATCTTGAGCAGTGTTCCTCAAAGTATGGTCTACAGACAGGTAGAAATCTGAAGTAATTCATGACTGTTTCTGGCTTATCTGTGATAAGATAAAGTACAGAAGACAAGAGTAAGCTTTTAACAACTAGTATAGTATTTTGATGCTATGTAGTATTTTCACTGCATTTATAAAAGTATCGATCTATTATAGATGTAAAATTTTAAAACTGGTTTATTACCACAGATTTCTTTTCTAATTGTGAAATAATCATACTAGTAAAAAATCACAGGTACAGTACAGAACTTTTCATAGTTTTGAACTATTTAGAATAGGCTGCCAATAACATGATGCTACAATATCCTGAAAACTCTCTTTCTTATGATTATGAACACTTCCCTGGATAGCTAAATATAATCACCAATGTCAAGAAATTCACATTGAAACATTATTATCATATAATCATCAGACCCCAGTCAAAGTTATTCAGTTGTCTCTATAATATTTTTTCCTATAATATATTTTTTAAGATTTTATTCATTCATTTGACAGAGAGAGAGAGAGAGAGAGAGAGAGTTCACAAGCAGGCAGAGAGGCAGGCAGAGAGAGAGAGGGGGAAGCAGGCTCCCTGCTGAGCAGAGAGCCTGATGCAGGACTCAATCCCAGGACCCAGAGATCATGACCTGAGCCAAAGGCAGAGGCTTAACCCACTGAGCCACCCAGGCGCCCTCCTATAATATTTTTAAAAGACTTTATTTATTTATTTGAAAGAGAGAAAGATAGAGTAGGGCTAAGAGCAGAGGGAGAGGGGGAGAGAGAAACAGATCCCCGCTGAGCAGGAAGCCCAACATGAGGCTCTATCCCAGAACCCTGAGATTATAAACTGAGCTAAAGACAGATGCTTAACCAACTGAGCCAATCAGGTGCCCCTCAATAATATTTTTGATAGCAGAGGATCCAGTTCAAAAACATGAGTTACTTGACAATGTCACCTTACTCTCCTTAGTCTGGAATATCACCTCAATCTTTTCTACATTTTCATGATACTGACACTTTGGGAGAATACCAGTTATTTTTTAGACTGTCCATCAACTTTGGTTTTCCTAACACTATCTCATAATTAGATTTGGTTATGTATCTTGGACAGGAATATCTTGAGGTGATGCTGTGAGCATCCATCACGTGGTACTTTATTTCAATTTGTCCCGTTAATGATAATGTTTATGTTGATCACTTGATTAGGTGGTGCCTGCCAGTTTTCTTCACTGTAAAGTCATAGAATGTACTAAAATTATATAAATATCCTGTTCTTTGTGAAATTTCCAATGATTTATTTATTTATGTGTGTACAGATTCATGGTTTGCTATTTTATTCAATGAGTTATAATCGATTACTATCATTGCCTTACTTTCACGTTCTAATTGTAGGAGGGTCTTCAAGATATTATCTGTGTCCTTTTGACATAATTCTTTAAGGATTTTCTTGCCTTCTAGAAAAATAAGAGATTCTAGGGTCATGTTAGACTTTCCTCACCTCAGTCCTGGAATCAGTCATTTCTGTAAGACGTTGCAGCTGGTTTGAATGGAGAATGCTATTTAGAAGGCAATATCTGGAATTTAAGAAACAAAACATATGGGAAGGGGAAAAAAGAGACAGAGAGAGAGAGGGAAACAAACCATAAGAGACTCTTAATGACAAAGAATAAACTGAGGGGTTGATGGAGGGCAGTGGGTGGGGGATGGGCTAAATGGGTGACAGTATTAAGGAGGGCATTTGTTGGGATAAGTGCTGGGTGTTATATGTTAAGTGATGAATCACTAAATTCTATTCCTGAAAACAATATAACACTATATGTTAATTAATTAGCATTTAATTTATATAAATTTAAATTATAGAATTTAAATAAAAACTTAAAAAATAAAATTAAAAAAAGAAGGCAATATCTGGGGAAAAGATGATTACTGGACTGTCACTGATCTTAGCTCTCTCAAGGTATGAGCTAAGGAAAACATATAAGTAGATACTTACATGTTCGTGTGTATACACAAATGTTCATATACACACATATATTTACATTATTTATTATTATATTTCTTTCTTACATACTCACATTTTTTAAATCTATATTTCTTTCTGTATCCATATACATATGTATTTAAAACCATGGCTTACAATTATCAGTTAATCCTCCACAGGGTTCAAACAATTATTTTCTCCTTTTGCATTTGTAATGCCCTTCTTTGACAATATGAACACTAGGTTCCATTACCTTTAATGTATTCATCACGTGCTCAACCCCTCTCTATGTAAATAACTGCCTATCTCCACCAGCACCAATCCCACCCCAACTCCATGCCAAAGTTAGTTCAAGTAGTTCTGATCTAGAGGCACTCTCTTTATAATCAGAAAAGGAAAATTGACTCCTACTATCACCACTTTCATTTAATTCATATGAAGAAATTTAAAAAATATAAAATGATAAGAAAAATAGAAAAACAACATATTTTGCAAATTACATAATTGTTTATGGGAAAATTCAAAGAAGTCACCTGGCTAAGCCAATTAGATGTTTGGAGATATACCTTTCACATCACAGGAAATGCATATGTCTGTGTGAAGTGGCCTCTTCATCTCCTACTCCCCACCCCCACCTTGACCTTGGTTCTTAAACATATATGAAAGACTATTTATTTTTATTGTTTCCCTTTGTTCACTTTTACTGTGGCCCACTTTATCAAGCAAAGGATCTTGTAATCTTCTACTTTTATTACCTATCTCTTTTTAGTAAACAAAACAACTCCTAAGGACAAAATAGAGGAGGGTGGGTGTTGTACATACATTCCCCTTAGGAATAATGGCATAAATTGTCACTATTTAAGTCCTAATACATTCTTATCTCTTAGTTGCACATCGGCTAAACATAAACCAAAAACACTGTTTGAAAGTATCCATAGTCTATGATGCACAGGAAGCCTAGAAAATATCAAAAATCTAAATTAGGACAATTTAAATCTAAAGCAAAAATTTCAGCAACTGAAAACGTTCACCAAATCTAGAAAACATTAATGGTGCCTTGATGCCAAGTTCGTCCTACCAGAAATTTGATAGACTGTCAGGAGGAGCCCTGCACAGCAGTCAAACTTCATAATATGATATTGAATTAATATCCTAAGCAAGCTGCAGACAAGAACTAATAATAGTTTATGACTATTAATTTTTAGAAACTCTTAAAAAATAACTAAGTAACACTTTAGTATATAGCCTAAAATTGCCAGATAATTCATTAAATCCAATCACTAAGTATCTATGGAGCAGCAACTATGTGCAAGACACTCTAGCATTGAGGCAGACCATAAAAAGACAAAAATCTTGGTCTTCATATACCTCTCAAGTGAGGTGAGAAAGATAATAACAATAAAAAAAAATGATGACAAGAAAGAAAATATACAGAATCTCATACAGAGATAAAAGCCCCCAGAAAAACAAACAAACAAATAAACAAACAAAAAAAGCAAAAAACAAAGCAAGAGATGAGGATTGGGAAGGGCGAGTTAGTGATGTGATAGGCAAGTATAACCTCACTAAGAAGGTGACATTTTGAGGAAGACTGGAAGAAGGTAAAGGAGTAAAGTATGCAGATATATTAGGGAAGAGTTTCCTAGGCAGAAGCAGCAGCAATTGTCAAGGACAGAGGCAAGAGGATGTGTTTGGAGCTCCAGTGGAGGGAGAGAGGGGAGAGAAATAGGAGATGAGTCAAAAAAATTTCCCAAGAGCCAAGAAATGTTAGTCCACATAACCTGTTTTAAGGGCTTTGGCTTTTCTTCTGCATGAGATCATGGACCACTAGAGAGTTATGAGCACAGAAGTGATATAACACATAAAAAGGAAAGGCTATGGCTTTATTATCCCATAAGATTTTTTTTTTCTTTTTAAGCAGCCTTTTGGGATCAGAATCTCATTCATTTCGAGGATTCATGGAGCCCTCTGGCACACTGAAAAACCCAGAAATGCAATGGACTATAGGACAAATAGCCATTTAATGGAATATTTTATACAATGACAATGTTCACTGGGATAAAATAAAACAAAACCTCAAAATATTCCAGGGTTATTTATGACTATTTCAATATTGAGCTCTGATCCATATTCGTATCTCAGTGCCGACACTAATGTCAAATGCAGAACTTTGCATTTCAAACTGCAAATTCCATTTTCTTATTTTGAATTAGAAGTCCTTTGAATCCAAGGGATACTTGGTACAGTTGGTATAGTGGTACAGTTGGTTAAGCCTCTGACTCTTGGTTTTAGCTCAGGTATGATCTCAGGGCCCTGAGATTGAGCCATGCTCAGCGTTAAGTCTACTTGAGTTTCTCTTTCCCTCTCCCTCTCCCTCATCCCTTCCTCCCTCTTTTTCTTTCTCTCCCTCTAAAATAAATAAATAAATCTTAAAAAAAAAAAAAGAAGTGCTTTGAATTCTGGGTTGAATTTTTCAGAAGCAGATAACACTCATTTTTTGGAGGGAGTCGAAGAAGTCTTCTTTTTTTTTAACTTATTATTTTTTAAAGATTTTATTTATTTGACAGAGAGAGAGAGAGAACAAGTAGGCAGAGTGGTAGGCAGAGGGAGAGGGAGAAGCAGGCTCCCCACTGAGCAGAGAGAGTGGAAGGCTGAGGCTTAATGGACTGAGCCATGAACTGAGCCACCCTGGCGCCCCCACCTTTTTTTACTTATTATGTAAATTTTCAAACAAGACCAAAGTACAGAGAATGGTAAATTAATCTAATGCATTCATACCACCTTCAATAATCATCAATACATTCCTAATCTTGTTTCATCAATACCCAAACTCACTCCACTACCCAGATTATTATAAAAAAATCTAAAAAACATCACTAGGCATATCATTTCACTAATACTGTATTTCATACCAACTTCTAATTAGATATGAATTCTTTAAAATAACTACAATACCATTATCGTACCTAAAACATAAGCTATAATTTCTCAATATCTTCAAATATCCAATTTCTTTATTTCCCCAATTACTTTGTAACTTATTTTTACAGTTTGCTTTCAACAGAATCCAAGTAAGTCCCACTCATTTTGATTACTGTCTTTTAAGTTTTTATTTTTTGGCTTCTAAATTCCCCCAAGGTCATCTTTCTTTCTCTTTTCTTCCAATTTTGTTGTTGCTGTTGAAGATACCAGAGTGTTTCAATCCATAGATTCTTTCAATCCCTGTCTAGATTCTGCTGACTGCATCTTTATGGTGACTTTATCATAGTCTGCAATCCCCTATGTATCCTATAAGTTGGTAGGTAGAGCTAAAGGACAGATTTGTGTGTGTGTAATATACTTTTTTTCAGCCAGAATACTTCATAGGTTGTGTTGTGTACCATTAATATGTATCTAATCAGTCACTGATAATTATTGCCTAGGTAAATTTATTCATTAGGAGTTGCAAGATCTTTATTTCTTAGGGGCATAATTATATGCACATAATTATCAAAGAAAAGTGATATCAGCAAAAGAAAGAAAAGTCACTAAGGTGAGGTCAATGTGAGGTGGCTGCTATGAACAAATTTGCTTTTTATGCTCTGTCATATTAAAATTATGTCCAATAACATATAATACTAATGTTTTACATATATATAAAGGGGATATTTAAGATTTCTGGATAAACTTAGCAGATTGAGTATATGCATTTATCTTGTACCCTCTTTAATTTTTACTAAATTAGAAAAAAACCCACAAAGGATTGTGCAAAAGTCATATAAGAATCAGTCAGACTCTCAAAAATATAATCTGGGTCAGCTGTGTACCCAGATGACTATCCTGCAACCAGATAGGGATTAATTTCTGGGACATTTAACCAAAAAGCCTCAGAACTCAGGAACGGGAGACATGGTAGGAGTTGAGGGTGAAGCACAGAGATCAGGCACTTGAACGATTAATGTTGGGGGAAGGAAGTTTGGATGAATGGTAACCTGCATATTGAATGGTGAGACTCCCTATCCTTTCCCCACCTAGGTCTCACGCTGGCAGCCAGGCATATTTTCCTCAGGCAGTAGTACTTCTCAAGAGAAATCAAATGCCAGAACAAAACTCTCTATAAATAGTGAAAGCTGGGGGCACCTGGGTGGCTCAGTCAGCCTTTGGCTCAGGTCATGATCCCAGGGTCCTGGGACCTAGCCCTGAGTCAGGCTCCCTGCTCAGTGGAAAGCCTACTTCTCCCTCTCCCTCTGTTCCTCCCTGATGCTTCTGCTATCTCTCTTGCTCTCTCTTAAATAAATAAATAAAATCTTAAAAAAAAATAGTGAAAGCTGAGTGGCTAGATTGCTATACAACTATCTATGCTGAAGCCTCCAATTAACAAGCCAGCCTTGATATTCTGTAAATTTTTAGTGTATTAGTCTTACATAGGTACTGATAGCTAAAGATCACCAGATAATTGAAGAAAACCTCCAAACTCAGAATTGAGAAAAAGTAAATAATATGACATTAAAAAATCACAAGAGAAATCATACTCATACAGTCTGAGTAGTAGTAGACCAGAAGGATAAAAAGGTGAATTAGGCCACAATGTGAGGGCCTCTGGAGGACCGTGAGGAAGGTACTATTAAGGTCTCATGTGTAAAACAGTTTCAAACTTTAAAATGCTGATATTGGTCCTATGTATCTAATTGCAGCTTTTACTGATAAGGAAATTGATCTGTTCTCATTCTGTGCAACAATATCAGGCTATAAACAAATTGAAGTCTACTTTTATCTTTAGTTGCTCTTCAAATATTTTAATGCAGGATTCTGGACACCATGTAATATGAATCATTTGTCTGACTAGGATATACATAATTACCTAGTAAAGAATCAAAATATGAAAATAAAAATAGTTACATATATTATAAACAGATTTTTTTGGTTAATTTTTTTCCATCAACACTTAGTTACCTTTCCTAATATGCATGTTTGTTGCTTGCCAAAGACTTTTTATTTATGCAGTTTATGCAAATGATCAACTATGTGATTTGTACATCAAATGCTTAGAAATAAATTTTGGTGACTTCATCCTAAATTATGATTTACTACTTTATTTTGTTCTTGGATGATCTGAATAAATTAGGCATGCAAAACTATTGGAAACAACTATTTTGACCAGAAAATAAGAATTTAGCACACCATTTCTCCAATTCTAGAATTCTACTTTCACAACATGTGAACGGGAAATCCATGAACAAGCAAAAAACAAAACAAAACAAAAACCAAAAAAGAAAGAATTCCATAGTCAAATTTATGTGGTAAATACTGAATTAAACAAAGTTAAATAGGTTTCTTTCTGAGGGACCTGAGAAAGCTAATATGAACCGAAAAACAACAGGTGAGGATTAGAGTAGACAGCATTTCCCAACCTTATTTGATCACACAACCTTTAATTTATATATTTTTTCCAGGATACCCATAACATCTCTGAACACAATTTGAGAGAGTCTCTGGCCTAAAGGATTAGATGAACCTCTGATCTTTTCTGCCATGTTTCCTGAGTGAGGTGTTAAATAAATCTTAACACTTCAAATTATTTATGAACAAGTACCACCTGTTTAAATATTTGAAATAATAATCTTCATTTTACAGTGAGACATAAAGGATCTTTTTCAAATCAAAAATACATTCTGAAACCATATAATTTAAAGTTTAACTAGCTTTAATGTGAAACATCCATAAGATATTTTATGCGTTTGGAACAGATAAACATGCACTGAAAGAGAAAACAGAATAGCTCAACTAACATTATGTAGTTGAAATTAAAACTTTACACTTCACACATGAAATGTTTCCCTGGCACAGCAGAAATGTGTATATAAATTGTTGCCTGTCCATTTTCTGTTCTTAAAATTCATCCAATTTATCATCTTATCCCAGTTAAGTAGAATTTATTAGCATATTTATTGGAATTTAGAGGTTATTTATAATCCTTAGAGATGCTTCTTTATAATCACTGAAAATATTTTTATTTTAATTAATTGTAACAATCTCTCTCTACATATAATGAAATACATGAAAATACACAAATGCTTGAAAACATATCCATTGGAGAAAAAATATAATTAAGAAAATTAATTCTGCCTACTCAATTATAGCTATGATGATCATTTCAATGTATTGCCTTTGAATTTCTTCATCTTTCAATATTTGTCGACACATTCACACACCCATACACAAGGACACATATCTCCAAACCTATACAAATCCAAACATACGCGCTTCCATATTTGCACAAATACCCCAAACCCATGAACATACTCACTAACACACTTATTAACCTTCATATTCTCTATCATACACACCCACACTCCAAATACACACACACACCACCCCTCCCCCAACAAACATATAAAAATGTTCAGACATAATTATGCATTAGGCTTATGCTACATAAAGAATTGTTTTCGTCCTTGAAATCTATCTCATGAATATTTTTCTGTAACATTAATCCTCTAAAATATGAAGTATAATAGTCACACAGGATTATTAGATATAAATTTACCGTCAATTAGACCATCCCTACTGATAGAAATTTAGATTGTTTCAAATTAGTCATTATACATAACAGTTTAAAAGAAGATTTGTGCATAACACTGATTTTTCTTATGTGAAAATTCTTAGGAGTGCCAAGTTAAAATAAATGTGTGTAAATATTTTAAAATTTGACACTGCCACATTCCATTCTAGAAAAGTTGCATTATTTTTCAGTGCTCCCATAACCCATGTTTGAGATCATCCATTTCCCCATTCCTGATAACACTCTGAATTATAATTATTTTTGTCAAAAAATGTATCTTATTCTTTCCATTTATATTTATTAGAATATTAGGAAGATTAGACTCGTGTGTGAATGTGTGAATTGCAGATTCATACTCTGTCCATTTTTCTATTGATGTGTCCCCTATTTCTTTCATATTAGTTTTTTAATTTATTAAAGTTTGAAAACTTTTTCATAGAGTTAAAAATATTTTCCTAGTTAGACATTTGCCTTTCAACTGTGTTCATGGCAACTAATAAATAAGAGTTTTAAAAAACCCACTTCTTATATAAAACATTAAGGAGACATTTATTTCTTGAAACACACTAAAGTAAGATATACTCAAAGGCCCTACTATTTTTTTAACTTTCGTAGAAATAAATTGATGAAAATATTTATGAACAGGATAACAGTAACTAGAGGTTTAATATCCAGTTTGCTCTGTTCCTTCTTCTTCCTACATACAAATACATGAAAGTAATATAGAGAGAATAAAAACAAATCAGTCAACTATATCCCGTTAGGAAACCATCCTGTAAAAAATGGTCAAGAAAATTAAAATGAACAATACTTAGGCATAATCTGTCAGATCACAGTTTGTCTCACAAAGACAGTTAAGTATCTCTGCTTTCAGACAATGGGTTGACTCCTGAGGGAAAAGAAAATAACTCAAATTTCTACTATACACATAGAGCATAATTAATGCCAAGATATTTAAAGCATCAAATATAAAACATCAAATTACATTTTTATAAAGTTATAGGCAATGTTTATTTAATATCTCATAAGGGAGGGAATTTTGATGCATAAAGGAGATGAAAAATTACCCCAGAATAATGATAGATTTTTATAACAGCAAATTTATAATTCCCAAACCTAACAAGAGGTTTAGAAAATTACAAACATAAATATAAAGAAATCTTATTACTAAGCCAAAATACCCCGTTATAGAAACTTAACAAAGATGTGTCACTCTCAGTTGAGTATATGTTAATTCTCCTCCCTTCCTCTTTCCCTAAGGTCAGGTGATGAAAAACTTCCCCACCCTGTAAGTTAGCTTCCTAAGTGTTCTGGTTGTTGCCTTGTCCCTCTCTAGTATACATTTCCTAGGCTCTATGTTCGTTTTTTCTCATGTATAAAGCTGATTGTGTCTTCTACTCTTTTTCAAAAACATTAAAAGACTCTAAAATATCTATAGGAAAAAAATTAATTTCTGCTATGTGGCCTACAACTGCTTCGAAAGAAGATACTTCATATCTGAAGCACAACAATCACTGTTTAATTTAACTTTGGAGAGGAAACTCCATAAAATATCTAGGAACTTAAAAAACAACTGTCATTTTTTAAATGACTTTAATCAACAAAGGGTTAATATCTTAAGAGCACATGGAAAATCACACAACCAGAATTTAGAAATTGGCAATGACTACATACAGAAAATTCCTAGAAGAAATACAAATGACTAATGAACATAGAATATTCAAAGACAACTAATCAAAGAAATGCAAATTAAAACAAAATACTATTTTCCCCTATAAACTTAGCAATGATTAAAACATTATCATCTTCATTGCTATAAAGGGTGCACTGAATCAAGCAATCTCCTACACTTATAATGGCATAAATTGGCAAACCATTTTGGAAACAATTTTGGATGTTTCAAGGGTATTTATGATCATACCCTTTGATGCAATTTCAGGAAATTATAAGAAAATAATGAGGAATCAGAAAGACACTTTGCGCAAAAATTTTCCTAAAGAATTATTTTATTTTTTTATTTATTTTTTTTTTTAAAAGATTTTATTTATTTATTTGACAGAGAGAGAGAGATTACAAGTAGGCAGAGAGGCAGGCAGAGAGACAGAGAGAGGAGGAAGCAGGCTCCCTGCCGAGCAGGGAGCCCGATGCGGGCCTCGATCCCAGGACGCTGAGATCATGACCTGAGCCGAAAGCAGAGGCTTTAACCCACTGAGCCACCCAGGCGCCCAAGAATTATTTTAATAGACATATCAAAACAACTAAGTATTAGCAATGAAAAAATGATTAAATACTGATAACTTTTAAAAGAAATATTATACAGCAATTAAAATTATTTTTATGAACTCTAATGACAGGGTAAAATGCTTATGTTAAATGTTAACAGAAAAATATCAAGAGGGATGCCTGGCTGGCTCAGTTGGAGGAGCATGCACTCTTGATCTTAGGTTGTGATTCAAGTCTCACATGGGGTATAGAGATTATTTAAATAAACAAAAGCTTAAAAAAAAAGAAAAATATCGAGAAATAATTTGTATGGTACCAACTGCATATAAAAAATGACTGTACCAAAGAAAAGGCTAGAAGTACATTTATTAAAATATAATGAGTAGTTTCTTCTAAATGATGTATTACAAGTGATTTTTACTTACCTATTTATAACATTAAATGGGATAACTTCACTTCTGAGAATCTATCTTAACACCAAAAATATCAGCACATTGGAGATATACAAAGATTTCTTTATGCCAATATTTATAACAGCCGCTCCTCCCCCCCATGAATATAGCCTAAAATAGCCTGCATGTCCAATCAGAAGGCAACTATTAAATAAACTATGGAACATTCCTACTAGGCTATTGTGAAATCAATGAGATTATATTTAAAAGCAAAAATTTAATAGCCCAAAAATTTTTATGGAAAGCACTACATATAACTGAGAACTTCAAGAGAATGAGAAAACAAACCACAGACTGGGAGAAAACATTTGTGAAGTACTACTATCCAAAATACACAAAGAATACTTACAACAACAAAAAAGAAAATACCCCAAAGAAAATATGGGCTAAAGACCTTTTACAGACACCTCACCAAAGAAGATATACAGATGGTAAATAAGCATATGAAAAAATATTCCAGATCCTATAACTTCAGGGAAATGCAAATGAAAACAATAATACCACTATATGTCTATTAGAATGATTAGAATAACCAAATGCTGGTCAGAATGTGGAACAATAGGAACTGTTATTCTTTGCTAATGGGAATGCAAAATGGTATGTAGCTACTTTGGAAGACAGTTTGGCACTTTCTTATAAAACTAAATGTACTCTTACCAGATGATCCAGCAATCAAGCTCTTTGGTATTAACCAAAGGAGCTGAAAACTACGTCCATACAAAAACTTGCACATATATTTTATAGCAATATTCATAACTGCCCAAACTTGGAAACAACCAAGATGTCCTTTAGTAAATGAACAGATAAATAAACTGTGGTTTGTCCAGATATGAGAATATTATTCAGCACTACAAAGAAATGAGCTGTCAATCCATGAAAAGACATAGAAGAACCTTAAATGCATATTACTAAGTGAAAGAAACAATCTAAAGAGGCTATATGCTGTATAATTCCAACTACATGACATTCTAGAAAAGTCAAAACTATGGAGACAATAAAAAGAATAGTGGTTTGATGTGAGCCGTCTGCGTGGTACAAGCAGGTGAACCCCCTCTGCAAGGCATGGGGCACCGCCCTCCTGCAAGGCGAGGAGAATCGCAACGGGTAAAGCATTAATCACCCCGTCCCAGTTAAAAGCGGCTTGCAGCTCGAATGGCGCATATTAATATGAGTGGTAAGAATAGACTAGATTTGTTAAGCATAGGTTGGATTTGCTATTTGTAGATCCCGTATTATTAATCAACATAAATATATATAATACAAACCTAGTTACTAGAAAAAACATAGTCTAATTATAAATAATTCACTTTTTCCAGGTATAGTTAATTTACTCTTTCTATAGATAAACAGGCCCGAGTAGAGTCTGGGATGACTGCCAAACATAGAGTCTGGCACTATACTGTGCCTCCCCCAGGACAAGTGGCGTTTAGCCTTGGGGCTAAGTGACCTTGCACAGGGCCCATAATTTTGAACAAGACTAGGAGTGACCATAAAAAAGGGCACAATACAGATAAGCAGAACAGGCTTCGTCTATCAAGCCTCTGGGGAAAAAAACACCAGGTGCATCTACAAAGGTTCCTTTGATCAGTAAATAATCATCTTGGTATGTCTTTGGTCATCCTTTGTTACAATGTTATAAATAAAGGACCCTGAGACCTGAGTTTTTGGGAGACTCCTGAAACATCATCCGAGTCCGTCTCCTCATTTCGTATCGCCGACGCTGTCCTTTCCTTCGGGGACCCTGACTGTTGCTGGAGCTGGCCTCCGGCAGTGGTTGCCAAGGGCTGATGAGAGAAGAGATGAATACATGGAGCACAGAGGAATTTTAGGAGTGTAAAAATATTCTGTATGATAATAGACTGATGGATACATGTCATCATATATTAGTCTAAACCCACAGAATGTACAACAAAAAGGAACCTTAATGTAAACAATGAACTTTGGATACTTATGGTTCACCAATGTAGTTTCACCAAGTCCAACACATGTGCCACTATGGTGGGGGATATTGATCATGATGAGACCATGCATGTGTGGGGGAAAATCTCTATACCTTCTCACTTTTGCTGTGAATCTAAAACTGCTCTACTAAAAAAAAAAAGGAAAGAAAGAAAGAAAAACACAGTTGGTGGGAGTGCAAATAAGTTAAAATAAAATAAAATAAAATAAAACCTGAGTACACGATAATGTTACAACTATGGGAAAACACAAAAGAAGAAGATAAATAATAGAATTGTTAAAAATATTTATTCATTTATTTTAGAGTGACAGAGAGGCAGGGGCGGGGGGTGGGTGGCAGAGGGAGAGAGAGTCTTAAGCAGACTCCACGCTGAGCATGGAACCCAAGGCAGGGCTTGATCTTTTGACCCTGACAATATAACCTGTGCTGAAACCAAGGGTTGGATGCTTAACTGACCGTGCCACCCTGGCGCCCCCGATAATAGCATTATTAATATAAAAGTGATAAGCTTGAAGTGACATGGTAAGATTGTATTGTTATTTTTTCCCTGTTTATTTTATATATATGTCCTGAGATTTCTAGACTGTATAATTCTTTTCATATTAAAAAGATGGGTGATATTGGTCTAAGGATACAAACTTCCAATTATAAAATGAAGATGTTCTGGGAATCTAATACACAGCATGGTGACTGTAGTTTATAATATTGTGTTATATACTTGAAATTTGCTGGAAGAATAGAGCTTAAGTGTTCTCACATATACACATAAATGGTTAACTATATGAGGTGACTGATGTGTTAATTAGCTTGATTATGGTTTTTGATGTAGGAATGATGTTATAGTTCGAACTCAACAACCAATAAAGAATTTTTGAGGTGTCTTTGGTGCAAAAAGGTAATTTTATTAAAGCATGGGGACAGGAACCCTGGGCAGAAAGACCTGCACTGGGGTCATTAGAAATGGCCCATTATATACTTTCAAAGTGGGAGGGGGTAGGGTAGTGTAAGTCTCTAAGGAATTTTGGAATTAAGGTTTCCATAACCTTGAGGGGCTAGCTATTGTTAGGAAAGCGTCACTTAGTATTGTCTAATAAAACCTTAGCTGTGAGACTCTTCAGATGTATAACAGTGGGTCATATGATTGGGGGATGATAGCCAACTTGTATCTTGGAGATAAAGGAAGAGATAGAGATAAAGGAAGAGATAAAGGATAAGGTAGAGATAAAGGAAGCTTCCAAAGGAATTTTTATATGTTAAAGTAGACTTACAGGATCCTGGGGGTTGGCCTAAGATTGCTTTTTGCCCTTAGCAAAGTATCAACATTGAGGCAGTTGAGTCCCTAGAGGAATGTCACTCTGCCTGTTTCAAGGACTTGTCAGTGGGCTATAAGTAGTAGGGAAATTTAGTATTTTTTCTTCTGCCTTTGTTTCCCACATCAGTTTTCATTTCACAATACATATGTATATCAAATCATCATATTGAACACATTTAATATATACAATTTTATTTGTCAATTATATCTCAATAAAGTTAAAAATGTGAATTAGGTTAATGAATCTATTAGAGGACCACATTCTGTGAGAACGCATATTCTAGGATAAACTAAAGAATAAAGAAACAATGTAAAAATGAGAAATAAAAAAATAGAAAACACAGTATGCTCCCAAATCTCAATTTGGCCAGAAAACATGAGGAAAAAAGGAGGGGTAATAGGCAAACGAGACATGTCATAACTAGATTACAGAGAAGTCTTAGCTAAGATAAGAGAGTTGGCTTTCATGAGGTAAGCAATAATCTGTTTTGTTTAGTTTGTTTTTTTGTTTTTGTTTTTTTTTTAAAGATTTTATTTTATTTATTTGACACAGAGAGCGAGATTACAAGTAGGCAGAGAGGCAGGCAGAGAGACAGGGAGAGGAGGAAGCAGGCTCCCCGCTGAGCAGAGAGCCCGATGCGGGCCTCGATCCCAGGACCCTGGGATCATGACCTGAGCCGAAAGCAGAGGCTTTAACCCACTGAGCCACCCAGGTGCCCTGTTTAGTTTGGTTTTTATTTGAGAAGAATGACAGGGTAAAAGTAATAGTTTAGTGATTTTTATGTATACATTATAAATTAAAGCACCTGATCAATTCAGAGGCCAGAGCAATGACTTAATGACCTGGTGATTGTGAGAAAAAACCAGCAGAATGGCCTTGAATAAATTGTGAGAGTAGAACTGCTAAATTTAAAGACCAATTGATATGGATAACAAGGGGGATGAAAGTCTCGTGGATGTGTGTCCAAGTCTAAATGAATTTGAGAATAAATAATTTTGCACTTAAGGCATAGAGGGACATGGGGTGGAGAGAATGGTAAATTTGAGGTATGGTTAGAATACCCACATATTTTAATTGTTTGTCTTATTTCTCCTTCTTTGACAGACTAGCTGTGTCTTTTCATCCTTATATAAAACTACCTTGGAAAAATACATACCCCTTTTATAATAAAAGTAAATAAATATTCAGAAACAAAAGTAATAAAAAATCTGACAATTTCACATGGAAACTGTCATACAACAAAGATATAGCTATATATATACATTCCTCATCATTTTAGCATATCCCTAGGACAAGGGTTCTCACACTTTGGAATGCCTTAGAATCATCCAGAGGGCTTTTAAAAACACAGATTGCTGGGTTCTACCCTCAAGTTTCAGAATCAGGAAGTTGGAGTGGGACCAGGAATTTGCATTTCTTTTTTTTTTTTAAGATTTTATTTATTTATTTGACAAAGAGAAAGAGATCACAAGTAGGCAGAGAGGCAGGCAGAGAAAGAGGAGGAAGCAGGCTCCCCGCCGAGCAGGGAGCCTGATGTGGGCCTCGATCCCAGGACCCTGAGATCATGACCTGAGCCAAAGGCAGAGGCTTTAACTCACTGAGCCACCCAGGCGCCCTGGAATTTGCATTTCTAAGAAGGTCCCAGGTGATGCAGATGCTGCTGGTCTGGGGACCACATGTGAAGAACCACTACCCTAGAACCACATCACTCTAGGGCATCACTCTAGGGCAGATAAACTATTTTAAGTAACAGAGTGTAAGTGAAATATTGTCAAAGACAAACATGTGAAAAGATAACTCTGGAGCAGACTACACACAAGGCCTTTACTGGAACCACAAAATGACAATTTGAACAAGTGATGTTTCATTGTTAAGGGATCAAAACTGATGGCCAGAGAACCTCAAATGTAGTTTCAAACTGAACCTAAATACTTACACTAGATAGTCACTAGATCAAATTATGTTTTTAGTGAGGGACAGAAATGAAAGCAATAGGAAAAATTTTAATAACTAAAATTTCCCTTTACTATATTGATTCTTGGTATATAATAAGCTAATTTATGGGGTAAAGAGTAAAAAGTCATACTACATATGAGCTACTTAAAGTTTGTGTTTTTTAATAACAATAACATAACAAGAAGCAATATTAATATCTTCTAAGAAGTGTTATCATGTTTTATAAGATTACTATGCAGTTTTATAAATGCTGGATAAACATTCTACACAGTTTTTCTTATTCACAAATTTTCTACCTGCATATCTATTATCCATAATTACTGGGGGTCATATGAAGTTGCATATATTACAAAATCCTAGAACTCAGAAATCAAGTCACTCCAGGACATCCAATGAAAGACCTGTAGTATTTACTACCTGTGCAAATATAGGAAGTCATATAACCTTTCCAAATCTCAGTATAAGTATTGATAAAATAGGAGTGAAAACTTCCATCTTGAAAATATTGCTGAACTGAATTAAGCAATACATATGTTGGTGCCAACATAAAGAAGGATCTTAATAAACATTATTTAGTTATTTTACTTGAGATATCTAAAATATCATCTTGAAAATGTTATAAAATTGAAAAACTTGAAACTTGAAAAAGTTATAAAATTCTCTTTTTGATCCTTCTTTATATCCATGATGGATTTGAGAAAAGAATGAATTAATCAGAAAGAGTAGATTCTATAATGATTCAGAGAAATAACTGGCTTATCCGACTCAAAATTGAGCCATTACATAACACAATATACTCATAAAATTGTTGTCTGTAGTCAATATGAGATTTCCAGTGTGTCCTGCGGTTCATTTGTTTATATATATATATATATATATACACACACTCCCCTAGAATCAACTGAAAGTGGAATCTAAAATTATCCAGCTTCTCTTGACCTAAAATCTGTAACCAGAAACTCTGTTAGCGCAGGAAAGTACTTAGCCACATTCTACTGAATCTAGGTATGAAAGTCCAGTGGTAGCAGAAAGCAAAAACAATTATGGTACATGTCATATCTAAGCCATGCAGTTCTTTTCTCCAAGCAAAGCTCACGAGAGCCATAGAAGGTCACTGGGCGGCCACCCAGGTGATTAGCTTATAAATATTTTAGGTCCCCAAGTCTTATACAGTTTAAACAACACTGACCAGCTCCCTCTCTTATATACCTAAAATATCAGCTTCACCAAAATGATCCTAACTTCTTTATTTTAAAATATGTTAAACTTCAAGCAAGTTCTGTATTAGGATGTGACCATTTAAAAAACTTCTTTCCTAAAATATTTTTAGTGTAATAAATATATTACATTTTTAGATTATAACCTTGAAAATATCATTCTGATTCATCATCATCATCATTCAAGATTTTGACATGAAACAGTGCTAATGATACTTCCTAGATCAAGATATTTTGAAATTCAGGTTTATTTTGCTACCCAGACATCAAACCACAAAAAGAGGGAATGGAGTAGAGAAGAAACCTAGATATTATCAAGAATTTACTTCTTGAGCCTTTTATCTATGAAGATCAAAGTTCACATAGAGGTAAGTAAAGAAGTGATCCCCATCATCAGTTTAAACCCTGATGGATATTTAATGCCAATTTGAACCTCTGAAATAGCTTTCATCTTATATTTCAAAGTGATTTGATAAGAAACTATGCTTTGACTTCTTTAATTGCATTGACTTAACCATATACTACATAGAAAACCATTTTACAAATGGGGAAACTGAAGCAACCACCCAATGAATCAAGAAACCAGAAAAAAGACATCTCTTAGATATTTAAACTAGCCAAAGTTTCCAAATTCCACAGAACTACATTTACCGCATATTAAACAGACTACATGTTATGATGTTCTCATTATATATCAAATCATTTCTCATGATCTTTCTCAATAGAAATGCCACAGGGCCACTTAAAGAATGAGATTTTGTACTGAATGATCCATGCAGGTTCTGTATTGTGAAACTCTTCACAGGCACACACAGTCACAAGCATATTCTGAAGTGGGGTGTGTGTGTGTGTGTGTGTGTGTGTGTGTGTGTGTTTTAAAGATTTTATATATTTAGTTGACAGAGAGAAACACAGCTAGAGAGGGAACACAAGCAAGGGGAATGGAAGAGGGAGCAGCAGGCTTCCCACAGAGCAGGGAGCCCAATGTGGGGTTCAATCCCAGGACTCTGGGATCACGACCTGAGCTGAAGGCAGATGCTTAATGACTGAGCCACCCAGGCGCCCCTATTCTGAAGTTTTTAAAGTGGTTTTATTCTTAAGAAAAAGTCCTCAAGTTCCCTACACATCTAATAGTAAATATATGATTACTGTGCAAACATACCTTCCCTGCCGAGTTCATGCAAGTCAGCAATACCTAGCTCGCACAGTGAAATGAATCAAATACTGTCAACAGAAATAGCAAATGGACTTTCAATATAAGTTGACAATTTCTTTTTGAGCAACAACTCTATTTAGCTTCCAGTAAAGGCGGTGCAGAATAGATTCAATAAGAGAGGCAAATTATTGCTTTCAGTGAATTTAGAGTCTACCTAGAAAAATGAAGCATTCACAGACAAAAAACAAGTTGACAAAAAGCAGTGATTAGTACAGGCTAATAATATATAACATATGTAAATATTGTGGATCATATGGATTGAAGGTGCCACGTAAGTGCACTCTACTTAAAAAGGAAGATCTCCCTTCAGGAAGCAGTAACATCAAGGCCAAGACCCCTACTTTGATCTTTGCACTGATGCTAATGTCCATTCCATGCATTCCTAATAATAGTACCTTATTTTCATGTCTCACCACTTTTTTTTTTAATAATCCCTAGTGTCTTTTCTCAATGACCTAAGCTATAAAATATTTCTAGAATTATCTTCTTAAGGCCTGAGTCAGATCATGATATAGTGAATAAGGGAAATAGACTCTGGAGTCAAGGGAATCAAGCATTGAACCCCGGTTCTGTCACTTATTTCATAACCTAAGTGATTTGGGCCAATTTACATAATGTCCCTAAGCCACATATTGTGGAATAGTAATAACACACCTACTTTTAAATCTTCTCTAAGGCTTAAGTAAATATGAAAATTCTTAGCAGCATACTCAGCAGGTAGTAAATGTTCAATAAAAGTGAGATGTGATTTTACCTATATCCTTCCTCCCACAAATAAGAGCTTTTAAAGTGGTCTATCAGATAAATTATAAGCTTCTAAGCCAGAAATTCATACCCTTTCACTTTATGGCCCAGCCTGCTTTTCTAGATTTCTATCATAACCCTCCCCTATTGGCAATCCATTTTGCAGCCAAACCAGATGCTGTGGCCTTTTCTACGTTCTCCTTATAATATTCTATCCCTCAATGTTTGGGCAGTGCCTTTGATCAGCCTCAAATATCCTTCTCATCCCACATTCCCCTTATCAAGTACAGTTCCTCGATGGTCAGATCCAAGTGCTGCCTCTTGCATGATACAATCCTTATCCCCTGACCAGACATGGAGTCTGTGCTTTTAATTGCAAGAGCATATTCTATCTGTATAGATGAGCACCATCCACGATCAAAGCTGAGCTCTTCAGTGTCAGAGACTGGGCTTTTCTGTCCTTTTGATGGCCAAAGCTGCCAGCCTACTATCTGCACAAAGCAAGAATGAAATAAAGGCTGAATGGATGATGAATTCACAGACTTAACAAAAGAAATATCAGAACACAACTGACTCTGTCCCTTGGGAACTTCTCATATAGCAAAGCTGATTCACATCTGAACAAATATTTAATGCACAGCATAAAAAAGCTCTGGGTTTTCCAATATTATTCAATTACTTTACTTGAAAGATACCCAAAGTGGGTATCAAATATGGTTACTGGACAGTGATAATTCTATTTTATGCCCAAACATGCAAACTGACATAGATTATGTACAACTTAAAGGAAGTGAGTCTAGCCTCTTGAGAGTTTTTCAATTAAAGATTACAAAAAGAAAAATAGAAGAACCCTACAATGAATGATTAAATCAGTTTCTTTGTACGCTTTAATAAATCTCTCAGAAATACAAAGATTTATGCTCATTTTTTAGGGATAAACAAAATCTTAAGTCACTTATCCTTAATAAAACAACATAAAGTAGACTTTGCTTATACTATCCAATAGCAGATAGGTAACTTAGAAACTCATTTAATTAACCAAATAGGTTTATTCACATGACTCTGTCATCTTGCAACCCTAATTTCATCTAAAATACAAACTGGAACTTTGGGTATGCTACAGGTCAGAAGCATGGTATTCATGTTTCCCAGAGAGTTTAATAAAAGTTAAAGTAATTTGGCAAGAGTATGATGTAATTCAAATCGAGTGAATACAATTACTTTTCTTACCCAGCCATTCCAGGAATAGATTTGCCCTTAGGACAGATGTATCCAAGCTCTTTCTGCTTTAATGGCTCAGGGTTCCATGGGGTCCCCCCAGCAATTATTTTAAAATTAATGACTGCATTCTGATTTAATGATTTAACTAACTTTTCTTCCTTGACCCTTCTTTAACTACAGCAGATCTTTTGTTTCCTTCAAAAGACATTAGGACAAATATAGCAAATTCAGGGTTAGGCTCTGACCTTTACTTACAGACACAATTAGAGTGGGGCCTTTTAACTCTGGTGACTCAGTAAAAGCAGACCTGCTGTCAAGAAGGGCAGTAAAAAAGGTCAAAGACTAATGGAGGAAAGGTGCGAGGTGGCCTTTCAAAACCTCAAAGTATATATTGCCCTTCATTCCATTTACTCATTCATTGTTTAAATGTCTTTCAGAAAGTAATATAATAAGTTTACAGCATTTCTGAAGTTACTACATGTGGGTAAATAAAGCTTAAGCCATGGGTCAGATGTTCTTAACCCGTGGCCCCAGGAAGGGCTTCAAGTGATCCAACTTCCTGGAAGGGCACGAAAATTTTGTGTTTACACAGATTTCTTTCTTTCCTTTGGCATGGAGATTTCATAGCATTATCAACTTCTTGAAGGAATCTGTATTGCCCCAAAATATTAAGAATCATGGACACAGAATAATCAGATAGGTATTGAAATACAGATTCAATTACATCCAAATCACTTTAAAAAAAAGTTTTACACATGTTATCTTCAATACCCCTAACATTTAAGAGTCAGACAACCAGTATATAATTCCTAGCACATGGGCATCGGTGTCTTCAATCAAATAACTAGATTTCTTAGAATGAATGCACTGGCAATAAACTAAACCACCAACTTTTTACCTTGAAACTGACGATTTATTGGAAACAGAGGAGTTCCATAAAGTGAAAATGTGTTCATGGAGATGAAATTGGAGTGGGGAAGCATGCATGGAGAATGTATAGCAGAAGAAAAAGAACAGGGCAATTAGGAAGTGGTGGAATGGTAGAATGGTCGTGAACACATGTACTGGAGTCAGACTATCTGAAAAGGAATCTAAATCCATCATTTTCTAGTTAGTGGTGTGATCCCAAAATATGTATCCCAGTGGGTTAATGTAATGTGCTTAGAATAGTGCCTGACATATAATAAGTACTATTTAACTTTTAACTGCTGATGACATTAGCTGCTGATGGCAATACTCAAGATGAAGGAAGGTCCCACCTAACACGAACATCAGTATTTAAAACTGACCCTAGGACAGAGCCTGTTCACCTTGTTTTTCCTTTTTATGAATCACTTTTAGGTCTAGGCCACCACTGATCTACACTATATGAAAGAGAAGCATGGGAAATAAACAGAAGTCACCCCCAACCTGTATCCTCAGGACCTAAAGGGTCAATTGATCACCAACCAGATGCGTCAAATTGGCGAGGCCATGGTACCCAGATATTTGGTCAAACAGAGTCTAGATTTTTTTTAAATGATTTATGCTGTGAAGGTATTTTTTAGATGGGATTAACATTTAAATAAGTAGACTTTAGGTGAAACAGATTACTTTCCATAATGTAGGTGGATCTCATCCAATCAGTTGAAGGCCGTTAGAAAAAACAACAACAACAACAACAAAAGCAGTCCTCTCCCCAGGAAGAGACAAGTCTGTTAGTTGATTGCCTTCAGACTTGAACTACAACAGCGTCTCCAGCCTGCCTCCCTACTCTGCAAATTTTGGACTTGCCAGCCTGCACAATCACTAAATCAATTCCTTAAAAATGTCTCTCACATGGGGTGCCTGGATGGCTCAGTCCATAGAGCATGCAACTCTTAATCTTGAGGTTGTGAGTTTGAGGCCGATATTGGGTATAGAGATTACTTAAAAAAGTAAAAAATAATAAATAAATTTAAAAAATTTTAAATCTCCCTCTTGATCTGTGTGTGTGTGTGTGTGTGTGCGCGTGCATGCACATTTGCTACCCTGTAAAACAGGATAATAATATATACTTCCTCAATTTTTTAAGTGATTAAAAGAGATAATGTACATATAGTGCTTTCTAAGCTAGATAAATATTAGTTATTAATGAACCCTCATTGAGAGGATGTTGCCTCTTTTTTTATCTTCACATTATTGTCTTTAATACAAGGACAGTGTCTAGGAGACAGTGACTAACAAGGAGAAAGGCACTGTGGAAAATATCAAAACTTATAAATATGGGTTCCACCATTAATTTTCACTAACTGAGCACAAACTATTCACTGGGCATCATAAGCAGATGTTACTGTATGTTTCTCATTTAGAATTCTAACAATCATAGAAAGTTTAATAAGATAATTCCCATTTTTATTTTTATTTATTGATTTTTAAAGATTTTATTTATTTATTCATCAGGGAGAGACAGAGTAAGAACAAGAAGGGAGAACGCCAGGCAGAGGGAGAAGGAGGCTCCCAGCTGAACAAGGAGCCCCATGTGGGACTCGATCCCAGGACCCTGGGATCATGACCTGAGACAAAGGCAGCCGCTTAACCAACTGAGCCATCCAAGCATCCCAATCATTCCCATTTTTTGATGTGGTCACTAAGTCTTG
Source organism: Ailurus styani (assembly GCA_002007465.1). NCBI lineage: Eukaryota > Metazoa > Chordata > Mammalia > Carnivora > Ailuridae > Ailurus > Ailurus styani. The sequence goes on from LNAC01000095.1 coordinate 3,368,164, forward strand.
AAGATGTTAAAAAATTCAATCATGACCCTAAAATAAGAGTATGAAAAAGCATAACTTTTAACCCAGACTTTTCTGACTGTATTATTAATCTCTGCACAACGCTATATTTCCAGAATAAAACACTTTAAATCTAAAATGGTGGAAAATATAAATACATCTAAACAATTCAGTTAAACCAATTAGAACTACAGCCAAACAGCTTCCCTTATCAGAGGACTAAGCCAAGGAATCAACTGTCAATTATTAAGAATTAACAATTACCTACAAACATGGAAATACTGTCATAGATCCCTCTTTTGTAGATTGCCTTTCAGTATCTCCTCCATAAGTGTTGCACTTTTAACATCTTGAATTCTTTGCATTTAAAGCTGTACCATGGATGTCTAAACTGGCCCCTGCTGTAGGCAAGATAAGCTGGCATCTGGTGATATGACTCTAGAAACAGGTGGCACTGCCCTGTCAAGAGTCCCTCTCAGCCATGTCTTGATGCCTGAAACGCCAATATTATTTCTTTGCAATTGAAGTAACTTTTTACAAGTCTGTATGTCTTTTCATTCTAAAAAAGACCTTATACATAAATATATGAAAATTCTAACATCTTTGTAAACATTTTTTATTTGGATGACTTCCTCTCCTTTCTTGCACCAGTATAAAAACACTGGCAGAGGGGTGCCTGGGTGGCTCAGGTGGTTGAGCATCTGCTTCCTGCTTGAGTCATGATCCAGGGGTCCTGGTATCAAGCCCCTCAGGGAGGTCCCTGCTCAGTGGGGAGCCTGCTTCCCCTTCTGCCTCTGCCCCTCCCCCTACTTGTGCACTCTCTCTCTCTCTCTCTCTCTCTCTCTCTCAAATAAATAAAATCTTTTTAAAAATTAAAAAAAATAAAAACACTGGCAGAGAAACATCTAGACGAGGCCATTAAAAGAGGAAGTACAGTGCAGAACTTCTGTTTTCACTCTCTTCCCACTTACACCTTGGACTAGACTTGTGCTACAAAAAAGACGATGAGAGATAGATGTGGATAGCTAAAGAGAGTTGTATCTCTATGTAGACAGATACCTTTTAAGCCAATGAATCTCAAAGCTAAGAAAAATGAAATGCAAAATGTCCTTACTTAAGATTACTTAATTTATGGTTAAGACTAGACAAGAGTAGAAAGTGGTGAAAGAAAATAATACTTAAAACTATGTACAATACTTTTTTCATACCCCCTTTATCTTGGGGTCATCAAAGGAAAAGAACAGATTAATCTAAAAGGAATCTATTTGGGCGCCTGGGTGGCTCAGTGGCTTAAAGCCTCTGCCTTCGGCTCAGGTCATGATCTCAGGATCCTGGGATTGAGGCCCGCATCGGGCTCCCTGCTTGGCAGGGAGCCTGCTTCCTCCTCTCTCTCTGCCTTCCTCTCTGCCTACTTGTGATCTCTCTCTTTGTGTCAAATAAATAAATAAAATATTAAAAATAAATAAATAAATAAATAAATAATAAAAGGAATCTATTTTCCCTGCAAAGGGAAAGTGATTACATTGTTTTCTTTTCCACAATGCCTTTATGAGGTTTTAATTATAGTTTTAGAAGATTTCCAATGCAGTAGTTAAGCACACAGTTTTATATTTACTATAATTTTTAAAATACTCATAAGTGGTAGTGATTCCACCAATATTCAAGCAATTCTTTGGTCATCCTTAGAGCCAAAAGTATGCCAATGATTATAGGCAATTTTCAGATCTTTATGTGGTAAACACAAATGTCAAATGTCTATTAATTGGAAAATATCTAGACTAGTCTTAAGCATGTTTCTCTATTTGTAGCTTTAGAATTTGGCATTTCCTTATCCCCAACCTGTGCAGATTTTACTACTGCTATTTCTATGGAGAGGTAAGTTGCAAACAAATGGTTAAAACACCGTGTAAATCCACGAAATGGGAAAATATAAGCAAATTCTGTTACATCTATATGATGCAATACTACTCAACATTAAAAAAGGAATTAAGTACTGATGCATACAACATGTATAAATTCCCAAATGGTACGCTAAATGAAAGAAGCCAGACACAAGAGTTTATACAAAATCACCTGTACTCATTTCCATCTCTCTCTCTCTCCATACACACACACACACACACACACAAAATGAACTTAATAAAATGGAACTAACCTATAGTGACAAAAAGCAAGTCAGTGATTGATTTGGGAGTGGAGGGATGCAGGAAGAAGGGTTTACAAAACTAGCATATATGTACATCAAAACTTATCAAATTGTATACTTTAAATACGTGTAGCTTATTTTATGTCAGTTATACCTCAATAGAGCTGTTTTTTAAAAATTTTGTGCAAAGTAAGTATGTTGCAATATACCTTTAAACACCTTAATTCATTCGAGTATTCTTTAATATTCAAAAGTAGTAACTGAACAAGATAGGTGTGATGGGAATTAAAGGATGAGAGAGTTACTATTACCTTAAGGCTGCCACAATCAAAGCTGGCAAGAGACAGGAAATAAAACAACAAATTAGAGCGAAGTTGTTACAAATAGAATTTTTAAAAGCCCTGAGGAAGGAGCAATTATCTCTTTTTCTGGAAGTATTACAGAAGGCTCTTTCAAAGCATCACTCAAATATCAACTTCTCAATGAAGTCTTTCCTATCCATACTACTTAAAAGTACGATCCTATCCCTGTCACATTTTTTTTTCTCCATAGCACTTATCATCATCATCTGACAGCACTTTTCTCATTTATTTGTTTGGCATCCACACCTCTTCATATACATACATCAAATTAAACTTGACAAGGGCAGCAATTTTGCCTGTTTTGTTCACTGCCAACTTTCTATAACTTCTGGGAGAAGTAAGTACATAAAAAATATGCAACCCCCCCCACACTTTTCCTGAATAAATGAGAAAATGGACTGAAAATTTGAAATGGGAAAGATCCTAGGCTGGTCCTGGGGGGGATTAAAGCAGTCAATTCAACAGACACGATTCCTGACATTATAAAATGTATACATGTGTGTAGTGAATAATAACAAATAAATCAAATATAACCATGCCTAAATGAGACTAGACTTGTCAAAGAAAAGCACAGAATAATGGGAAAGGCTATACCAGGGCAATCTAATCTGGGATTACAGTGTCTGAGAAGCTCTCATGGGAAGAAGTAACATTTATCTGAGATCTGGAAGGTAAATAAGAATTATCCAAGAGAATGTAGTGAAGGAATGTGCCATCAGTGGAGAGGACAGCATGGGTGGAGGACCCCGGAGACAGAAAGAAGTCAGCAGATTTCTGGAACAGAGGAAAAGGACAACGCTGTGGCAGAAGAGCAGTAAGCAAGGATGGAGTAGGGACAGATGAAAATGGAGCGGTAGGAGCAAGATGCTATCTTTTGCAGGAAACATTGAGGACTTTATATTTTCTCCTTAGAGTCATGGAAAGTCATTTACAGTTTATATTTAAGCAGAAAGTAGCATGATCAGATTTGCTTTGTGAATGGATCTCTGTGCTCTGTGCATAATGAACTAGGAGGAGGGAAGAACCAAGTGTCAAGGACTTGACTAGGAGCCCCCTGAAGTGATCTAGGAATTGGGTCCATCCATCTGTCTTCTCAACTTGCTGGCATGAAGTTCTTCATAATATTCTCTTAGTAGCGCTTTAATCTCTGTACTATTGATAGCTTCATTTCCATTTCCAGTATATCGGTGCTTTTTTAAATTATTAATCCTACCAGAGGTTTGTCCATTTTCTTAGCCTTTCACAGGGCCAATGTGACTTTGTGGATCCACTGTATTGTATGTTTATTATATCACATACCTATTTTTCTACTTCCTGAATTTATGATCTTATTTTCACTAGTAGCTTTTTCCTATACTCTTTGAATATATTCAGCTTTTTTTTTCTAACTTCTAGATTAAATGTTTAGCTAATGCATTTCAAACATTTACTCTTTCTAATGTAGTATTTAGGCTATGCATTTGTTTTACATGTACTGACTCATAGTGGTTGTTTCCATTCCGCTTATATTTTATAACTTATATCATCATCTCTTCTTTAATCTCTGAGTTGTCCAGAACCATGCTTTTAAATTTACAAAGGTGGTTCTTCTTTTCATTTCTTACTGCCAAATTACTACATTGGCAGAAAATGGATTCTGCAGGAAACATTTTTTTTTAATAAATTAAAGGTAACTTTAGAGTCCACAAACGGTTTTCAATAACTTCCCATGTAGTCTTGATAAATACATGCATGTTCCTTGGGAGTGGCTGAAATTACCTAGGTAGAGAGTTTCATATGGTAAAAAGAGCAAGAAAAGCCATTTTATCCTTTCTATTTTACAAATATTTGCTGTATGTTTGAGAGTCCCTGACATACGTGTATTGCCATCAGCCATATAGAACCATTTACTGTCTTTTTTATTTCTCTGTACTTTCACAGAGTCTCTTTGCTCCCTTTAAATGCCTGCCACCGTTGTTCCATAGCAACCACTTTTTTCATCAAATAGCATGGAGTTATTCTTTTTTTTTTTTTTTTTTTTTTTT